>CM070782.1:3438853-3796353 GCA_036346955.1 Dipus sagitta
TGGAGGCCCTGGAGTGCCCATTCTCTCTCTGTGTCTCTCCCCCGCTATCTCTCCGACTGCCTCTTTCTCTTTCAAATAAATAAGACTGCCCTGTGAGTTTGTAAGTGCAAAAGCACCAGACATTCATCTCAGAAGCTTCACAAAAGGCTCTGCCTGCCACTAAGCGGGAGGGACTGGACTGTCTGTGTGCTGCACGGGCTGCCCAGAGGAGAAAAGGCTGGTCAGAGCCCAGGCAGCTTCAAGACGCTTGTGAGACACAAGCTTGCCGATGTTTCGTCTTTGGCTGTTACCATGGCTACTGAAAGAAAGAGATGGAACTCAGAATGCGGAGGGAGGTAAATGGACCAGGGGTGGAGCGATGGGGAACGCAATCTCAACCATCAAGCGTCGGGGACCATCGGATGGCTGGAGGTCGTGAGTGTCCAGCCTGGTGCAGGTATCAGTACTCCGTCAGGGAGCACACTGGACACTCCTTAACCTGCTCTTGGGCGAGAGGTTAAGAAAGTTAGGAAGTTGGGAAAGGCAGCTACGCACAGCTTGTCACCCCTCGCCTGGCTGTGTGCCCGTGACCGGACTCCTGGAACGCTTCCTTGCTGAGATACAGAGCGCACACGGCCTGGGCTGGGTCTCTCTCTTTGCTTATAAACACCTTTCACTGTCCTGGGTTTGAGATGCTCTTCATTCTTCTGATTAAGTCTGTATGTCACATGGCACCTAGAGACCGGCCCAAGAGGAGTGGCTGTGCATTCCTAATCTGACCAGGTTGACGACAGAACTTAACCACTGCATGCTGATACTTCAGTTGGAAGCCTCCGAGCTTGTAGAATTTGCAGCCTAGACAACTCCCCCCCCCCCCCATGGTGGGGATATTAAGAGCTGTCACCCAGGCACTGTGACCTGTGACTTGTTTGATGCCTCAGAGAGACATCTATGCACTGCTTCCTGTTTGTGTTTTGACTTGGGATTCCCTCCTGATGTCTGGCTTCTCGGGGGTTTCATATTCTTTTTCTTAACTGGAAAATAACATTGTAAAAAAATTATATTTCTTCTTTTTTCTTTAAGCATTCTAGAATTCTGGGAGTTAGAAGACATTGCTTCTCATATCAACTCTAAAACTTGTATGGACGAGGGTTGGAGCTGCAGCTAAGACAGTTAAGCTTAGTGTACATTTTTTTCAATATTTTATTTTTACTTATTTATTTGAGAGAGAAAGAGGTAGAGAGAGAGAGAGAGAGAGAGAGAGAGAAAATGGACATGCCAGGACCTCCAGCTGCTACAAAACAAGTCCAATCGCATGTACCACCAAGTGCATCTGGCTTATGTGGTTCCTGGAGAATCGAACCTGGGACCTTTGGCTTTGCAGGCAGGTGCCTTAACCGTTAAGCAATCTCTGCAGCCCTTAGTATACATTTTTTTAAATTTTTATTTATTTATTTGAGAGAGAGAAAGAATGGGTGTGCCAGGGCCTTTGACCACAGCAAACGAACTCCAGATGCATGCAACACCTTGTGCATCTGGCTTACGTGGGTCCTGGGGAATTGAACCTGGGTCTTTTGGCTTTGCAGGCTAGTGCCCTAACTGCTAAGCCATTTCTCCAACCCAGTATACATTTTTCAAAGTATTTTATTTTTATTTATTTATTTGACAGAGACAGGGGGGGAGAGAGAGAGAGAGAGAATGGGCACGCCAGGGTCTCCAACCACTGCAGATGCACTCCAGACGCATGCGCCCCCTTGCACATCTGGCTAACGTGGATCCTGGGGAATCGAACCTGGATCCTTTGGTTTTGCAGGCAAACGCCTTAACCGCTAAGCAATCCCTTCAGCCCCCAGTATACATTTTTATCCTGGCTTTGGATGCTCCCATCTATATTAGTAGCTCTTAATGCTATCAACCACAACGTCAGTGTTAGGTGTGTAGTAGCTAAGAGCAGTTCGGCATAGTGGTGCGTGTGGTGGGACTTTCTCTGTAGATTTTCATTAAGTGTTTTCTCAGCGAACCATTTTGGGAGAGTCCTTACTTTCTGATGAATGCTTCCAGGCCCAGTTCATGCATTTGTAAGAAAAGAAGAAAAACAAAACAAAACAAAACGGGTCATTCTGTTATTCTTCACACAGCAGGAAATTCTGAAAGAGCCCAGTGCAAGGAATGACAACCTAAAATTAAAGATCCACTTGGTGTGCTGGGTGTGTTTATTTTTAACATGGTCTTTTTCCTCCTGCTATCAGTAAACTCCATGACTAATATTCTATACAGCGGGACAAACATAGAAGGAAAAGTTGGAGTTAGTGTAAAACAAGATAGTGAAGACTCATTCATGGGCTCGAGGGTTCGATGGCTAATGACAGTACTTCGATGATTTGGGGAGTGGCCAGGTGATGCAGGAATGAGGAAACTGGGGGGCTGAGGCTCCCTGCACAATGCTCTCTGCACAAGGTGAGGTTTGCACAAAGAGCCTGTGAGGTGGAAGTAAAGGCGGTTCTGCTGGCTCAGGTGGAGGCGGATGTGGCTGCGCCTATGTCCGTGTTGTGGCCGTGCCCGGTGCAGAGGCCTTCCGATGGATGTGGTATCCCATCACATGCGGCTCTGCAGGAAGTCACCCATATGTCAAGGTTTGTCTTTCATGCCAGTGCTGGGCTCTACTCTGCTGCGTTTCAGATTAGCAAGACCAGCCAGAAACAGTTCCCACAGCTTCTTAGACTGTGGTTTTCACTTCTTGACTTACCTTCATTCAGTCAGGCTTTCTGTTGGGTGACCAAATGATGCGGGGGGCGGGGAGGGGAGGGGTGAATAGATTCTGTAAAGCTTAATCTTTAGAGGCTGGGGAGGGGGCTCGGTGGGCAAGAACACATGCGATGCAAACATGAAGGCCTGACTTTGGATCCCCGGAATAAATATAATAAACTGATCATGGCTACACATGCCCATAACCCCAGGACTGATGTGAACACAGAGACAGGAGGATTGTTGGGCGTTAGCCAACCTAGCTGAAAAGTAACGGGGAGTTTCAGGTTCAGTGAGAGGCTCGTGGGGGCAAAGGCCAAAGCCCTTTTCTCTTATTAGGTTAATTGCAAGGGCCTGATATGCCTGAAACAGCCCATTTCACATCAGTCGCTCAACTTTATAAATACCCATTCACTTTCACAAGTTTTGCGCTCCATCACTGGGGTGATGCCCGGGAGGGTGAGATGAACGGTCACGACTCATGCCGGAGCCATCTCTACCATGAGGCGCATTTCCTGTGTGGCCCAGGGAGGCTAAAACTAACTTTGACCTTTGAGGCTGGGATGTGCTTTGGAATCGTCGGTTCCCGGGGCTGTTCTCAGATCAGGGCAGCAGCGCCTCCCACGCGCTGGGCGCTTCGTTAACGAGGAAGGCCAGCTGAGGTCATCGCCTGAGGAAGCCTGGTGGTGGGCGTTGTACATAGTTCTCCCCCTGGTGCTTTGCCTTTTCCAGCGTGTTCGCCTTTGAACCTGAAAATAATGGGTTGAAACTGCTACTCACTTGAAGCCCGTTAGCCAAGTTTGACAGCGTGTTGCATCACATAGCATGAACTGGGCCAGGAGCGGTGGCGCACGCCTTTAATCCCAGTGCTCGGGAGGCATTGGTAGGAGCATCGCCATGAGTTGGAGGCCAGCCTGAGACTACGTAGTGAATTCCAGGTCAGCCTGAGCTAGAGCGAGACCCTACCTTTGGGAGGGGGGTGGTGTGGAATAGCAAGAACTGCCATGAGTTCGAGGCCAGCCTGAGACTACATAGTGAATTCCAGGTCAGCCTGAGCTAGAGCAAGACCCTGCCTTGGGAGGGGGGTGGAATAGCACGAACTGTAAATGGCTTAGACCTCGGTGACTCTTTTGGGACGAGCATGTCATTGTCCTTTCTTCCTTGAGATGGAAATTACATCTTGCAAGCTTCTATTTCGAACTGTATAGAACGTGGGTGCTAATTTGAAAGCAGTCTCCTAAAATGGAAGCAGACAAGCTAATTAGAAATATTTACGGGCCCGTTAGTGAGTATACATATAATTGAAATAACAAGGCTCTCCCTGAAAGGTTGTTGGGATAATTAGCTTGTGTTCTTTCACCAAAATAAGAAAAAAATCCTTTCTCTCCTGACCAGATCCATTTTTGCTTGGCCAGACTAAGGTATCCCCAGAAAAAGTCATTATTATTATTATTATGTGGTTTTTGGTTTTTTGAGGTAAGATCTCACTCTAGCCCAGGCTGACCTGCAATTCACTACGTAGTCACAGGGTGGCCTTGAACTCATGGCGATCCTCCTTCCTCCGCCTTCTGAGTGCTGGGATTAAAGGAGTGCGCCACCATGCCTGGCTACTGAATATGTTTCTTATATCCCTCATATAGTTACTTCAGCTCCTTTAGCTGATTCTTTTGGTACTAATTCCCTATCTCTAAGTAGTTGGTTTATATTATTTCTAAGTAATTTTTTTAAGTTTCAAGAAGTGTGTGTTTTTTTAATTTTATTTGTTAGAGACAGAAACAGGTAGATAGAGAGAATGGGCACACCAGGGACTCCAGCCACTGCAAATGAACTCCAGATGCCATGCATCACCTTGTGCATCTGACTTATGTGGGTGCTGGGGAATCAAACCTGGGTCCTTAGGTTTCACAGGCAAGTGCCTTAACTGCTAAGCCATCTTTCCAGCCCTAAGTAATTCCTTCTGTAAGTTTCTCGTGGTTTAACTCAAAGTTATATGCATATGTTTAAGAGTCAAATATTTCTTTTTGTTTGTTTGTTTTATCTTTATTTACTTATTTATTTGAGAGTGAGAGCGAGAGAGAGAGGAAGAGAGAGAGAATGGGCGTGCCAGGGCTTCCAGCCACTGCAAACGAACTCCAGATGCATGCGCCCCCTTGTGCATCTGGCTAACGTGGGTCCTGGGGAATCAAGCCTCGAACCGGGGTCCTTAGGCTTCACAGGCAAGCGCTTAACTGCTAAACCATCTCTCCAGCCCCGAGTCAAATATTTCTACTGTGCTCTTTAGTAAAGCTAACACAGCCCGTGTCATGCCTTCACGCCTTTTCTAATCTCTTTAGAAGAAATGATATTTTTATGTTTATTTCTGATTTTATGTGACACATTGTTCCTATTTCTTCATGTCCTAGACATAAACCTCATTATTGTTTTTGCAGAATTTAATTGTCTTTTCTACACATGACGGTGGAGTACAGTGCCATGTGTGACGTTCTGCCTACCTCCCACCATCCATGTAGTTCTGTCGTCATTGTGGCCAGATCAGATGGGTCAGTGGTTAGAAGCACTTGCTTCACAAGCCTAATGACCAGAGTTCAGATGTCTGGGAATCACATAATGTCAGACCCAAGTAGAGCAAACGTCTGTGATCCCAAAGTGCTTATGACAATGGGGTGGGGGGGTGGAGTCAAGAGTGTCCCAAAGCTCATGCGCCAGCTAGTCTGGTATTTGCGGAGGCAAAGACAAAGCCTTGTGTCAAAGCAAGGTGAAAGGTGAGAGGTGAGGTTCCAATATTGCCCTGTGACCTTCCCATACATGCTGTGTGTGGGCGACAGCTTCTCGTGGCTAGAATGAACATTCAACCCAGGCACAGTTTAGGAGAGGAAGGGATTGATTTCAAGCTCACAGATCCAGGGGATATTCCATAATGGTGGGAGAAGCTGGATCCCATTCAGAAATCCAAGCAGAGAGAGAATCCACCAGCAGCCAGCAAACTAACAAAAATCAGAACACAAAGCCAGCAGCAAGCAGGGACCCCAGAGCTTAAAATCTCTCTGCATACCTTCAGGCTGGAATTCGGGTCCGCCCCCAGTGACACCTTTAATAAAACACCTGAGTCTATGGGGGACATACATTCAAACTACCACCCCATGACATGCACGTGTGTGTGTGTGTGTGTGTGTGTGTGTGTGTGTGTGTGTTTGCAGTGGCTGGAGGCCCTGGCATGCCCATTCTGTCTCTATCTGCCTCTTCCTCTGTCTCTCTCTCAAATAAATAAATGAAAACTAAATATTTTTTAAAAAAAGAATGGGGGCTGGAGAGATGGCTTTAGTGGTTAAGGCACTTGCCTGTGAAGCCTAAGGACTTACGTTGGACTCCCCAGACCCCATGTAAGCCAGATGCACAATGATGCAAGCATGCAAGGTCACACATGCATACAAGGGGACTTATACATCTGGGTTCAATTGCAATGGCTGGAAGCCCTGGTGTACCAATTCTCTCTTTCTCTCTGTATCTCTTTGCTTGCAAATACATAAATAAAATGATACTCTAAAAAATACAAATACTGGGCTAGAGAGATGGCTTAGCGGTTAAGGGGTTTGTCTGCAAAGCCAAAAGATCCCGGTTCAACTCTCCAGGACCCACGCAAGCCAGATGCACAAAGGGGCACATGTGTCTGGAGTTCATTTGCAGTGGCTGGAGGCCCTGGTGTGCCCATTCTCTCTCTCTCTCTCCCCCCTGCCCCTTTCTTTCTCTCAAATAAATAAATAAAAATTATATATATATATATATATATATATATATATATATATATATATATATACACACACACACACACACATATATGTACATATATATATATATATATATATTTAATCTTTTTACTTATTTATTTACAAGCAAAGAGAAAGAGAGTATGAGCACTCCAGGGTATCTTGACACTGTAAAGGATCTCCACACACTTGCACCTTTTTGTGCATCTGGATTTATTTGGTTGCTGGGGAATTGAACTGGGGTCCTTTGACTTTGTAGGCAAGTGCCTTAAATGCTAAGCCATCTCTCCAACCCATAAAATATATTTTTTTAAAAAATACAAATACTGCCAGGCATGGTGGTGCATGTCTTTAATCCCAGCACTCGGGAGGCAGAGGTAGGAGGATCGCCGTGAGTTCGAGGCCACCCTGAGACTACATAGTGAATTCCAGTCAGCCTGGGCAAGAGTGAGACCCTACCTCAAAAAAAAATTACAAATGCCTCATGCGACATTGCACATTAACTTTGTATTCATCCACATCTACAGGTGAATATATATGTGGCCAGTTTAGCCACTGGTTAGTTAATAGCAGGACAGTGAGGGCGTGATGTGTATAGTGGATATGTGCACTCACGTTGCTTTTCAGACTTGGTCCTTATGTCAATGTTCAGTGCAATTTTCTATCAATTCTTACCAGGGAGGAAAATATGGTGAAGAATACCTGGGAAATGTATAAGATATATCCCTTTGCTCATAGTAGTTGAAAGCACCCAAGAAAGATACATCTCTAGCAAAAGAAAAGAGGAAAAAACATCGTTCCAGTGTCTTGCTAGCTCTGTACAATTGAATTATTATTAGTCATCAAACAACGATCGTTTCCATGCAAAAGCCGGGTTACCCGGTGTCAGGAGCGTCCTCCTTTGGAGATGTTAATGTGCAACGATCAAGGATGTCATCTGGGGAAAGCTAATTTGGATGCTGGAAGCAATGCAGAAGTGATGATTCTGAAAGCGAGAATGGCAAAGTAACATGCTTGTTTCGATGAGTAACGTGACAAAAGAGCAGACTCAGAACTGCGTCTGTCAAAAATGCCGCGTCAGGCTCCCCGTAAAGTGTCAGCGTGGAGAACAGAGCGCTCAGCCCGTGCACTGAAGAGCCTGAGCCTCCGTCCCGGTCCGAGGTGCCTGTGGTCACAGGCAGGGTAGCTCACACACACTCTACTCCCTCGGGGTTCTCGAGTTTGCAGAACAAAAGCCCAGCGCAGCCTGGGGGCCTCCAGAGTCCTCGGCGGGTCATGGCTGGGGGAACAGGAGGTCTGGGCCATGTCCTTTGTAATTGCATTAAGTCCCCTAGTTCTGTTCTGTATATAAATAGGATGGATGTGTGTGGTCGTTTAAATGTTTGGCCCCATAGGCTCAGTCATTGTCTTAAAATATTTTTTTAATATTTAATTTTTATTTATTTATTAGCGAAAGAGAGACAGAGAGAGAGAGAGGGAGAGAATAGTCCCACCAGAGCCTCTAGCCACCACCAATAAACTCCAGATGCATGCACCACCATGTGCAGCTGGTTTATGTGGGACCTGGAGAATCAAACCTGGGTGCTTAGGCTTCGCAGGCAAATGCCTTAACCACTAAGCCATCTCTCCAGCCCTTACTCAGTCATTTCTGATTAAACTTCCTACTTGAGCCCCTAGCAGGCAGATTCCCGGTAGAGGGGCGTGTCACAGGGGCGAACCTGAATTGCAGTCCAAAGATGTGGGGAGAGCAGTTTGAGCTCTGGGGGTTCATGCTTGGAGGGGGTGCTGGCTGTTGGTGATGTCACTCTGCTAGGATCTGTGAAAGGGAGCCAGCTCCTACCATGGGTGAACTTCCCCAGGATCTGTAAGCCAGGAATAAACCGGTTCCTCCCATATACTGTGTCTGGTTGGATGTTTGTGTCAGCAATGTGGAGCTCACTATAATAAAGTGTTACTGTGGGCATGGCCAGAGGTGGCTAGGGTCTTTAAGTAAGAGTAAGAACTGGAGCCTGGAGACGGGTGTGGTGGTGCACGCCTTTAATCCCAGCAGTTGGGAGGCAGAGGTAGGAGGATCGCCATGAGTTTGAAGCCACCCTGAGACTACATAGTGAGTTCCAGGTTAGCCTGGGCTAGAGTGAGACCCTACCTCGAAAAACCAAAACCAAAACAAATAAACAAACAAAAAGAGTAAGAACTGGTGTGGGAGGGATGAGGGGGTTTAGATATTAGGAAGGCAAAGCACACTTCCTCAAAACATCAGCGGCGGTTACGGTATTGTGCCTGTTTCAATGATCATCACTCTCTATTTCCAGAGCCTTTCTGTCATCCCAGACACAAAGAACCCATCGGCAGTCAGTGTCCCATGGCCTCATTCCCCCAGCCTCTGGCAACTTCTATTCTATCCGTCATTGAGTTCGCTTGATCCCTCACATGAGGAGAGGCATGAGATACTTCTCCATTCATGTCTGGCTACTTTCAGTCTGCACGTGGGGACGCAGTTGATGTTCCAACTGGTTGATGTAACATCTCACTTGCGGGAAGAAATGAATGAGATGGTATGTGGGTACAGCTGGTGGCAGGGATGGGTAAAGGGATGCAGGACCCTTACAAGCCATCTTGCTCATCATTGAGTGATGGGCAAAGGGATGCAGGAGTCTCACAGGCCATCGTCTTCCTGTCTGTTTCCAGAAGGACGGTCATCTCTGGCTTTACCTACTGACCAGCCATTGTCTACCATTCAGCTACACGAGTGGTGTGGACTGATGCCTTACATCCAGTCCTTCCACTTACAGTTCCTACCCCCTGATGAAGGTCTCACTCTAGCCCCAGACCGACATGGAATTCACTATGTAGTTTCAGGATGGCCTCAAACTCACTGCGATCCTCCTACCTCTGTCTCCTGAGTGCTGGGACTAAAAACGTGCACCACCATGCTTGGCTCCCCTAGGAAATTCTTATACTGTTGTTATTTCCAGCGCTGAGATTTCATCTACCTGAAACTTGCCCTGTTTTTATGTTTTAGATTATTTTAAAATATTTTCATTTATTTATTTGACAGAGAAAGAGGGAGAGAGAGAGAGAGAGAATGGGTGCACCAGGGCTTTGAGCTACTGCAAATGCACTCCACATGCGTGCACCCCCTTGTGCATCTGGCTTACATGGGTCCTGGGGAATTGAGCCTGGGTCCTTTGGCTTTGCAGGCAAGCACCTTAACTGCTAAGCCACCCCTCCAGCCCTGTTTTAGATTATTTTAAACCTGATCATTACAGCCACAGCAGCTGCTAGGTGAAGTTAGGCGAGTTTCATCATCTCCAGATTGGCTTTGAAATGAGAGCTAATAAATGAAATTATGGTCATCTGCAGAGGAGCGGTGGATGGGAAATGCGGCTTCTGATGCACGTCACAGTGTCACAGAAACCCAAGACTGTGCTTTGTTCCCATTTGTTCTCCTCACTTTCCTTTTTTTTTTTTTTTTTCCAGATGAAAGAACTCTTATCTGTTTTCCCCACCAACGCCGGTGCAAACCAACATCCATCATATTGCAGGGAAGGGTGACTTGTAAGCCAGGGTGCCGTGCAGAGCGCACACAGGGGTCTGTCTCGATCACTGTCAGCTTCTCTTCTTGACACCTTTAAAGGCCCTTTTCCCTGGAGAGTAGAGTCAGCTTTTTTTGTTAGTTAGTTTGTTTTGTTTTGTTTTGAGGTAGGGTTTCACTCTAGCCCAGGCTGACCTAGAGTTCACTGTGTAGTCTCAGGGTGGCCTCGAACTCATGGTGATCCTCCTACCTCTGCCTCCCGAGTGCTGGGATTAAAGGCATGCACCACCATGCCTGGCTAAGTACGTCTTTTTTAACTTTTTATTTATTTATGTATTTATTTATTTATTATTTGAGAGAGGGAGGGAAGGAGAGAGGGATGGAGAAAGGCAGATAGAGAATGGGTGCACCAGGGCCTCCAGCCACTGTAAATGAACTCCAGACACATGAGCCACCTTGTGCATCTGGCTTATGAGGGTCCTGGGGAATCAAACCCGGGTCCTTAGGCTTCACAGACAAGTGCCTTAACCGCAAAGCCATGTCTCCAGCCCTAGATTCATACTTTTTAATCATTCTGCCTGCATAGCATTTAGACACATTTATATTCCTGAAGGCGCACTAGTACGTAACGTTTAGCATGTCATTTATGACTCCTGCCACAGCCGGTACGAAACCCCATCTGGACAATACATTGACCCCCCCCCCACACACACACACACACTCCTCATGTCAAATTACCATTCACTCTCTCACCTCCTCCATAATTCATGGCTTCTGAGTGAAAAATGGGAGAAACAGCTTCAATCAGGTGGATTTTAAAATTAACGATCTTAGAAAATTCACAAGCATATTTGCAATTTATTCATGAGAAGAAAAGGGCTCTGTTGCTAGGAAGATAGAGAAAAGGAAAGAAAAGCCCAGCTCGTGTCTCTGGGCACAAAGTCAAGTCTACTCTGGATGAGCAGAGACCACAGCTTAAAGATTTTTTTCTCTATATTAAGGTTTGTTTTTTTTTTAAGTGATTCTGGTAGGAGAAGCTCTTAGAACAGGATCCATTTGCAGACTTTTTTTTTTTTTTTTTTTAAGAGGAAAGAGTCGGACAGGACGTGGAACTGTTTAGTGTTGCCTTCAACAGTCGCCTGGCTGCTGTCACATGCTTTTCATGTCAAACAATTTTACTTCTAAGCTTTTCACAGTGTGTCCTGAGTAGCTTCTGCTTAGCATTGTCCTGCCGTTGCCTTGACGACAGAGCTGGTCCATTTAGACCCCCATCCAAGAGCCGTGGAAAAGGCAATGGCCGGGCCGGGCGATGGGTGAAATTACAGAGAACAAGCTGAGCGCAGTCGCCGCCGGAAGAGATGCGTTTGCTTCCAGGGCCCGCTTTATTTTAATTAACATTGAAAAGCTCTTTTAAACAAGGCGCCGAGATGAGGCCTCGGTGGGCCTGAGTAACTCGGGTACAACCACTGCGGCTGCATTCCTCGATGCTCGCTTTGACCTGAATGGTTTGCTTACACTTCTTCTGGTAAACTGGGAGAGAGGATGTGGGACCGCGCGGGGGCCCTTGTCCCCCATCCACACAGTAAACACAAAGTTCAGGGCGCAGAGGCGCAGCTCCTCACGGCGGCAGCTATGTGGCATCCACTAGCATCTCCAACTGTCCCAAACAGTGAGAAAATGAAAATTTTTAAATATTTTATTTATTTGTTTGAGAGAGATAGAGAGAATGGGCACTCCAGGGCCTCCAGCCACTGCAAACGAACTCCAGATACGGGTGCCCTCTTGTGCATCTGGCTTATGTGGGTCCTGGAGAATTGAACCAAGGTCCTTTGGCTTTGCAGGCCTTAACTACTAACCAATCTCTCCAGCCCAATAAAAAAATTTTTTGAGACAGGTTAATCCAGGCTGGCCTTCAATTCACTAAGGAGCCTAGGATAACCTTCAAATTCATAGACATCTTCCTGTCTCTTATATGCAGATATTAAAGGGATAAACCAGTATACCTGGCTGAAAAACAAACATTTCAGACATCAGCAGTGACTTCACTGGACATTCGCCTCATTTAATGTTTGAAGTGATGGGTGGTCACATTTCAAATCACATTATGCAAGTCACTTTGAACGGGGAAGCAAGTAGAAGTTTGGAGTTTTAGCCAGAGGTGACGGTGGATCCTCTAACCCTGGAGGTGTCAGTGGATGTCTCTAACCCTAGAGGATTCGGTGGATGCCACTAACCCTAGAGGTGACGGTGGGTGTCTCTAACCCTGGAGGTGACAGTGGATGCCTCTAACCTTAGCACTCGGTAGGAAGACAGAGGCGGAGTCAAGAGCTTGAGGCCAGTTTGGACTACATAACACGAGTTTGTATCAAAAACAAAAACAGGGGCTGGAAGGATGGCTTAGCAGTTAAGGTGCTTGCCTGCAAAGCCAGAGGATCCTGATTTGACTCTCCAGGACCCACGTAAGCCAGATGCACAAGGGGGCGCATGCATCTGGAGTTTGTTGGCAGTGGCTGGAACCCCTGGTGTGCCCGTTCTCTCTTTCTTTCTCTCTCTCTCCCTCTTTCTCTCTCTCAAGTAAATAAATAAATAAAATATTTTTAAAAAACCGGGCAGGGGAGATGGTTCAACAGCCAAAGGCACTTGCTTGAAAAGCCTGCCATCCCAGGTTGGTTTCCCCAGTACCCACATAAAGCCAGACGGACAAAGTGGTGCATGTGTCTGAAGTTCGTTCCCAGTGGCTAGAGGTTCTGGAACTCTCTCTCGCACACACTCCTGTTCTCTGTTCACACATAAATATATTTTAAGAACAGAAACAAAAACAAAGCAAAAAAAAAAAAAAGAACACAAAAACATCAGAATTTTCCTGCCTGAATTTTATGTTTTCCCATTTCCAAGGTCCCCCCTCCTACTTTATAGGAGCTCTGCCTTCCTCCATTCTCATAAGCTCTATAATAACTTTTTTCTGAACCTCACTCTGTATGGTCTGTAGATTTTATTTGTCAAATTCATAAGGACCTGGCCGCCACTGACTCAGAGGAAGTTTTGTGTGACCGTGACTGTCCAGGACCCTAACTCCTGGGTTAAAGCCCAACCAAAAGCCAAGAGCAACTCTGCTGTCCTCAAAGACCCCCTAAATCCCATGTCATTATGACAGAAATACGCGTCTTGCTATTTGAGATACCTTAGAGAGGATTCATAACCCAGTAGGGTGCTAAAGTCAATGGCAAATTCCATAAGTAATACACTAACATTCCATGGTCACCTCCCTTAAGGCAATCTATGGCGTGTTCCTCAGAGTCTCAGGAATTACAGAGAGAAAACAGCCCCTTCACTTTGACAGTTATCTGAGAAAGTGTCTCAATTCTTTCCACTTGCATTCTCCTTGATTTTGGGAGAAAAACAGAAATTACTTCTCCACATTGTTTTGTTGTTGCTGTTTGGTAATTCTCTTTTCTCGTGAACAAGCGCCAGCGGTCCAGAGTCCACGACAGTTCACGGATAAATATCTCTGAGGTTGTGGGTGTTCTGAGCCGCCTCTGCTCACGAGGAGTCGGCCTGGATCACATTTCCTGTAAAAGCCTTTACCAGAGCATCCCCGCCATTCTAATGAGGCTCTTCATGGATGGGTAATGAAGATGCCACTTAATGCTGATTGTTAGGTGGGTATCAGGACCCGGCAATTGTTTTCCCATAAGGGGCACAAGAATTATACATACAGTGGTGACCAATTGAAAGGAGCCCCATACTGTGACAGACAGACAGAGGGTAAGGACAGATGTCATTCATTTTTCCCATTATGGTATTTCAACAAACAGACCGACTGATTTTTGCAGTCCATTAAATCCTCTCACGGTCTAAGCATCTGGATTATAACTCTGGGAATTGGGATGGCCAGGTGAGGGCTCTTTGGCATGTAGGGAAAGATCCTAGGTAGCTGCTGTCCAGGTTTTTGTTTTTAATATAGATTTTTCTTTTTGGTTTTTTGAGGTAGGGTCTCACTCTGGCCCAGGCTGACCTGGAATTCACTATGTAGTCTCAGGGTGGCCTCGGACTCACGGCGATCCTCCTACCTCTGCCTCCCAAGTGCTGGGATTAAAGGTGTGTGCCACCATGCCCGACTTTTTAATATAGTTTTATTATTATTTATTTGAGAGACAGAGAGAGGCAGATGGGGGAAGAGAAAGAGAGAATGGGTGCACCAGGGCCTCTAGCTGCTGCAAACGAACTCCAGACACTTTTGCCACCTTGTGCATCTGGTATACGTGGGTCCTGGGGAACCGAACCCTGGGTCCTTTGGCTTTGCAAGATAGTGCCTTAACTACTAAGCCATCTCTCCACCCCAGAAGACACTGTTTTCATTGATACAAGGGGCTAAGATTGTGGAATCTGTCAGGCCTCCAAATGGCGCACTGCTGAGAGCATCTTCCCATCCTTTTGAATTCTCCCGCAGTCCTCTCCAGTCTGGCCCCTTGGCGTCCTGAGCTCTGCATTGGATCATTGAATAAATGCTAACCCATGGCACCTGTGAGACGTGAGTCCTTCCGACTCCCAGACCCTTCTCCACTGGACTGACTCTGGCGACGCACGCTGACCTCCACGGTGGAGGGAGCGGCACCCACGACTGCGAGTTGCGCGGGCCCTGCGTGACGCCAGGACAGTCTGCGTGTTCCTTGGGTTGTGAAAGTGGTAACGCCTGGAAATTGTTCGAACTTCCACATTAGCAATTTTCAGTGGCATTTCTGTCATGGCTTTGTCCCTCCGAGACAAGGTTGCTCAACTTTGGCACTTTGCCATACGGGGCTGGAGAGTTCTCTTTTTTTGTGTGGGGACTGTCACAAGTAGAATTGTGGGGTGTCTGTAGTATTACAGGGCTTGTCGGCAGCATCTTAGGGTGTCTGCAGTACAGTGGGAACTGTCTGTGTTATTATATAATGTCTGCTGGGTTGTAGGGGCTGTCTGTGGAATGGTGGGATGTCTGTAGCATTTCCAGGATGTCTATAGTATTATAAGAGCTGTGTGTAGTGTTATAGGATGCCTGCAGCATTGTGGGGGCTGGCTGAGGTGTGGCGGATTGCCTACAGTATTGTGGGATGTGTCTGCAGTATTGTGGGGGCCGTTTGTAATAGAAAAGAATGCCTGCAGCCCTGCAGCACTGTGGGGGCTGCCTAGTACTGTGGAATGTTTACAGCATTTTGGAGTGTCTATAGTATTGTGGGACTGTCTGTAGTATTATGGGATGTTTGTATTCTTATGGGGTGTCTGTAGGATTATGGGACTGTCTCTGGCATTGTAGGATGTCTGCAGTTTTATGAGGCCTTTTGATCTTCCTGCCTCAGGCTTGGCTAAAAGCAACTTTGCTGTATCTGGCAAAGAGAACATAAAGAGCGTTCAGCTTGTCTGTACTGTGAAGTCCCCAGGTGCACTCAGTGGGTGTGCAGACCCCTCACCAGGGTCACGCCCAGAATCATAGTCCATCCAAACCACCGGTGCTGGGGCATTAGGAGACAGCAGCGATTGCAGGTATACTGCTGTCTGTAATGACCTGATTTGCAAGGGGAAACTGGCTTGCAGCCCCCTCCCCTCCATGCTGCTCTGTCCTAGCTATCTCCATCCCCTCCCCGGCCTGCCCGCCTTGCCTGCTGGGATTGGGCTCCTGGTGGAGTGATGAGCTGGTCTTGCCCGCCCCCTGCTGGTGAATGTTACAGGAGTCTGTTCCCGCCAGTGGAGCTGTGAGAACCCACTGTGGGCCAGGTAAGAGTTCCTAGGACTAACCACCAACTTAGCATTTTCTTCCACTTCTATGTCAGTAGTATTCACAAAAAAATCTGACTTATTAAAAACATCACAAATCGCATTACACTTATGGCAAATATCTTTCAATATTGTTCATTCATTATTACTTTCAAAACACCTTCCTAATTATTAGACCTGCCACTATATCTTAGTTATTAATAATTAAAAAAAACACATATGGAGCTGTGCAGGGTTGTATACACATAACTATAATCTCAGCCTTTGGTCAGGGGCTGAAGCTGGAGGATGGAGAGTTCAAGATCAGCCTTGGCTACACAGCAAGAACGTTCTCAAGAAACAAACCGATAAAAATCTGTGATGTGACCGGGCGTGGTGGCGCACACCTTTAATCCCAGCACTCAGGAGGCAGAAGTAGGAGGATCGTGGTGAGTTCAAGGCCACCCTGAGACTATGTAGTGAATTCCAGGTCAGCCTGGACTAGAGTGAAACCCTATCTCGAAAAACAAAACAAAACAAAACAAAAAATCTGTGATGCAGGTAAGATGGCCTTGAACTCAATATACAGCTGAAGCTGATCTTGACTCCTGCCTCTACTTCCCAAATATTGGAATTGTAGGAGCGTGCACCACACTCCACTCTTGAACACTATTTTTTTTTCTTTTTCTTTTTCTTTTTTTTTTTTTTTTTTTTTGCTTATTACCTTTAGCATTGATTGTATGCCTAAGATAACACTGATCCAGAATCCTATAAGTAGAAAATTCCACACGTAATACTGGGCACGTGTGTGCCTGCAATCCTAGCTACTCGGGAGGCTAAGGCAAGAGAGATGAGACCCAAGCTTAAGTTCCAGGCTAGCCTGGGCTACAGAGTTCAACTTCAAGTTCAAGGCTAGCCTGGGCAACTTAGTGAAACCTTGTCTCAAATAAAAGTTATTTTTTTTTAAATGAGCATGGGATGGGATGGGCAGATTGCTTGCCATGTAAGTCTGAGTAGCTGACTTCATATCTCTAGACCCCACTAAAAAGCCAGAAGCTTTGGCAGGCTTTCGTAATCCTAGTGCTCCTAGCGTGAGAAGGGAGTGGAGGCAGGAGGACTTCCTACAGGCCCACAAACTGAGCGGAGAATGAGAGACCCTGACCGGAAGTGGTGGAGGGCAAGGACCAACCTCTAACTGCTAAATGCACGCCACGCTCATACACACGGGCACACACACACACACCCCAAATAAATTGTAATGTCACCATGTATCATTACATCAGGCTATGGTGATACCACATTGGGCATTTTGATGTCACAGGGTGGCATGGAGTTCTAAGTGGGGCGCTGCAACACTGTAACATCGCAGTAGGGTATTGTGATGCCACAAGCAACAGCGTGAGGCCACAGGAGGATATTGTGAGATCACACTGGATAGTGCAATGTCACATGGTAATCGTACAATTGGGGATTGTGATATAAATGAAGGGTGCTGTGATGTCACAAAGGGCATTCTGATTTCATAGTGGAGCATCATGATGTCACAGTAGGGCTTGTGATGTCAGTGACGGGCATATGATGTCAGAGTGGGTCATCATGATGTCACAGTGCAGCATTGTGATGCCATATTGGGGCATCGTTGGGGGGGTCACATGAATTATGATGTCACGATGGGGTATTGTGGTGTCACAGTAAGCATTGTGAATGTGACAATGGCTATTTAAATGTCAAAGTAGGGCATTGTGATGTGCCACTGTGTCCTTGTGACGACACATTGAAGCTTTACGGTGTCACAGTGGTGTATTTTGATGTTATAGTGGGTCATTTCGATGCCACAACGGGGCTGTTGTAATATCATAGTTTGGTATGTCACTGTGACAGCACGGTAGACTGTTGGGTCACAGTGAGGCACTGTAGTGTGGTTTTTGTGATGTTACGGCGGGGGATTATGATGTCACATCACCACTGGGTGTTGCGATGTAACAGTTTGGTATGGTAATGTCACTCTGGAGCCTTGTAATACCACACTGGGGCTCTGTGATGTCACTGCTGAGTTGTTTTTTTGTTTTTTGTTTTTTGTTTTTTGTTTTTTGTTTTTTGGGTTTTGGGTTTTGGGTTTTTTTGAGGTAGGATCTCACTTTGGTCCAGGCTGACCTGGAATTCACTACGTAGTCTCAGGGTGGCCTTGAACTCACAGCGATCTTCCTACCTCTGCCTCCCAAGTGCTGGGATTGAAGGCGTGCGCCACCACGCCCGGCTGCTGCTGAGTATTTTTGATGCCATAGTGGTGCCTTGTTCTGTGACGGTACTGCACCGAGACCAGAAGCTGACATCACCAGGTGTCTTCCTCAGACGCTCTCCACCTTATTTACCGAGGCAACGTCTCACGCTTAAACTCAGGGCGCCCTGACTTGACTGGTCTAGGCAGCTCAGCCCAGGGATCCCGGCCACTGCTTCTCAGGCGTGGGGCGAGGCTGGAGAGATGGCTGCGTGGGGGAAGAACTGGCTGGGCAACTCTGGGTGCCCGAGCTCACATCCCTACAGCCCACATACAAAGCCGGCGGCTGCAGCAGGCCTCCGTGACCCTAATGCGTCTAAAGGGAAAAAGGAGGCACAGACAGGAGAACTTCTTGGAGGCTCACAAGGGGAGCAGTGAACAAGAGGTGGAGGGCAAGGACCAACCTCACATTTATATACATGAACACACACACACACGCATGATACCAAATAAATAGTTTTTTTTTTAAGTACAAAAATAAGAGAGGGCTGGAGAAATGGCTTAGCAGCTAAGGCAATTGCCTGCAAAGCCTAAGGACCCATGTTCAACTCTCCAGATCCCACCTAAGCCAGACGCACAAAGGTGAGGCAAGCATAAGGTCGCACATGCCCACTAGGTGGCGCAAGTGTCTGGAGGTCTATTTCAGTGGCTGAGGCCCTGGCACGCCAATTCTCTCTATATATATAAAATAAAAAATATATATTAAAAAATAAAAATAAGAGAACCGGGTGTGGTGCTGCATGCCTTTAATCCCAGCACTTGTGAGGGAGAGGTAGGAGGATCCCTGTGAGTTCAAGGCCACTCTGAGACTATGTAATGAATTCCAGGTCAATCTGGGCTAGAGCAAGACCCTACCTCAAAATTAAAATAAAATAAATAAGAGAGTTTGTGGTATAGCTCGGGGGTAGAGTGCTTCCCTAGTATGCACAAGACCCTATATTCAATCTCCATTGTTGAGAATTACCTTAAGGCATGCATAGCACAACAAAGAATGTCATGTTTAGCATCCACACGCAGATTCACTTGCAGCCTGTGTTGAGGAGGCGGCCACTATTGGCAAAGAGGCATGTGACTTTGTCTTTTGGGTCCTTCGGTAACAGTGAGGGATCTACTAAGCTGAACTTCTCATGGTCCAGGCACAGCGGCGAGGTCTCTCAGGGATCCCGGACAGCCTCTTGTCTCTGCACTGGTCAGTCCTAAATAGCTTCAGCAGCCGTGTCTGGAACGTTATTCTAGAGCATGTCCCCGGCCAGCGGCCACTGACTATCTGGCTCTGCGTACACACTGGAGCAAGACCAGCAGCCTCCCTGTCATGTTAGTGTTTCAATTATAATTGTTTATTTAATTACACATGTATCATATATAAACTTTTATTTTCCTTGGTTCTGGGTATCGAACGCAGTGTCACATGCATTCTAAGAGCTCTACCACTGAGCCATATCCCAGTCCCTGCCACCATTTTGTTTTAATTAAATTTTATTTGCAAGCGGGGGTGGGGGTGGGGAATGAGCCCCCAGGGCTTCTAGCCACTGCAAATTAACTACAGATGCATGTGGTCCTTGGTACATCTGGCTTTACTTGAGTACTAAGGAATCGAACCCAGGCCATCAGGTTTTGCAAGCAAGTTCCTTTAACTGCTGAGCCATCTCTCTAGCCCTCTTTTATTTATTATTATTTTTTTGAGGCAAGCCCAACAGGCTGGCCTTTTTGTTAAATATTTTTATGATTTTATTTTATTTATTTATTTGCAAACAGACAGAGATAGAGAGAAGAGAGACAAATAGGGAGAGAATGGGCACGCCAGGGCCTCCAGCCACTGCAAATGAACTCCAGACTCATGTGCCCCTTGTGCATCTGGCTTATGTGGGTCCTGGGGAATTGAACCTGGGTCCTTTGGCTTCACAGGCCTTAACACAGCCTTAACCACTAAGCAATCTCTCCAGTGGTTTCCCCCCCCCCTTTTGTTTTTAAATGTGAGAGAGCAAGAGTGAGAGAGAGAGAGACAGAATGGGCACACAAGGACCTTCAGCCACTGAAATCGAACTCTAAGATGCATGCGCCCCCTTGTGCACATGTGCAACCTTGTGTGTTTGAGTCACTGTGCATCTGGTTTAAGTGGGACCTGGAGAGTTGAACATGAGTCCTTAGTCTTCGCAGGCAAGCACCTAAACTGCTAAGCCATTTCTCCAGCCCTGTCTCTCTTCTTTGGCTTAGCAGTTAAGGCACTTGCTTGTGAAGACTAAGGACCCATGTTGGACTCTGGATCCCAGGCAAGCCAGACACACAAAAGTGAGGTACGCACAAGGCCACACATGCCCACTAAGTGGTGCAAGCGTCTGGAGTTCAATTGCAGTGGCTGAGGCCCACCAATTCTCTCTCCTGCGCGCTCTCTAAAATAAAAAAGAGAGACAGAGAATGGGTGTGCCACGCTCTCCAGGCACTGCAACTCCAGATGCATGCACCACTTTGTGCACCTGACTTTACATGAGTACTGGGGAATTGAACCTAGGTCATTAGAATTTGCAAGCAAGTGCCTTAACCAGTGAGCCATCTCAACAGACGCCCCCCCCCCCCCCCCCCCGGTCCCATTTTTGTCTTTAAGGCAGAGTGCAGTATGGCTTTGAAACTGCAATCCACCACACTCATTACAACAAAATCCTAATTACTTGTGAGGCTGGGACAGCCGAAGAGAGGGTGGGAGAGTGGGGGAGACTAGGGCTGAGTTTCTGCTCTTTCTGGCTGGGACCGCGTTGTCTAGCCCAAAGCCGAGGGTGACCATAGTGGCGGCCAGATTCCCTGAGCTCTGACTGTCTTCTTCTTCAAGGTCATTTTTCTTCTCTCCCTCTCTTCCTCTCTCTCTCTCTCTCTCTCTCTCTCTCTCTCTCTCTCTCTCTCTCGACCTATTTCTCTCTCTTTTTAAATCCGTGTCTCCCCTCCCCCTGAGCCCGGGTCGGTGCTTTCCCCGGTCTCGGGCACCATCTAGCGGAAGCTGTTGGGAATGTGAGATGGTAAAGGCTGTGAGGATGGTTACAGCTGCCCGGGGCATTTTCTCACTTGGCATCACAGCTGATAAAACATCCAACATTGGGCTGGGGAGATGGCTTAGCGGTTAAGCACTTGCCTATGAAGCCTAAGGACCCCGGTTCGAGGCTCAATTCCCCAGGACTCACGTTAGCCAGATGCACAAGGGGGTGCACACGTCTGGAGTTCGTTTACAGAGGCTGGAAGCTCTGGCGCGCCCATTCTCTCTCTCTCTCCCTCCTTCTCTCTGTTCTCTCAAATAAATAAATAAACCAAAAAAATTTTTAAAAGAATCCAACATTTGGGGTCTTCCGCAACGCCTCCCCCCCCCACAAAAAAACCTTTGTGTGTCAATAAATAGTGCCACTCCCATCCTGACACGCTTGATTGTTTTCATAAAAAACACTTTTATTTATTTGAGAGAGAGTGATAGAGAGAAAGAGGCAGAAAGAGAGAGAGAGAATGCATGCACCAAGGCCTCCAGCCACTGCAAACAAACTCCAAACACATGGGCCAACTTGTGTATCTGACTTAAGGGGCACTGGGGAATCGAACCAGGTTCCTTTTGCTTTTCAGGCAAACGCCTTAACTGCTGAGCAATCTCTCCAGCCTTACTGGTGACTCTTCTACATGTCTTCTTCATAGTTTCAGGGCTGGTGGGTGGATACCATTTTCTTTTTTGGAATATTTTTATTTGCAAGCAGACAGGGGTAGGGCACTGTGTGCCCCAGAACCTTCTGCCACTGAAAATGAACTCCAAATGCATGCACCACCACTTTGTGCAGCTGGCTTTACATGGGTACTAGAGGATCAAACCCCAGGCTGGTAGGTTTTGCAAGCAAGTGCCTTTAACCACTGAACCATCTCCCTAGGCCCCACCACCACACACATGATTTTCTGCATTCAGTGGGGATTCCCCAGAAACCACTCCAAGGTGTGGGGTAACCAGCAGGGCCACCCTGGCCTGTTGTGCATGTCCAGTCTATTGTCCACAGGGCCTCCTTTGGGAGCTCAGTGGACATTCAAATGTGGTTGTCTCCAAGACATCCTCCTAGATGTCTGCAAGGGATGATATGTGGACACTCTGAGTCCAGCAGAGTCCACTGGATCTAGCTGCACTAATCCAGGTAGTGGCACCATCCCTGTGCATTTATAGGAGATGGTGACTACAGACATGCTTGTGGAGTGGCTGTGGTCACCATCACCACTTTGGGCTCAGGCAAGATTGGTGGGTGGATGCCTGGGCAGGTCGACCAGATGTCTTAAATTGGGCCTTGGTGGTATAGCTGGGACCAGAAAAGGGTTGGTTCTTTCCATCCCTTCTTGCCTGGCCACTTTCCCTGCAGGGCCAACCAGTTATCCCTGAGAGCTCTGCTTCTCTCCTGGACTGGGAATACTTGGGGGACAAGCTGCCTTATAGGACTTTGGTTCCAGGATTTTCCAGAGATATGTGTGCACTGTCCCCATCCAGCATGAATTTTTTTTTTTTGGTGGGGAGGGGGGTTGAGGTAGGGTCTCACTATAGTGCAGGATGACCTGGGGAATTCACTATGTAGTCTCAAGGTGGCCTCAAACTCACAGCGATCCTCCTACCTCTGCCTCCCAAGTGCTGGGATTAAAGGAATGCGCCACCACGCCTGGCATCCAGCATCATTTCATAGGTTAGGTTGGAGTTTCGTAACCTCCAGTAGGTGCTGACGTGCTGTCTTTTGGTCTGTGAAGCTAAGGGGGGATGTGCGACTTCTAAGATGCTATGACACAGGCTGTGGACCACCTATGACCTTGGTAATGTTGTCACCCAACCCTTGGCTTTGTAGTGCACCCACTTTCATGCTGGTCATTTGGATTGTCTAAGTGTTTCCAGACCGTAAGTACCTACCTGTCACGTCTGTGCTTTTGTGGACTCTGTCCCCATGGGCTTCCCCTCTCTGTGGTACCTCTATGCTGTTTTGTTGCGTGTCAGGCATCCTGACTGTCCTGGGGGTTGTCTGTCGCTCTCACCGGAGACCACACAGCTGTGTTGAGCACTATCAAAGCAGGGCTCTTCTGCCGACCAACCTCACTCTTCCCACACCCGATTTTTTCTCTTCGTGGGGGGAGATCTTGGGGGTTCTGACTGTTCTGCCCACCTGTCCCTCCCTTCCTTAAGCCTCCAGAATGCTGGTTGCAGTGTGGGTTGAAAAAGTTTGACAGGGCTGGAGAGATGGCTTAGTGGTTAAGTGCTTGCCTGTGAAGCCTAAGGACGCCAGTTCAAGGCTCGATTCCCCAGGACCCACGTTAGCCAGATGCACAAGGGGGCGCACGCGTCTGGAGTTCGTTTGCAGTGGCTGGAGGCCCTGGCGCGCCCATTCTCTCTCTCTCTCTCTCTTTCTCTCTATCTGCCTCTTTCTCTCTCTGTCTGTCGCTCTTAAATAAATATGATAAACAAAAAAAATTAAAAAAAAAGAAAAAGAAAAAGTTTGACAGCCAGTACTGGTGGTCCAGGCCATCTCTCCAGGTTGTCTGTCTCAGTGTGTGTCAGTGTGTGGCCACAGCGTCATTTAGGTCCCCCCCCCTTTTTTTTTGGTGTTTCGAGGTAGGGTCTCACACTAGTCCAGGCTGACCTGGAATTCACTATGTAGTCTCAGAGTGGCCTCGAACTCACGGCAATCCTCCTACCTCTGCCTCCCAAGTGCTAGGATTAAAGGTGTGCACCACCACGCCCGGCTCTTTCCCCTCTGATTTTACGAAAGCTCTCACAGCTTCCTTTGTGTTGCTCCAGGACCTCCTCCTGATGGATGCTGCCATTGTCCACTGTGGTGGTTTGACTCAGGTGTCCCCCATAAACTTAGGTGTTCTGACTGCTAGGTTCCCAGTTGATGGAGATTTGGGAATTAACGCCTCCTGGAGGGAGTGTAGTGTTGGGAGCGGGCTTGGCACACTCTCCTATTGCTATTGTCCACCTTATGTCAGGCCAGGGGGTGATGTCCAGCCTCTGCTCATGCCATCATTTTCCCTGCCATCGTGGAGCTTCCCCTCAAGCCTGTAGGCCAAAAATTTTTTTTCCCACATGCTGCTCTGAACCTGACTGCAACATCCACTTATACTTTTTTATAAATATATTTTTATTTATTTATTAGAGAGAGAGGGGGAATGAACATACCAGGGTCTCCAGATGCTGCAAATGAACTCCAGACACATGTGGCACCATATGCATCTGGCTTACCTGGGTTCTGCCGAGTCAAATCTAGGTCCTTAGGCTTCACAGGCTAGCGCCTTAACCGCTAAGCTCTCTCTCCAGCCTGCGCTTATACTTTTGTTTGTTTGTTTGTTTTTTGAGGTAGGATCTCGCTGTAGCCCAGGCTGACCTGGAATTCACTATGTAGTCTCAGGGTGGCCTTGAACTCATGGCGGCTCTCCTACCTCTGCCTCTTGAGTGTTGGGATTAAAAGCGTGCGCCACCACGCCCAGCACACTTACACTTTTTGAGTGCCACAGTCTGTGTGGTGGCGTCGCCCTCTCTTCCGGTGGGAGGCCTCAGCCTTGCCAGGCAATGGAGCAATGGGAGAGCTCTTCTTCTCTGCCTAGGGGCCGGGGAATGGGGTGGGGGGAGGAAGGCTGGCCTCTCCTCTCCCCCTGTTGTCGGTGTGTGGAAGGCAAGGGTGTGCTGTCCCGCCTGCCTTCGCTTCTCCCTCCCGCTGTAAGCCTGAGGGTCCCTGGATGCTCAGGGCAGGCTGCTGATCTTGCTGTCTCAGGTCCTCTGTAACCTGCTGCACGAGCCTCGCGCCCATGTAGTTCACAGATGTTTTCTCTTCTTGTATGGAGTATTGCATTGTCTTCTCACGTTTGTAGAGATGTGATTCAGTGTTGTGGTTGCAAAAAAAAAAAAAAACAAAAAAACAAAAAACCAAAAACAAAACATTGTTCTACAACTAAACCATTTTAAGTGTATATACAGTGTGCTAAGGAGTGGGGCGTGGTGGCGCACACCTCTAATCCCAGCGCTCAGAGGGTCGTCACAGAAGCAGCCGTCCTTGCTTAGGGCAACTGGTGGGACGTGGTGAGGGGGGCTTAAGCTTAGGCGCAATGTTCGTGAAACCATTTTCTTTCTGCTTCACGCTTACTGAGTGACCGATGCACACACAAGTGGCTGGAGAGATGGCTCAGCGGCTACGGGTGCTTGCAGAGCCCGCTGGACCGGGGCTTGATTCCCCACTGCCCCCCCCCGCCCCGTAAAGCCAGACGCGCAAGGTGGCACATGCGTCCTTCCTTCCGTATCACTTGACTTTGAGGCAGACTTCCCTTGCTTTCGGGACTCCTTAATCATGGAACATGGACCTTGTAAAGCCTCCGTGGAGGCCTGGGCCTTTGGAGTAGAAGACGGGCGCCCCGGGATGCTCTGAAGGGCACAGGGGTGGGATCAATTTCTGCTTCTGCGAATTTTCTGCCGTGCTGCTCGCGGTAGCCAGCAGGGGGCAGCAGTCGGCCTTCTCTGAAGGGTGGGACTCGACCCTGCGTCCACTCTGAAGACCGGTGTTTCCTTGTCCTCACAAGCCCTGCGGAGAGCCCTGGCTCCAGGGTACTGTGGGTCACCTCTGTGAGGACAGAGCGACCTTCTCTTGGCAAGGCATGCTAGTCTACTTTTGTGTCTTTCAACTTTCTTGACACTGTCTGAAGGTGCACAAAACCTGAATTTTGAGAAACATCCAATGCACCTGTCTTTTCTTTTGTTGCTATACTTATGGCATGGGATGCTATGAACCATTGCTAAATATAAGGTTATGAGGGTTTACCCACTTTTGTTTTCTTCCGTGCGTTATGGTTTTTAAAAATATCTATTTGGCCAGGCGTGGTAGCACATGCCTTTAATCCCAGCACTCCAGGGGCAGTGGTAGGAGGATCTCTGTGAGTTCATGGCCACCCTGAGAATACATAGTGAATTCCAGGTCAGCCTGAGCTAGAGTGAGGCCCTACCTTGAAAAAACAAAAAACAAAAAAACAAAAAAATGTATTTATTTGACAGAAAGATACAGACAGACACATGATGGGCCTCTCAGGGCATTTTTCCTGCTGCAAACAAACTCCAGACACATGCATGACTTTGTGCATCTGGCTTTATGTGGGTACTGGGGAATCAAACCTGCGCAGATAGGCTTTGCAAGGAAGCATTTTTAACCGCTGAGCCATCTCCCCAGCCCACGTAAGGTAACCTATGTGTGCGGTGTGCATTAAGGGTAGTTTTACTCCTTAAATGTGGGTGGCTAGTAGCTTAACAGCACTTGTGGAAAGCACTACTCTTTCATTTCATTTAATGTTTTGGGCAATGAGAACCAAATTAAAAGCTGATGGCTTAGAAGGCCTTGGACCCTAGAAGGAAGTTTCTACTGTTTTTTGTCTACATGGAAAGGTTATGCTCATTAAAAACTAAAAACAAACAAACAAACAAAAAAACAGGCTGGAGAAATGGCTTGGCAGTTAAGGCACTTATCTATGAAGCCTAAGAACCTAAGTTCAAGTCCCCAGAACCCACATAAGCCAGATGGTCATGGTGGCGCATGCATCTAGAGTTTGTTTGCAGTGGCTAGAGGCCCTGATGTACCCGTTTGTTCCCCTTTCCCTACCTCTCTTTCTCTCTCATAAATAAATAAAAAATAGATATCAAAAATGTTATATTGGGCTGCTGGAGATATGGCTTAACAGTTAAGGCACTGGCCTGCAAAGCCAAAGGACCCAGGTTTGATTCCCCAGGACCCACGTAAGCCAGATGCACAAGGTGGCCCATGTGTCTGGAGTTCATTTGCAGCAGCTGGAAGCCCTGACACACCCATTCTCTCTCTCACTTGCTGCCTCCCTCTCTTTCTCAAATAAATAAAAATAAAGTGTTATAAATGTCTATGTTTATCCCCTCCAGTCAATTCTGCTCTCACTTTTGGTTAGAGAACCTGCTTTTCACAGATGGTAGTGAATACTGGGGGAGACCCAAGACCCATCAGAATGACAAGAGGAAGCTGCAGTGGTAAGAGACCTTGGCATTCCCATTGTCTTCCTCCCTCACTCCTTGCAAATAAATAAATAAAAATATATATTTTAAAAACAGAATAACATTGGGAGATTACCATACCTGATTTCATGTTATACTACAGAGCCATGGTAATAAAAACATCATGGTACTGACACAAAAACAGACACATAGATCAATGGAAAAAAGACCTAGATATATGTCCATGTAGCTACAGTCACCTGGTTTATTTTTGTAACAATATGTTTATTTATTTGAGAGAAACAGAGAGGGAGAGTATGGGTGCACCAGGGCCTCTTGCCACTGCAAATGAATTCCACACACATGTGTCGCTTTGTGCACCTGGCTTTACATGAGTAATGGGGAACTGAACCCAAGTCAGCGGGCTTTGCAAGCAAGTGCCTTTAACCACTGAACCATCTCCCCAGCCCAACCCCCTGATTTCTGACAAAGATTCCAAAAATACACATTGTAGAAAAGCCAACATCTTCAACAAATGGTGCTGGGGAAACTAGATGTCTGCATGTGTGTATTTAGAACCCCCAGTGCTCACCTTACACAAAATTCAACTCCAAATGAATCAAAGACCCCAATGACCTGAAACTCTAAAACACCTGGAGGAAAAAATCAGGGAGTACATTTCAAGATATTAGTATAGGGAAGGACTCTCTGAATAGGACCCTGACCACGTGACCTTTTTGTGTTTCCACATGAACTTTAAGATACTAGGCGAACAAACAACACTTGGGACCTTGTAAAATTAAAAAAAGTCATTGAACAGCAAGGGAGATAACTGAGTGAAGAGGAAACCTACAGGAACGGGCAAAACCCCACGTCCACTACACACCTAACAAGATTAATATCTAGAATACACAGAGAACTAAGCAAACTGAACATAGGGAAATCAAACAGCCCCGTCAAGAATAAATGGGTCCCGGAATTGAGCGGAGAGTTCTCAAAAGAAGAAACACTAAAAGAAGAAACGGCTAGTAAATATTTTAAAAAGCCATCGGGGGTAATGCAAAGAGAAGCTGCTTTGGGGTTCCAGCTCAGCGAAAATGGTCATGATCCAAAAAATCAAATGGCAACAAATGCTGGCAAGTGTGTGTGTGTGTGTGTGAGAGAGAGAGAGAGAGAGAGAGAGAGAGAGGGAGAGAGCTCAGTTCCCTGAGCCTTGGCGCGCACACTGAGTCTCCCTTCGTGTTGAGCTCTCCGCAGCCTTTTCTGCGTGGTTGAGTCCTGAGCCTCCTCAGTGTCCACCACGTCTTCCTGGAGGAGGTTCTCAGGCCATCAGTGAGAGCAGCTCTCATACTTAACCCACTACCTCCTCTGTGATGTTTCCTGGGCCCTGGCAGATGTGTTGGAGATGCACGTGCCACTTTGTGCGTCTGGCTCTGCTGGGTGCTGGGTAATCGAACCCTGGCTGTCAAGCTTTGCAGCAAGTGCCTTTAACCGCTGAGCCATCCTTCCACTCCCTCCAGTGTCATGCTTTTTGCACAGGATTTGCCTATTCATGAACTTTTGTGTTTCCACATGAACTTTAAGATCCTAGAAGATGGAAAGACCTCCCATGCTCATAGATTGGAAAAATTAATATTGTGAAAATGATCACCCTACCAAAAGCAATCTGTAGATTCAATGCAGTCCCAGCCCCCCCCCCAAAAAAATGCACATAAAGATTAGAAAGGACCATGGGCAGGGCTGGAGAGATGGCTCAGTAGGTCAGAGCACTTTCTGCATCAGTATGAGGACCTGAGTTCCACCTTCAGTAACCACATAGAAAACAGACATAGAGCTGGAGGGATGGTTTAGCAGTTAGGGTGTTTGCCTGCAAAGCCAAAGGACCCAGGTTCAATTTTCAGGACCCACGTAAGCCAGACGCACAAAGTGTTGCGTGCGTCTGGAGTTCGTTTGCAGCAGCTAGAGGCCTTGGCACACCCCATTTTCTCTCTCTCTCTGTTTCTCACTGTCTTAAATAAATAAATAAAATTAAATTAAAAGGTTACTAAAAAGAAAAAAAGGCATGAAGAAGAAGGGGTTTGGTGGAAGAGGACCAGGGAGGGACAAGCGAAAGAAATAGGAGGGGATTGTGATTAAAATACATTATATGCATGCACAGAGACTGTCAATAAAAAAATTATTTAAGCCAGGCGTGGTGGCGCACACCTTTAATACCAGTGCCCTGGAGGTAGAGGTAGGTGGATCACTGTGAGTTCGAAGCCACCCTGAGACTACATAGTGAATTCCAGATCAGCCTGGGCCACAGTGAGACCCTACCTCAAAAAAATTTTTTTGAACTGAAAAAAAAACCACAGGTGAACATAAGCCTGTAACCCCGAGGCAGACAGAGACCGGGAGCAATACTGGAGCTCACAACTCGGCCAGTCTAACTGAAAAAAAGCCATGCAAGCTCCAGCTTCTGTGAGAGACTGTCTTAAGAAAATGAGGCGGAAGAGCGGGAGAGGCCACCCAACACCCTCCCCTGAGTGGAAGGTGCGTGCATGTATGCAGGCGCCACCTGAACACATACTCATGTGTCTCCAAAGTTTCTCAAGTTTCCTGATTAGACAGACTTAAGAGAGCGTGCCAAGGGCCTGGGATCTGCCCCTCGCTCAGCTCTCTGCTGCGAGGCATCGCGATGCCCCCGTGACAACTGGAATGGGAGGATGAAACCATTAAGTCTCATCCTCCACCTTCCTCCCGCATGACTCTGTGGGTTCCTTCTTTGGCAGGATGCCTTCTGGGAACATCTTGGATATATATATATATATATATATAACTGCTCAAATTTTTATTTATTTATTTGAGAGAGAGAGAAAGGGTGCACCACACACAAACACCACCTTGTGCATTTGGCTTACATGGGTTCTGAGGAATTGAACCTGGGTCCTTAAGGCTTCACATGCAAGTGCCTTAACCACTAAGCCATCTCTCCAGCCCTCTGGGAGCATCTTTAACTGCTGGCTGAGCTTCTCTACGGACCCTGGACCTGCGAGGGGAGCAGCGGGTGCCCCGCGTTCATCTGTGGCCTGCACCACCTCTATTTTAGCATGCTCCTCCTCCCAGTGAGCGTTCTCGCCATTCTGGCCGTCTCCTTAGCCACAGACCCAGTTCTGGATGAGCATGTAAGTGCTGTGGTACGGACGCCCTGGGGGTGCCCCTGGGGAACAGAAAATCAGAAACGGAGGAGACACTGGGTTTCTGCACTGTCTTTGGACATGGGAGGTCTGTGGGCTGGGTGGGTCAGAAATAGGCATAAAAAAGGGCCCTGCTTTAAAAATAATATGAAGATCCAGGAGTGGTGTCTCACGTCTTTAATCCCAGCACTGGGGAGGCAGAGGTAGGAGGATCGCTGTGAGTTCAAGGCCATCTACATAGTGAGTTCCAGGTCAGCCTGAGCTAGAGTGAGACCCTACCTTAAAAAACAAACCAAACCAACAACAACAAAAAAAAATCATGAAAGGGGCTGGGGAGATGGCTCAACATTAAAGGCACTGTCTTGCAAAGTCTGAAGGCCTGGGTTCAATTTCCCAGTATCCATGTAAAGCCAGATGCACAAAGTGGCACATGTGTCTAGAGTACGTTTGCAGAGGTACTAGGCCCTGGTACACCCATTCTTATTTTCTCTCTCTCTCTCTCTCTCTCTCTCTCTCTCTCTCTCTCTGTCTCTCCTTGCAAATAAATAAAATTATTAAAAATAATGGTAGGGGCTGGAGAGATGGCTTAGCAGTTAAGCACTTGCTTGTGAAGCCTAAGGACCCTGGTTCAAGGCTCGATTCCCCAGTACCCACGTAAGCCAGATGTACAAGGTGGCACATGCATCTGGAGTGCACTTGCAGTGGCTGGAGGCCCTGGCGCGCCCATTCTCTCTGTCTCTCTGCCTCTTTCTCTCTCTCTGTCTGGTGCTCTTAAATAAATAAAAATAAACAAAAATATTAAAAACACTAATAATAATAGTAGCATGAAGGGCTGGGATGCAGCTCTGCAGTACAGTGCTTGCCTAGTAGCCCCAGTACCACAAAAATAAAAACTGAAAAGGAATCAAGTTCTTCAATGATCTGCCAATTAGGAATTCACTTGGTTTGCAAGTTTGACTTATAAAATGCAAATTCTCCTTGGAGGTGTTGTTTACCAATCTCAGTGTGAATTCGCAAATGCAAGGCACTCCCAGCTGACGCCTACAGAGAACTAAGAGAGAAGACAGTCACCCAGAAGGGGCAAGGGACACTGGAGCCCCTCGCAGGCCCAGGAGCTGCTTCTCAGCCTTTTCCTCACAAACCATTCCTGACCTCCCGGAAGGCAGAGGCCAGTCGCACACTTCAGGTGTTCCTTAGAACGCCCGGTTCGGAGAAGTTCAGTAACTCGTGTGAGGTAACGAAAGCAGTACGTGGCGGGCCCGAGCCTCAACCTGCCTCCCAGTGCAAGCTGGCTCTACTGGGCTTTAGGTTAAAGACCCCGAGGCCCAGACAGGCTGTGCTGGTCTTTGCCAAGGCCATACAAACTACACGGCGCCTACTCCTAAAGCCCAGAGTACCTGGTTCTTGCTGTTTCCCATCCCACCTCCCTTCTATCTTTCTTTTCTATGATTTTTTTTTTTTTGTTTTGTTTTGTTTTGTTTTTCGAGGTAGGGTCTCGCTCTAGTCCAGGCTGACCTGGAATTCACTATGTAGTCTCAGGGTGGCCTTGAACTCACGCGATCCTTCTACCTCTGTCTCCCAAGTGCTGGGATTAAAGGCATGCACCACCACGCCCGGCTCCTTTTCTATAATTTTTTTTTAAATTATGTGTTTATTTATTTATTTATTTATTTGCAAGCAGAAAGAGTGAAAGAGAGGATGAGAGAGGGGAGGGACTGGGCGCATCAGGTCCTCTTGCCAATGCAAATGAACTCCAGCTGCATGCACCACTTTGAGCATCTGGCTTTACGTGGGGTACTGGGGAATGAACCAGGGCCATCAGGCTTCGCAAGCAAGTGCCTCTGACCTCTGAGCCATCTCTTCAGCCCCCTCCCATCTTTATTTTTTGTTTGTTTGTTTTTTCTAGGTAAAGTCTCACCCGGAATTCACTCCGTAGTCTCAGGGTGGCCTCGAACTCACGGTGATCCTCCTACCTCTGCCTCCCGAGTGCTGGGATGAAAGGCGTGCGCCACCACGCCCGGCTTCCTTCTATTTTTTTGCTAAAGTCTAACAACCAGCTTTCTTTCCAGCCCACTGGGCTCTGGTCCCAGCTGCAGGCCACGGTGTGCTCGATGGCTCGTGATGGCACCACGCTGCCCTCTCCACCCCGCAGCTCCGCGGGAGTTCACACCCCGGCCAAGAGAACAGGGTGCTCGAGACCCCGCGATGGAGTGCCAGGCGCCCTCCAGCCAGGCACAAGAGCTCCACGTCTGCAACCCCAGACAGCAGCCTGAGCCGGAGCGTTCGCGGGTGGCATGTGGCCGTGGCTGCTATCCCGGGAGCCCTCTGCCCCCCACCCTCACCCCCAGAAATGTTCTTCCACGCAGGCTCTTGTTTTCCCCAGACTTCCTGGGGCCGGCACAGCGCACGGAGGTCCTGAGGCTGCGGACCCGCAGGGAGGGCGGGCTGGGCTCTGGCGTGGGGAGAGGGGAGGGTCTTACATGGGAGAATGCAGGTTGGACCAAAGCAATGGGACAGCCAGCCAGGTAGAGGGGGGGGTGGCAAGAAATCGGAAATATCTGGTATCCTAGAAGCATTTTAGGGGGGGGGTGGCAGAGTGATTCACAGAGGCAGATGCTGGAAAAGATCCAAACCAGGGACCAGTCCCACAGAGACGTCCTGCGCATTGATGATGGGTGGGGTGCTGGGAGAGGGCTGCGGGGAGCGCAGAGTCCCAGAGCCGCCGAGGCTCCCCACGAGGAAGCACCCTCTGCAGTAGGCACGGGGGCGAGGAGGGAGAAAGAGCCCCGCCTCAGAGAGCACCCCGGAAGCAGGTCTGAAGGGAAATTGGCTTCTAAAGGCCCCTGAGAGAGGCCGAGGGCCAGCGAGGAGGGTTCAGCACCCAGGGTCAGAAGAGGGGTGCTCAGGGTCACGGGGGGTCAGGGAGTAGGGTGACCTTAGCCTCGCGCAGGCCCTGACGCACACCGGGGATAAAGGCTGTAATGAGATTAGTCCTGAGTCTGGGCCATAGTGGGGGAGAGGCTGTGAGCTTGGGAGAGGGAAGGAAGGAGAGGAAAGTGCCTGGACAGCAGGGTTCCTGCGTCTCCTCCACACTCCTACGGGGGAAGCTCAGTTCCACAGAGGCTGGGGGGGGGGGCGCTGGCTCATTTCCACGGATCCACACAGAGAGACATCGCCAAGCAGCCAGAAAACACGAACTCTGCACGATGTGCCCGCGATGGGGACGGCCCTGGACCTCTGCAGGGTGGGACTCGTCTACCCTGGACACGGGACCCTGTGCCCCTTGGAGGCCATGGGGATCTAAGATCCCTCCCTTCCTCTTGATGGCTCTTCTTGTCTAAGGGAATGAAACCTGTTTCCGCGTGCCCGCAACATGCCAAGTGACATCAGGGTGGGAGGGGATATGCAGACACAGTGCCCTCCCCACAAGGACAGACGGGCTGCTCTCACAACTCCTAACCCACAACTCCATGGTGAGCACCAGCAATCCCACTAAGGAGGGCCCTCAGTGGAGTGGGGGCAGGGAGGAAGGAAGTGATGGTACCAACATACGGTGTGTCCATACAAAGTTTCTTCTTAATAAAATACATACATATATATATATATATATGTATATATATATATGAGCCAGGTGTGGTGTCACATGTCTTTAATACCAGCACTCGGGAGGCAGAGGTAGGAGGATCACCATGAGTTTGACTCCACCCTGAGACTACAGAGTGACTTCCAGGTAGCCCTGGGCTAGAGAGAGACCCTACCTCGAGAAAAAAAAACAAAAAACAAATATATATATATATATATATATTTATGGAGAAAACATCACTGTGAAGTAGCGACATGCCGACTTCTAAAACTCTGAACCTGGTTCATATAAACAAATGTAGACATTTGTAGGCAGATCCTTACTTAATAAAGAATTAGCAAACAGGGGGGAAATACTATCCATATAGGGTAGGTATAGTGATTTGCCCCATTTTACAGCAAGGGACAGTGAAGCAGTTAGGCTTTGGGGACAAGCAGCAGGGAAAGATGGAATTCGAGAGCCATTCCGAAGAGTAGGCTCTCAGCTCCTGGACCAGCGGGCTGCCCATCACACGGTCTTGGTGTCACGGTTACCCGGCCAGAAGCAGCTTATGGGAGGAAAGGGTTTACTTCAGGCTCACGCATTCCAGGGGAGCACCGCCAGCGGCGGAAGAAGCTGGCTCATCTCCACAGGCCCAAGGTGGAGACGGTTGCAAGGTCACGCCCTAGGCAGTGGCTGAGCCTAGGCCGCAGGGACCGTGCTGACCTGGGACTGCACAGACCTTACGGGGCCAGGCAGGATGAGCAGCGCAAGCTCCGGGGTGAGGACAGCTGCATGGTTAGACGTGGCCACAGATCTGTCCTGAGGAGAGGAATGGCAGTCCTTGTGGAGTTCTGAGTCCCCTCGAGCGGCAACCCTAAGAAACACTTCTAGGGTTCAGGCTTCTACAGAGGCCTTTTGAGACTGAGAGACTGGAGCTGTTTCCAAGACTCACGGGCACTCTTTCATCTCATAGAAAATAACCTGTGGGTGGTGGGGAGATAGATATACCCGGAGGAGCAGCCACATCTGCCCGAGTCCCATAGGAACAGAGAAGGACATTGTAGAAGCACAGTCAGGGGGAAAAGACGAGCCATGTCCCATGCCACTCACCTGGGCTGCCCAGTTGAGGGCACAACCGAGAGCTCTCCAGCACCCCTAAGTCCCTTGTCCCAGCTTCTGTCCATGTGCAGGCTAAAAATAGTCATCCTTTCTTTAATATATGTATATATCACTCTCGGGCTGGAGAGATTGCTCAGTGGCTAAGGCGCTTGCCCACAAAGCCTAAGGACTTGGGTTTGGTTCCCCAGTACCCATGTAAAGCCAGATGCACAAGGTGGAGGATGCATCTCGAGTTCGTTTGCAGTGGCTGGAGGCCCTGGCACATTCATTCTCTATCTGCCTCTTTCCCCTTCTCTCTCTTTCTCAAATAAACAAATATAATTTTCACTGGGCTAGAGAGATGGCTTAGTGGTTGAGGCGCTTGCTTGCAAGCCTGATGGCCCAGGTTCAATCCCCCAGCACCCACGTATAGCTAGTTGCACAAAGTGGCACATGCATCTGGAGTTCATTTGCAGTGGCAAATGCTCCTGGTACACCCATTCTCTCTGTTTCACTCCTCTCCCTCTCTTTCTTTCTTTCTCTCTCTCTCTCACACAAATAAATATTTTCCAAAATTATTTATTATGGGCTAGAGAGATAGATTAGCAGTTAAGGCTCTTGCCTACAAAACCTAATGACCTGTGTTGGAGTCCCCATTACCCACATAAAGGCAGATGCAGTGACACATACATCTGGAATTTGTTTGCAGTGGCTGGAGGCCCTAGCATGCCCATTTTCTCTCTCTCTCTCTCTCTCTGTCTCTCTCCCCTTGAAAATAAATAAAAATATTTTAAAATTATTTATTATTATTTGTATTAATTTGCAAGCAAGGAGATGGGGAGGGGAAAGAGAAAGAATGGGCACACCAGGGCCTCTTGCCACTGCAAACAAACTCCTGACACATGGGCCACATTGTGCATCTGGCTTTTATGTGGGATATACACACTGGGGAATCAAACCTGGGCGACAGGCTTTGCAAACAGGCACCTTTAACTGCTGCGCCATTTCCCCAGCCTGAGAACAAGCTTTCCTATTAGGAGCGAGTCTGTGGCACGTGCTGTTGAAACGGACCTCTCTCCCTCATGGGCCTAGGCCTGTGCATCTCCCCACCGTCACCTGTCTCCTCTCTTTAGTGGATATCCTGGTGGGGGTCTAAACCCACCTCTGGGAATCCTAGGACCTGTACTGTGATCGTGTCCCATGGCTGAACCAAAAGTTGGCCCCTAGAAAGGCCACCGAGGAGAAGATGGAGGTGACCAAGGAATAGATGAGGCACGGTGTCACGCTGGGAGGTGCAGAGGGCCCGGCCACATTCTTCTGTCCAACGTCAGCGGGCTCCTCCTGTTTGTGGCTAAGGTCATCAACCACACCTACTGCGACTGACACAGCTCAGCTGGGGTGGGGGGTGTCAGGGACAAGCCGGACTGCTACCTTTCCCAGATATCCTCATCAGGAAAGGGGTGAAGGGTTTCCTCTGGGGAGACCCAAGATACTGGACCGATAATCACTGTGAAGAGCACCCCCTTGGTGTCATGCAAGTGCCACCAGCTGCAGGGCATGCTTCAGGGGGACAGAGCAGAGTTCATGTATGATGACACAGGCTATGCAAATGCAGCATTTGGTGTTCTCCGAGATGAGTCATTTTCTCCAAATGGCTCGACTTCATAAGCACTGACTTTTGCTTTAAATTTAATTCTAGCTTTTTATCGCTGATATTTTTGTGGTTTTTCTGCTTGTGTTTACCTGACTCTCAGCATTTCTTTCCTATCCCTCCCTCCACTGTCCTGTTGTCTCCTCCTTGTCGAAGCCATGCCGCCCCCACAAAGATGTCTGCTGTGTTGAGTCCAGCCTCCCCCTGCCACAGGCTCTCGTCCCCAGTGCTGATGACCACCAGGGCCAGGGGGCAACAGCTGCCTCGGATGGACGCTTGGGCTCCTGCCTGGCCCAGGGTTGCGGCCCAGGCAGCCTGTGCTCTGATGAACCCGCCCTCCCCTGTGACTGACCATGGACCGGCCTGTGCTGCCCGGTCCTTCCCCGGGCTCAGCCCACACGAATGACAGCGGAGCTCGTGGGTGCGAGTCCTGCACGCCAGCACATACAGGCACTGCTGGGCTGTGTCTCCCCTTCCTCTTCCTTGTCCTAAGACCAGAATAGATGTGTCCTTGGGAAGGTTTCAAGTGCCGTGAAGTGACTTGAGTATCACGAGTGTCACGCGTCCATAGCCTCTCATCCTTCCCTTAATTCTTCCCCTGAGCGCCCCGGCCGCCCACTCTCTGACCGCCCCGGCTCTGTGTCGCACACGCGCGCCTGCGACCAGAGCCCACGGGACCTCGTGGCCTTTGCGGGAAAGCGGACAAACCACCACGGTGGCCGCCGCCTGCGTTTCACGTGGCCTGCTGCTGTCGTGCCCACGGTGCGCGTCTTCTCGCTTGCGCGTGGCAGAACACCTTGTAGAAGGGTTAGAGTCAAACACATTTCCCAGGGGAGCAAAAGAAAGAAAGACGAGGCTCGGCAAAGAAACGCAGCCATTCAGAGGCGGGCGCATGCCCACAGGCTTACCCACCATCAAGTGCGTGCATGAGAGGGAGTCCGGAGGCTTTGCTGGGCACTTAGGGGGACTGGGCCCCCCTGAAAGTAAAAAGGCAGGAAGGTCTGCACTTGCTAGAGATCAAAGGATGATCTGACTTCTTATCTCTGGCCTGGTTCCCTGGATATATTTTTCCATAGCTGAGCCCCTCCCTGGGCGGAGGGTCTTTTTCTAGAATCCTGACATTGCGGTGGGTCAAGCTTAGACCCCAGCACTTGGCGTCGTGGCTGGCCTCTTCCTGAGCCAGCCTTAGCCCTGACCAATCAATGGCTCTCTCTCTGGCTCACCTGAGCCAGAAGGTGAACCCCCCCACCCCCACTATAAGGTTATAAATATGATTTATCAGGGGAAGGCAAGCGCTCTCTCTCTCTCTCTCTCTCTCTCTCTCTGTCTGCTGAGTTTCCCCTCATCTCTGCCCAGCCAGGGCCGAGCCAAGGGGAGAACCCCTGAACCCCTACTTCCCACATGGGCTCGTTACCCCTCCAGCTCCCCACAGGGCCACAGCGCTTTGTACTTTCTTCTCTGTCCTTTGCATGGTTTCTCCAGGCCCAGTGTGCGAGCTGTCAGGCCACGTAACTGTCTTTATTTTCCTTCCCTTGGTTTTGCACGTCCCTAAATAAATAAAATAATTTAATAATTATCTTCTTCGCTCTTGTTTTATTCAATTCCTTGGCTAAATGCAAATGCAAACCTAGGGTTTGGGGTTCAAGGACTTTCTTAAACCCCCTAGCACCCAGTTTCATGCGCTTAGGTATGCCCAGCAGACAGCCCCACCTACACTGAGTGCAGGAAAGAGAAAGTCAATTAGCTGGTAACAGAAGGGACAGGCCTGGCGTGGTGGTCCACACCTTTAATCCCAGCACTTGGGAGGCAGAGGTAGGAGGATCCCTGAGAGTTCAAGGCCACCCTGAGACTACATAGTGAATTCCAGGTCAGCCTGGGTTAGAATGAGACCCTACCTCAAAAAAACAACAAAAAGGGGGGGGGGAGGTTGTAGGAAGACTCACTAGGCCAGCAAGGCATGAAGATGTGGAGACGTGGCATGCACATATAAGGGGCCAGTGAGCGGTGGAGATGATTCTGAGTGAGCCTGACCAGCAGGCCTGGTGTGTTTTGGAATCCTAAACTTTCCTGGGAGCTGGAGCTGGAGCAAGGGAGAGGCCGGGTCACGTCTGCTGGAGACTTCTGGGAAGATGAAAGGGAGGCAGGAATATCCACTAAAGAGACTGGTGGAGAAGCTAAAGGAAGAGGGGAAGGGGGCATTCTGGGGTCCAGGGTGACTTTCCGGGTCAGGCACATGGATGAAAGGTGCGTCTCTTCTAGAGACAGGTTGTACTGGAGAAACAACAGCACAGGGGGAGAGACAGTTCTAGTCTCCATACGTTGAGCTTGAGCTGCATGAAGATATTTATTATTCTTTATTTTGACAGGATTAAGTATGTGATCTATGGATAAGTGATGTCTTTACCATCTTTCAATCATGCTTTATTTTCAGAGTATGGGTTTTGCACTTCTTTTGTTAAATTTATACCTAAATATTTTGTTCTTTTTGATGCCATTAGAAGTGAAAATTTTTAGTTTCACTTCTGGATGTTCACTGCTGGTGTATAGAAATATAATTAATTGTTGTACCTTGGTATTATGCCACATTGCTGAACGTGATAGTTCTAATAGTTTGAAAGTGCATGATTTTTTTTTCTTTTTTAAACTTTTAATTGGCAACTTTCATAAATATAGACAATATACCATGATCATAATCACCTCCAGGACCCTCTCTTTTCCCCCTCCCCAATTCCCCGTACACTGAATCCCATCTCCTTTCCAACTAGTCTCTTTTATTTTGATGTCATCTTTTTTTTTTTTTTTCTCATAGGTAGCCGCTGTGAGGTCATGAATATCAAAGCACTTTGTGTCTGGAAGACAGTAGTGTAAGCACTCCTCCCCTTCTTTTGGCTCTTACATTCTTTCCACCACCTCTTCCTCAGTGGACCCCAAGCCTTCAAGGGTGTGATAGAGATGTCTTACTTAGTGCCGAACACCTCACTGTCACTTCTCAGCAATATGACTTTTGTTTTGTTTTGTTTTGTTTTGTTTTGTTTTCCAAGGTAGGATCTCACTCTGGTTCAGGCTGACCTGGAATTCACTATGTAGTCTCAGGGTGGCCTCAAACTCATGACTATCCTCCTACCTCTGCCTCCCAAGTGCTGGGATTAAAGGCGTGCACCACCACACCTGGCCTACTACTGACTTTTACTCCAAATCAGATGCAAATCTAAACATTTGCAGCTAGGATTCACATGTAAGTGGGAACATGCACCATTTGGCTTTCTGAGCCTGGGTTATCTCACTTAGTATAATCTTTTCCAGATCCATCCATTTCCCTGCAAGTTTCATAATTTCATTTTTCTTCATAGCCGAGTAAAACACCGTTGTGTAAACATGGCACATCCACATTATCCGTTCACCATAAGGACACCAAGGCTGGTTCCATCTCTCACATCATCAGCTGACTTATCTTATGTCACTCATGTAATCTATGAATAAAAATAGCTTACTTCTTTCTTTCCCATCTAGATACCCTCTATTTCTTTCATTGACTCCATGCCCTGGCTGGAACCCCCAGTACAATGCTGAATAGAAGTGTCCTATTCCAGGCTGAGGAGATGACTTAGTGGTTAAGGTGCCTAAGGACCCATGTTCGACTCTCCAGATCCCACATAAGCCAGACACACAGAGGTGAGGCAAGCACAAGGTCGCTCATGCACACTAGGTGGCGCAAGCATCTGGCATTCAACTTCAGTGGCTGCGGCCCTGGCATGCCAATTCTCTCTCTCGCTCTCTCTAAAAATAAATCAATAAACAAAATAGCTGCGCATGGTGGCGCGTGCCTTTAATCCCAGCACTCGGGAGGCAGAGAGGTAGGAGGATCGCTGTGAGTTTGAGGCCACCCTGAGACTACATAGTGCATTCCAGGTCAGCCTGAGCTAGAGTGAGACTCTCCCTTGAAAAACAAAAATAAATAAATAAATAAAATTTAAAAAAGAAATGTCTTATTTCTGGCCATTGTGGTCTCGGTCTGATTGGAAACCAGTGCTTTTGAGGTACAATACCTAGAGTCCCTTTAGGAATCCTCTTCCCTTTACTCCACATCCATGTGAGCCAACCCTGATTGGGATTAACACACATGAGTTCTAGCACCCAGAGTCCTTGTAAGACTCCTCTTCTCTTCAGTCCTTAGGCACACATGACCTGACCTTGTCCAGCATCAGAGTTTCCACACTCTGATTTTCCTCAGGAATCCTCTTCCCTTCAGCCTTTGGGTGCAGGTGACCAGCCATTGAGACTAGGGCTTTCTTTGATTTCCAAAACCCAGATTCTCTTCAGCAATCTCCCTCCCCTTGTCTTGGGTGGGGAAGCACGAGCAATCTCCCATTTGGGCTGGGACCCAAGTATAAGGTTGAAGAACAGTTGCAACTGAATTAAGTTCACCTTACCTACCCTATCCATGTACCAAGTACCTCTAAGACTGAAGTCAATTGTCACAAAGCAGAGAAAAGACCAGTGAACACAAAGAAAGATCAAACACCATTACAAGTACTCATTTAACAAGACCTGACCAACATAATATCTGCAGATGAGTAAGTCTCAAATAACATGAAAAACTAAGCCTGGGCTGGAGAGGTGGTTTAACGGTTAAGGCGCTTGCTTGTGAAGCCTAAAGACCCAGGTTTGATTCCTCAGTACCCACGTAAGCCAGATGCTCAAAGGGTTGCATGCATCTCGAGTTCACTTGCAGTGGCTAGAGGCCCTAGTATGCCCATTCTCTCTCTCTCTCTCTCTCTCTCTCTCTCCCTCTTTCTCTCTCAGATAAATAAATAAAATATTTTTTAAAAAGAGAAAAAAGAAAGAAAAACCAAGACAAAAATCTAAGGAACAGTATGCCTATCCAGGTACAAGAGGCAAATAGACAGGACCTGAAAAGAAATTCCCCGTGTCATATTATAGTCAAGACATGGAATACTCAGAACAAAGAAGGGGGACTGACAGCCAAAGACAGGGAGCATCGAATCACATATAAAAGCAGCACTCCCATCAGAATAACAGCTGACTTTTCAATGGAAACACTGAGAGCCAGAAGGTATTGGAATGATGTATTTCAAGTACTGAAAGACCACAGCTGCCAAATCAAACTACTGTACCCAAGAAAATTATCTCTCATAATAAATGGAGAAAGAAAAACTTTCCATAATAAAAGGACCTAAAAGACAGGTGTGGTGGCGCACGCCTTTAACCCCAGCACTTGGGAGGCAGAAGTAGGAGGATCGCCATGAGTTCAAGGCCACCCTGAGAATACATAGTGAATTCCAGGTCAGCCTGAGCTACAGCAAGACCCTACCTCGAAAAACCAAGAAAGAAAGAAATTTAGGAGTACCAAGCCAGCCCAACAGAGAGTACTAAATAAAATACTTCAATGAAAAAGAAGGAAAAACTTAGTCAAGAGGCTGAAGGAGGGGGGAAAAAAGAAAACAATAATCAAAGCTAGAATATTTGTTAAACAAATAAAGAACAAGAAAACACAAGCTCTATAAAATTATCAACATGACAGGATTAACTCATACTTTTTGATGATAACACTGAATATTGTCTCAACTACCAGCTCCCTGCTGCCAAATACAGACTGATAGACTGGACCAGAATTTATAGGACCCATTCTTTTGCTGTCTTTAAGAGATTCACCTCACCATCAGGGACATAGACTACCTTAGGGTGCAAGGTCAGAGAAAGATCTTCCAAGCAGATGGAACCAGGAAACAAGCAGGTGAGGCTGTTAGGATAGTCCACAGCATGGACTTCAGGGCTCGAGAGGCGGCTCAGTGGTTAAAGGCACTTGGGTTTGATTCCCCAGTTCCCACATAAAGCCAGATGCACAAAGTGGTGTATGTGTCTGCAGTTTGTTTGCAGGGGCAAGAAGCCCTGGCATACCTATACGCTTATTCTCTCGTTCTCTCTTCCTCTCTCTCCAATAAATATATAAATAAACCGGGCGTGGTGGCGCACGCCCTTTAATCCCAACACTCGGGAGGCAGAGGTAGGAGGGTCGCTGTGAGTTCGAGGCCACTCTGAGACTACAGAGTGAATTCCAGGTCAGCCTGGGCTAGAGTGGAACCCTACCTCGAAAACCCAGAAAAAAATAAATATATAAATAATAAAACATTTTTTAAAATCTGTATTTAAGAAATAGACTTCAAACCAAAACCAATCAGGAGAGCTGAAGTAGGGCACTTTGTACTGATCAAGGGAACAATTCACCAAGAGGACATTACAATTCTAAACATACACACAGCAAACACAAATGTATCTGGTTATATAAAACAAAATCTACACAATATAAAGCCAGAGATAAATCCCAACACAGTAATAAGGGACAACTCCAGTACTCTATTACCACCAGTTGACAGGTCATCTAGACAGAAAATAAACAGAGAAACAGGGGAGTTAAAGGACACCGTAGATAAACAAGTACTTATAGAACATTCCAGGCAAACACTGCAGAACACACATTCTCAAGCAGCCCATGGAACTTTCTCTAAAATAGATCACACATTAGGACACAAAGCAAGTCTGAACTAATTTAGGAAAACTTAAACAGTCCTTGTGTTCTATCTGACCACAATACAATAAAGCTGGGAATTAGCAAGATGAGCTACAGAAAACACACAAACTCCTGGAGATTGAAAAATGCACTACTGAATAAGGAATGGGGCCACCCAAGAAACCAAGAAGGAAATAAAAAGTTCATAGAACTGAATGAAAATGAAAACATAGCATACCAAAACCTGTGGGGCACAATGAAGGCCTTCCTGAGAGAGAAGTTTAGAGCTCTAAATGCCTAGATTTACAAAAAGATCTCAATTAAATAACTGAATGATGCACTTGAAAACCTTGGAAAAACAAAAACAAATCAAACCCCAAAGTACCATACAGAAAGAAATCATTAAGATCAGGGCAGAAATCAACGAAACAGAAACAAAATAAAACAAAAACAAATAGAATCGATGAAACAGAGTTGGTTCTTTGTAGAAATAAATAAGACTGATGAGTATTTGGCCAAATTAGCCAAAAAAGACAGAAAATCCTAATCAGTAAGATTAGATAAGAAAAAGGAGACATTATGACAGGTACAAATGAAATTGAAAGAATCACAAAGACGTACTTCAAAAACCTATATTCCACCAAACTGGAAAATCAAAACAAATGTATGGATTTTTCAAAACATATGACCTACCTACCAAAGTTAAACCAAGAAGAAAGAGCTCAGGGGCTGGAGAGATGGCTTAGGCAGTTAAGGTGCTCACCTGTGAAGCCTAAGGACCCAGGTTCAATTCCCTAGAACCCATGTAAGTCAGATGCACAAGGTGACACATGCATCTGGAGTACATTTGCAGTGATTACAGGCCCCGGCATGTCCATTCTCTCTCTCACACACACAAATAAATAGAGAGAACTCATTTCAGATCTATAATAAGCAACAAGATTGAAGTTGTAGTTAAAAACCCTCCCAATAGGGCTGGAGAGGTGGCTTAGCGGTTAAGCACTTGCCTATGAAGCCTAAGGACCCAGGTTCGAGGCTCGATTCCCTAGGACCCACGTGCACAAGGGGACGCACGCCAGATGCACAAGGGGGCGCACGCGTCTGGAGTTCGTTTGCAGTGGCTGGAAGCCCTAGCGCACCCATTCTCTCTCTCTCTCTCTCTTTCCCTCCCTCCCTCTTTCTCTGTGTCTGTCACTCTCAAATAAATAAAAATAAGCAAAAAAAAAAATTTAAAAACCTCCCAATAAAAAAAAGCTCAGGGCTGGAGAGATGGTTTAATGGTTAAGGTGTTTGTCTATGAAGCTTAAGGACCTGGGTTCAATTCTTCAGTACCCATGTAAGCCAGTTGAGCAAGGTAGCACATGCGTCTGGAGTTCATTTGTAGCCGCTAGAGGCCCTGGAGTGCCCATTCTCTCTCTCTCTCTCTCTCTCTCTCTCTCTCTCTCGATATATATATATATATATATATATATATATATATATATATATACACACACATATATATATATAAGTCCAGGTCTAGATGGGTTGACTGCAGAATTCTATAAGATGTTTTTATTTTATTTTATTTTTATTTATTTGTTTGAGATAGAAGAGGCAGAGAGAAGGAGAGAGAATGAGCACAGCAGGGCCTCCAGCCACTGCAAACGAACTCCAGACACGTGTGCCCCCTTGTGCATCGGTGGTTACCGAGGTTCTTTGGCTTTGCAGGCAAATGCCTTAACCACTAAGCCATCTCTCCAGCCCTCTATAGGACCTTTATAGAAGAAAATGGGGTTGAACCTAAAACCCTAATTTAACTCAACAGCCAGTCCCTTTCAGCACAAGAGGGCCAATTTAAGCTGATCCTATAATTCTAGGACACACACGTCTGTTTCTTCTGTGGACCATGAAAGTCCCTAGGGTCCACTAAAAGAATAGTAAGAGGAGGTTCACTTGGGATCCTGGGGGGTTCTAGTTTTGCTCATATTTTCTTTTCTTTTTTGGATTTTTTTTTTTTTTGAGGCAGGGTCTCACTCTAGCCTAGGCTGACCTGGAACTCACTCTGGCCATGTTCCTTCCAACCTCCAATCCAACTCCTTGCCACCCCCCCACGTGGAATCCTGGAGGACTCAGCCCAGTTCTCTCTGCCTTTTGTGGGGACTCTGGAGTCCAGCAGAGAACAGAAGTGTGAGGCCACCTCCCACCCACTCCTTGGCTGAGAGTTGATTTTTTTTTTTTTTTTTCTGCTAAGAACTAGGTCCTTTGGGGCCTAATGTCTCCTCTTCGGGAGGAGAGAGATATGCAACCTCCAGGAATAAGAACAAACCAAACTCAAAAGCATCATACACAAAGATCAGCAGTGGAGCCCTTACCTAGTAAGCATGAGGCCCTAGGCAACACGAATTAATAATAATAATGACAGTAATAATGAGGAGGAGGGAACGCGCAAAATAACAGCCAGTGGTACCCTGGATAAGGAAATCCAGCACATTTACTGAGACACATAAGGGCTCAGGGCTTCCACTCAATCACTTTGATAGCAATCGTGGCGGCCCGCTGTATGGCCTCATTTTTAAACTCCTGGAGCACACGGAAGTCGGGCACGTGGCTCTGTAGGTACCTGCGGCCCTCGGGGGCCTCGGCCAGCATGGTGAGGGCCTTCGTGACGTTCAGAATCACCTTGGTGTTGTTTGTCGTGCACAGGACCTCGAGGAGTGGGTTGATGGCTTCTGCGTCTAGGGCTGCATACTTCCCTGAGGGCCACAACATCAGCTTGAGGAAACCTTCTCCCTGCTGCCCGCTGCTTACATCATCTCAAGAGCAGTCACCTGTGCCCACCTCCTTCCCCCCCCCAACTCTCCTTGCACCCCTCTGCTGAGTCTAGCCTGGGGCAGACCCATCATCTCCTGCCCTTTCAGTCTCCTACCTTGCCTCTGGCCCTCACAAGGCAACACATAGTCTGTTTAAAATGCAAAGTCAAGCCGGGCATGGTGGCGCACGCCTTTAATCCCAGCCCTTGGGAGGCAGAGGTAGGTGGATCACTGTGAGTTCAAGGCCACCCTGAGATTACATAGTGAATTCTAGGTTAGCCTAGGCTAGAGTGAGACCCTACCTCAAAAAAATAAAAATAAAATGCAAAGTCAAAAGCCAGGCATGGTGGTGCACGCCTTTAACCCCAGCATTCGGGAGGCAGAGGTAGGAGGATCGCCGTGAGTTCGAGGCCACCCTGAGACTCCATAGTGAATTCCAGGTCAGCCTGGGCTAAAGTGAGACCCTACCTCGAAAAAACGAAAAAAAAAAAAAAAAGGCAAAGTCAAGGGCTGGAGAGATGGGCTTAGTGGTTAGGCACTTGCTGTGAAGCCTAAGGACCCTGGTTCAAGGCTCAATTCCCCAGGACCTATGTAAGCCAGATGCACAAGGTGGTGCATATATCTGGAGTTCATTTACAGTGGCTGGAGGCCCTAGTGTGCCCGTTCCCTCTCTCTCTCTCTCCTTCTTTCTCTGTTGCTCTCAAACAAATAAAAATAAACAAAAATTTTTAAAAATGCAAAGTCAATTGTTAGTTTACGTGGCACATTACTTCTTGGGCAGCTGCTCTGCCCAAGGGACCAAAGACACATGGCAGGGCCGGGAGTGTAGATCAGCTGTCGAGTGCTTGCCTGGTCTGTAGGAGTCCCCAGGCATCACAAGTTAATAATAATGACAAAGCAAAGTAACAAAATTTCCATACGGTTCTACTTGTCATGACGCTCATGGTCTGCTGGGGACACTGCATTAATGTATATGGGGGACACTCTCCTTAGCCCTTCACTCCCCCCTCCCACTGTAACGGAACGCTCCCTTTTGTTGGACACGTGTGTTCACACGGGCACCTCGACTCAGCCAACTCCTACTGTCCTTTGGGCGCATCTCCAAGCCTCTCCCAGAGGAGGCATTGCCCTCGCTCTGTGCCCACCCTTTGAAGGCTGGTTTCTTCTCCCCATCATCCTGCCTCTCCTGCCAACTGTAGAGGCTGAGACGTCTGGGCTCCGTTGTGCAGCTTCTGGCCCAGCTCAGAGAAGCTCAGCTGGAGTGCTAGCTGAGGACTGGACAGCCTCACATCCCTGGGAACTGGCCTCTAGGGCTCTAGCAACTGCCTGAACCTGGATGGGTCCCTGGCCCTCCAACTGCCCCCACAGAAGCTTGGGCTCAGTGATACATCCCGAGATGAAGGCATGTGGGTGACCCGGCTCCTGCAGTCGCATTCTGACCACAAGATGGGAAGAGAAGCTGTGGACTCTGAGGAGGCCCCAGCCTCTCCTCTTGTGTGTTTCAGGTTTCACCACTCAGGTCCAGCGGGGGAGTTTCTGGGAAGCCCTATCTTGGAGAGACTACAGTGTATTGATTGTGAATCCAAGGACCAGAGAGTCCCCAGAGAACGCCATGAAATCACCAGGCACAGGGTGGGTACAGGCAAGTGTGGTCTAGTCAGGAAGGCCAGATGGCTTTCAGACAACCCAAAGGGCAAGACACAGGAATGCCACACCTACACCGTCTGTCAAGAAGGGAGACCAGCCCAGCCTCTTCCCTTTAGACTGGTGGTAGCTGGCTTAGTCTGCAAGTTTGCCTGGCTGGGCTGGGAACCTGGGGGAAAGATGACTCTGTACTCTTACGTGTCTCTCCCCCAACTTCAGAAAAGGAATCATGATCAAGGTACACCATAAAGGGGCTGGGGAGATGGCTTAGCGGTTAAGGCGCTAGCCAACGAAGCCTAAGTACTCGGGTTCAATTCCCCAGTACCCATGTAAGGCAGATGCACAAGGTGGCGCATGCATCTGGAGCTCGTTTGCAATGGCTGAAAGCCCTGGAGCGCACATTCTCTCTTTCTCTCTCTCTTTCTCACTCTTTCTCTCTGTCTGTCTGTCTGTATCTCTCTGCTTGCAAATGATTAAATAAAATATTTTTTAAAAAGGACTAGAGAGATAGCTTAGCAGTTGAGATGCTTGTCTGCAAAGCCTAAGAACCCATGTTTGACTCTCCAGATCCCACATAAGCCAGATGCACAAGGTGGCACATGTGTCTGGAGTTCAATTGCAGTGGCTGGAGGCCCTCATGCACCAATTCTCTCCCTCCCTGCCTCTCTCTCTTCTCTCATAAATAATAATAATAAATAAATGAAAAGAAACACCATACAGTCAAGGACTTGAGTTTTCTCAGACCTCACACTAACAGAATCATGAATGGCAAACTCATCAGTTCCAGTAATTACAGCTCACCAGGGCCTGAGTCTGTGGCAAGACCTCCAGGCCAAGGGAACAGGCTGGTGTGGAGGGGTCCTAATGTGAGTGACTTGTGAAAAAGGCCACAAGCAAGCCCACTGTGCCTAGGAGGAGGAGGGAGTAGAACCTCAGAGCAAAGCTCAGGTGGACGTCAGTGACAGGCCTAGAAGTGGATTTTGATGGAGCCCAGGGACCTGGGACCTGGGGGGTCGATACTCGGCAACTGAGCCGTGAGGGGGATGCATTTGGAAAGCTCACTGTGGCTACTGGCATGCGAGGAGGCTCACTGTCCCCTCCTGCCTACGCCCGCCCTGCCTCAGGGATCTGAGGTGGCCCCTCACCTTCAGTGGTCACAGTGGCGTACATGAGGGCCCCTGCGGCATTGGCTTTCACCTCCACGTTCTTGTCTTTCAGCAGGTGAACCAGGATTGGGATGACGTCATTCTGCCACACCTGGATCTTTCCCTCCAGGGGGACGCTGGCGAAGAAAGGGAACAGATGGGGGTTCCACTTGGAGAAGGGGGGAGAAAGAAGTAAAACCCAGAACTACCTTAAGGGACACGAAAGGAAAGTACCTGTGTCAGGGCTATCTCTGGTGACCATGGGTGGGACACAGAGGCGCACCAGTCTGAGTGTGGCTGAAGGTGAGACAGAGGCCCAGGGGACAATGGAACCTCACCTTAAGCCATCAGTCATCAAAGAAGAAATGAGACATGCTATTCTTGGCTCCAAAATGTTGAGTAGCGGGACCCCAGTGTTTGACCCACGATGAGATTATTTGCACATGTACGAGTCAGGTCCAGCGAAAGATCAAGCAACCCCAAACAGCAGCAGGCCACCGACTGCTGGACGTCTGCAGGTGGGGACCTGGACAAGGTGACTTTTGGGTCACGTCTCATTCTGACGTTGTATGAAGCTGTGAAAATGTGGGCAGTGAACTTCCCAAGAGATTTCCAAATATAAGGAAGTCAATGTTGTCCTCCCAAAAGGGAGGACCTCCCGGGGCCAGGAAGCCCTGTCCACAGGGTCCCCTGAAAGCAGCACAGCGCATGACCATCCTGAACAAGCCTCCCTGATTCACTGTATTTAATCAGCCTTTGCCAAATTCACTGCCCTCAGAACTCATTGTTTTTGTTGATTTTTTTTCCCCCAAGTAGGATCTCACTCTAGCCCAGGTTGACCTGGAATTCACTCTGTAGTCTCAGGGTGGTCTCGAACTCACGCGATCCTCCTACCTCTGCCTCCACAGTGCTGGGATTAAAGGCGTGCGCCCCCATGCCCTGCAGAACTCATTTTTGTAGAACCCAATAACACTTTGAAGACATAGGTGGGGTTGGGGAGATGGCTCAGTGGTTAAAGGTTCTTGCTTTAAAAGCCTAGGTTTAATTCCCCAGTCCCACATAAAGCCAGATACACAAAGTGGCAAATGTGTCTGGAGTTCATCTGCAACAGTAAGATGTCCTGAAATGCCCATTCTCTCCCTCATCTCTCTCCGTACCTCTCTTTCTCCCTCCCTCCTTCCCCACAAATAAATAAATAAATACGTTTTTTAATACAGGTGTTCCATGGGAACACTGTTTGGAAAATGGGTCTGGGAGCCACTTGTCTGTGATGTTGTAACGATGTTGAGCTGTCTGTATCATGGGCCTTGCCTCTGTAGCACTCCCTCCAGGACGCGGAGTCCTGGGACCGCCCGCAGGGATGCCCCCGACTCACGTGCTCAGCAACATGGGGCAGGCGCTGATCCAGACACTGAGTCAAGAGATACATTCCTCTGCCTTGACACCCGACCTTTGGAGCCAGGTGACTTAACCCTTGGCTGGGAGCAACGGACACAGCAAAGCCCTGTTTTCGGGGGGCTCACTGTGTGGGCGACACACAAAGTGGGAGGAGTGGTAATGAGCATGGGCCGACAGGGGAGGTCGGGGGAGCTGGGCAGAGGCGTCACTTTTATAGAGTTCCCTTCAACAAAACATCACTGAAACAGCCTGATGTGGTGGTGGTGCATGCCTTTCATATCAGCACTTAGGAGGCTGAGATAGGAGGATCACTGTGAGTTCAAGGCCACCCGGGCCTACAAAGTGATTTCCAGGTCAGCCTTTCCTAGAGTGAGACCCAACCTCAGAAAAAAAAAAAAAAAAGAATTGGGCTAGAGAGATGGCTTAGTGATTAAGGTGCTTGCCTGCAAAGCCTAAGGACCTGTGTTCCATTCTCCAGATCTCACATAAGCCAGACACACACAGGTGAGGCAAGTGCAAGGTCACAAATGCCCGCTAGGTGGCGCAAGCATCTGGAGTTGGATTGCAGTGGGTGAGGCCCTGGCCCGCCAATTCTCTATCTCTCCTCTCTCTCTCTCTCTCTCACACACACTAAAATAAATTTTTTTAAAAAGAAAGAAAAAAATACTGCAAGGGCACTTTGGGGCAAAGTCCTAAGGGTGACGGTTCTGGGTGGGCCTGGGACACTTTACCCTAATGATCCTTCTGTGGACTGGGTCAAGGCCATACTTGCAGAAATAGAAGCCCAGACTTCTAGAAAGACTTCCACATGGAAGGAAGAGCCAGGACTTTGGGGAAGGCAAGAAGGAGCCCCCCCCCCAGAGTGGATGTGGCTGTTTCACAGGCAAAGCAGGGACTGTGGGAGTGCAGGGGAACAAGGTGCAAAGTGCTCAGTGGTGTGTGACTTCCCCAGTCTCCAGGACAGAATTCAGACTGGGATGCTTTGTGACCTTGAGCAGGTGACGCGATCTCATGCCTCAGTTTCCTCACCTCTGAAGGGAGACGTCCCCTTTCCCTACAGTTACAGATGTGTGCAGTTCGTGGGCAACATCTGGCACATCGGGAGCATGTAGCGCCCACTGGAGGTCACCATTATCACGGAGGTTCCCTGCTTGTCTTCCTCATGGAGGAGAAGCTCAGCTGGGTTTATCTAGAGCAGTGGTCACGCAGGGCTTCCTGGGACACAGGACGCTCCCAGGCCCAAGGGCCCACACTGGCCCTGGTAGAAAAGTTCCTCTTCCAGCCTAGTGCCCTCCTCGTCCCAGGGAATAAGGAAGCCGGTGGTGGAAGTACGCCTCGGTGGAGGCCCTTGGCCTCTGGTGGGGACTCGGCTGGGCAGAGGCCTGCTGCTCATTCACTGTTAGCCTCGGAGTGGCTGGGTGGCCGTCTCAGCAGAGTCCCGGGGGGGGGGGGGGGATGGCCGCGCCGGCCACCTCGAGCGGGCCTCACCTGATGGCGATGAGAACCCGAGCAGCCTTGCTTCGGATTTTGCTGTTGATGCTCAGGAGCTTCTCCTTCAGGCAGGGCACGGTGCGGCTCTTCAGCGCCTCGGTGGCGTTCTCCTTCAAGCAGGGGGCCAGGGTGTCTAGGATGAGCTCCTGGACCCTCTCATCCTCCCTCTGCAGCTTCCACACCAGAGAGGGGATCAGGCCGCTGTAGACGATGCCCTGCGCCCCTGTAACGCAGGACAGGAGGGCTAGCTTTCCCGTTCCCCAGCGCCGACGGGGTTGCGGGGGGGGGGGGGGGACTAGCAGGGAGGCTGGGCAGCACCGGGTCGGAAGCTGGAGCTGAGGAGTGACAAGACATACAAGCCTTTGGTACCTCAGGGACATCAGCCCCAGCAGGTGCATGGTGGCTTGGAAGTGGCAGCTCACTGCCGCAGGCCCCGGGCGGACGCCCTGACACCCTCCTATCATCCCTGCGTTATGGTTTGAACATAAAATGTCCCCAAAGGCTTGGATGTCGAAGCCTTGATCCCCAGCAGGTGCCTCATTGAGAGGTAATTGGATTGCGAGGGCATTTACCTCATCAATTAGCCTCCTCAATGGATAACTCAGTTGGGAAGTTTGTAACTGAAGGAGCTATCGGAGGTGTGACCTATGCGGAGGAAGTGATCCCTGGGGTAAATGCCTTGGAAAACTCTCTCTCTTCCGTGCCTCATGAGGTGAGCATCCCAGTGGCACCATACCCTCTGCCATGACATTCTTCAGTGGGGCACATGAACTTGAGCTAAAGCTTCCAAACCATGAGCCAAAGTAAATCTTCCTCCCCCCCCCCTTTTTTGCATGTGCATAACAGTATTGTGGTACGGTATGTGTGGTGTGGGTGGTATGACGTGCTGCCCTATGCAGTCACTTTGGGCACCCTGTGGGCTCACTGTGGAGGCAGAGGCAGCTGGAAGGGATCATCAGGTGTCCCCTCCACCACTCACCCACCTGGTTCTCCTTGTGATAACGTCTTACTGGTTCTAGAGTTTACCTTTCAGGAGCCCCAGCGACTCTCCAATCTCTTTCCCATGGGACTAGGGTGTTACAGACGTGTGGCCAAGGCCAGCTGTTTACCCAGGTTCTGGAGATTCCCTGTAGGGCAATCTCAGGTCCTCATGTTTATGCAGGAAACACACTTAACCACTGAGATATCGCTCCAGTCCAAATCTTCCTTTTTTTTTTTTTAATTGGAGATGGGGAGGCATCCCAAACCCCTCTTCCCATCCAAAACACATCAGAGCTTGAAGTCTCCAGATTGGCATGGCCAGCCCTTAAGAAGAGTTTGGAGGACATGGAGAGATGGCTCAGAGGTTAAGGTGCTTGCCTGAAGAGCCTAAGGACTGGGGTTCAATTCTCCAGGAATGTAAAACCAGATGCATAAAGTGGCACATGCATCTGAAGTTTTCAGTGGCTAGAAGCTCTGGTGTGCCCATTCTCTCTCTCTCTCTCTCTCTCTCTCTCTCTCTCTCGTAAATAAATAAATAAAACACTGAAAAAATGTTTAAGAAATGGAAGAGTTTGGAGTGGTGATGAAGATAGATGAAGAATGCCAACCAGTGTCTCCTATTCCCAAAAGACCTTTGTCCCCTTGTAAAGGTGACAAGAATCCAGACGCTGGCCAAGGAGCCTTGGAGGGCCCTGTAGGAGATGAGACTGTCTTGAGTTACTTTTTTCATCACTGTGGTCAAATTCCTGATGAAGCAACATCAGGGAGGAGAGGTTTTTGTTTTGTTGTTGTTGTTGTTGTTGTTTTGGCTCTTGGTTTGAAGGGACACAGCCCATTACGGCAGGAAGGCATGTGGGAGATGGGAGAGTACATCTGGGGTTCCTCACCTCCTCACCTCTCGGTGGAACAGAAGCACAGACTGGACAGAAAGAGGGACAAGGTTATAAACCTCAAGGCACACCCCACTCACGCACTTCCTCCAACTCCCAAAGGTTCCAAACCTGAAAGACTGCCAGCATCTGGGGACCGAATATTTGATCACATGAGCCTGTGGGGGACATTTTATATAGAACCCGTGGCAGGGACTCCACATGGCACCACTGGGGCACAGGTGCTAGAAGCACAGTGAGAAAAGATTCCCCTTTGCCCGGCGTGGTGGCGCACGCCTTTAATCCCGGCACTCGGAAGGCAGAGGTAGGAGGATCACTGTGAGTTCGAGGCCACCCTGAGACTACATAGTGAATTCCAGGTCAGCTTGGACTAGAATGAAACCCTACCTTAAAAAAAAAAAAAAAGTTCCCTGTAAATGGGACCCACCCATTTACTGGCTTCCTCCAGTTTCCCCTTCCTCTTGGGAATATCTGCCTGTGGCTACCCAGAGAACTGGGAACCCAGCACAGGCAGCCCCCTGGGCCTGAGGTGCCCAAGGCTCACAGAACAGCCTTTCCAATTCATGGAGATGAGAAAGGAGTAAAAGGGAGCTTTTCTCTATGGCACAAGAGCCAGCTGGCACAGCGCAGCAACCCAGCAGCGGACCCTCTCCCCAGCTTCCCGCTGTGTCCACGCTGCCCACTGCAAAGCCACCTATAGCCCCTAGAGAGGTGGTCACCTTCCCTCCCTTCTGCTGTCCCCAGCTAAGCCCTCTAATTTACTCTAGAGAGATAAATGATCAAGTTAATTAGCCTAGCGGTCTCTGTGTGCTATTAGCACTGGGATTTCCTCTTTGAAGACATCACCCCAACCCTCCTCCCTCCGGCCCTGAGGACCTCACATAGCCGGTGCCTGCGGTGACGTGGTGCAGGGGCAGGCCGAGGCCAGGGCTGTGGGTCAGTTTTTACTATCCCCCAAGCCCAGCCTGTTCTCTGATGTTTTGTGGTTCCCAGTGCCTCTGTTCAGCTTTTCTCTGGGGTACCAGGGAGGAGAATCTAACCTGCTCCATTTGTGCTCAGAGCTCTTGAGACACAGGGAAATCCGTTCCCTGCTGCTTCAAGTGTGCTGCTGAGCTTGGCTTTAAATTTTCCTACCTAGAGGCTGGAGAGATGGCTTAGTAGTCAAAGCACTTGCCTGCAAAGCCTAAGGACCCAGGTTCAATTCCCTAGTACCCCCGTAAAGCCAGATGCACAAAGTGGTGCATACATCTGGAGTTCATTTGCAATGGCTGGAGGTCCTGGAGTGCCCGTTCTCTCTCTCTCTCGCTCTTCTCTCTCTCCTTGCAAACAAATAAATAAAGATATTTTTAAAAACAGAAGTCTAATGCCCAAGGTCCACCAGCAGATGGGAGCAGAGCCAGGACCCTCAACGATACCTGGTTTGATTTCTCGGTGCCAGGCCACTGCTCCTAGAAATACTCAGCACCAGGACCTGGGTTCATTTTAAGACACAGAGAGAAGATTAAAAATAAAGTGCATGCCGGGTGTGCCTTTCTGCTCGTTCACTTTGCTTCCTTCCAGCTAAAAGGAGAGTGGCGGGCCTGGCTATTTATAACCAACCCAGATCCAAGCTGCCTTGTTCAAGTCGGGGAGGGGGGGCAGCATGGACCCTCCCTGGGAAAGAAAAACACCCTGCTGAGCAGCCTGAGGGTCCAAGAGGCTTGGGGGTGGGACAGGTGGGGCAGAGACAGGAACAGGTGACATCGGTGCAGACTAGGCCCTGGGTGGTCAGCAACCCAGAAGGAGGGAGGCGTCCTCGCCCCACCATGGGGAGCCAGAGAGGCTAATGGGACAGACAGCTGGGGACGGGCCCTTAGGTGGTTCCAAGTGTCAAGAGGGAATCAATCCGTGCTCCTGGTGCCTCTGGAAATACAGGAAGGCAGGTCCAGGGCAGCCTGGCCTCATAGGGGCGGAGGCGCGTGCAGAGGGTGCCGCGGCACGGGGACAAACCGTATTGTCTAGGAAGGGGCTTCCCGCCTGGCCAGGCTGGGCTTAGTGGTTGACGGGCTACAAAGTTCTGCTGGGGTAAGGGTCGTGGAAGCCCATGGCACGGAGCCACTTGCCATGGCGCACATCTCCCGAGGGACAGATGAACACTTCCTCACCCAGCTGGGCCTGCGGCTGGCGGAGAGTTCCAGTGGCCTGAGTCACCAGCCTTCCCTCCGTCCACCGTAAAGCCCCAGCTGTTGTCTGTCTTCTCGCCCTGGTTGCTCAGAGCCCCAGCCCCAGTCCTTCGTGCCTCAAGTCACAGTGACAGGCCCTCCCTGGCACACCTCATCAGCACCTCCCAGCATGCGGGCCCATGTCCTGTGTGCGCAGCACAGTGGCACTGAGTGGCACTGCACCTACGCCTGCCTTCGCTCCTGGGGGGGTTTCTCTGTCCCAGCTCACACGCAGCCTGGCCACAGTGACATGCGACACGGCTGACCGTGTCTTTATCATGAGGACACTCTTCCTGTGGTACTGTCACCCTCCACTCGCTGGTTGCCCCTCTCTAACTCGTCCCCCAACAAACTGTGACAAGTGCCAACCCTTCCATCAGCAGCTCCCCTTACCGTCAGTTCCACCCTCTGTCCTTGCTGTCTCGTCTCTTTCTGGGGAGCAGTACCCTGCACCCTGATAAACCGCCCCGGTGCTGTCACCTGGCACATCCCGTGTCCCCTGACCCCACAGCCACAACAGGCTCTGTGCTCGGCTAGGCCTTGTGTGCTGACTTCTCGGGTCTTATTTTTTCTTATTTTCTCTGGACTGATTGCTTGATATTTACGTTATTTGATTATGCGTTGTAACACAGCTCACGTGGTCTGTGAACCTCTGCCCACTGCTAATGATATAAAACAAAAACTTGTCATCTGCCTCCTCCAATGCACAAGGCTAATTTTTAAATTTCTCTACTGGCTCTTCCCCCAACATCCTCAATCTGATTCAAAGGCCATCAGCCACATGTGACTGTTGTGAGTAGCCGCTGGAGCAGGTAAAGTGATCTTCGCTCTGTTCCCTTCCCCGCTCCCCACGAGCCTTCGTACCTACAATGGAACCCACTTCTCTTCAGGTCCAGTCTCTGGTCACCCTGCTCCTGCTGTAGCCTCAGTTCAAGCAGCTCTTTCTTCTGAAGCTGTGTGCCCAGTGCCCAGCGCTCCCCTGCCCTATGCCCACAGTGCCCCAGTGGGTCCCCCTTCAACAGCACCACGTGTCGACAGATATGGGTGATCATCCTGATTTTAGAACTCTGCTCCGTGGTTTCCCGGAACGAGACAGGTCTGGGTCCTAGCGCTGCGTGCCATGTGGAGACCATTAACGAGAGAGTACGTGAGACCCCCCCCCCTTTGAGGTGGTTCCCAGGGAACCATCAAGGAACGGCAGGCCTCTGTGCAATCCTCTCTGGCAGGAGCCCAGGCTGACATGGCCTGGTGGCAGAGCAGACATGTTCTTCAACCGTTGGCAGAACTCCTTTGCCCCCATGGGTCACCTCCAGGAAGCAGCGTGGCACGTCTAGAATGGTTAGACGGGCCATGCCATGAGTGGCACAGTACGACCGTCTCCACTTCACAGCAAAGGAATCATTCCCAGGAGGTGACGGGACGCTGTCCTGCCACCAACCGCGTCCAGCTGGCAGGGTACCAACCCATGCCCCCTGCCTTCACATGCCAGGCCCAGACTGCAGCCGCCATCCTATGGACACCTGTCGACGGCCAGTTCTAGAACTTCTGCTCAGGGAGAGGAGTGGCCCAGGTCATTTGAGCTCAACAGTGTAAGGTGAGATAAGTGATGTTAGTGAGGACCCTGCCTGCGTCTGATCCAGGAATAATCTAACATGCGCATGCATCAGGTCGTAAGGCCGCAAATGGTGGAGCAGTACTGATGGTCTAGCCCTCTGGCCTGAGGCTGCTTTTTTACATTTTCATTTATTTATTTGAGAGAGGGAGAAAGAGAGTGTGTATGAGTGCGCCAGGGCCTCCAGCCACTGCAAATTCTAGACACATATGCCACTTTGTGTACCTGGCTTATGAGCACTGGGAAATCGAACCCAGGCTGTCAGGTTTTGCAAGCAGCGCCTTTAACCACTGCACCACCTCTCCAGCTCCATGGCCTGAGTCTTTTTAAGCACTTGAAATAAGGGCCTCCCGACCTCTGGGCTCCCTATGAAATTGAAAGCAAAATCTCCCAACCTGGCCTCAGGTGAATTTTTGCTGAGAGTCAGATGTCTTCTCAAAGTTGGGGGTGGGGGAGAAAGACTTCGCTGACTCTGGCTCCCTCCTGTTTCTCTGGGCTGGGGACCTATTCCTAGGAGAGGCCCTAGGTGCGGCAAAATGAATCAGCAGAGGTGGCAAATGCTCCACAGACCTCGCCTTGCATAAAACCATCAGGGTTTCCTACACATCCTATAGGACTGTTGACAATCCAGGGAAGCCGGTGGCGCAATACTTTGCCAAGTAAATAAAATAAACGACAGGGAAGGAGAGGAGATTAGTCCAAAACTTCACCTTGCATAAACCATCAGGGTTTTCCACACTCCCTGCTTGGGATTGTTGAGATAATCCAGGGAAGCTGGCACCACAATACTTTGGGGGGTGGGCGAAGAAAAGGAAGGAAGAGGAGAGATGGCAAAATTCAAGAGGGCCAGGGTTGGTTTGGAACCCTAACTGGGAAGGAGAGAGACATAGAGAGATAGAGACAGACACAGACAGAGAGAAGGGGGCGGGGTGGTGAGCAGCCCTGGCGGAGGAGCGGGGTCCCCAGGCAGTGTCCGTTCCCACGCCGGGTCTCCCTCGTCCCCTCCGAGTGGCCTGGCTCCAGTCTAGGCGCGCAAGTGCAATCCAGTCGCGGTGGCCGGAGCCTGCAGGCGCGCACGCGGGGCGGGGCGGGGCGGGGCGGGGCGGGGCAGGCTCCGCCCCTGCCCGGCACCCATTGGGCCGTGGGCGCGTCCGTCGGCCGCCGGCTTGACCAGCCGGGCGCTCGCGGCCGGGGCTGCTGGGCGCTGGGAGCTGGTCCCCGCCCGCGGTTGTCCTGGCAACGGGCTGCTCGCTCACTCGCTCTGCCCCCTCCCCTCCCTTCCCCGCCCAACTCCGCCCCCTGCCGGCGGCTGCGCGGCGCTGCGCTGCTGTGCGCGCGGTACGGGGCGGGCGGGCGGACCCGCTTGCAGGCTTGCAGGCTTGCAGGCGGGCGGGCGGAGGGGAGCCAGGCCCCGGGGAGAGAGAGAGAGCGAGCGAGCGGTGCGCGCCGCCCGAGAACCGGTCACGTCCCCCCGCGCGCGGGCGCAGCCGGGGCGCCACAGTCGTCGTCCTCTTCCTCCGCCCCCCTCCCGCCGCACACCCGAAGCTTGGTGCATGCAGCTCGAGCGGAGCCGCGCCCCGGAGAGGTGAGCGGACCCCGGGACCCGGGCGCGCGCCGCGGAGCCCTGGATCCCGCGGATAAGAGGTGGCGGCGCGGGGGGGGGGGCGCGGTCGGACGGTCGGGGCTCACCCCACCCCCAACCCGGAGGGGATGGCTGGAGAGGGGAGGGGGAGCTTTGTGTGCTCCGGATCCCGGGATCCGTCTGGGTTCTGGGGGGTGGAGGAGGGATGCAGAGGCTGAGGGATGTCTGGCCAGGGGTTGAGGAGCGGCGAGGGCGGGGTTGGTTGTCTTCCGAGGTGGGCAGTGGCTGCTGGCTGGTGGTTGGAGGGACACGTCTGCGGCCCAGAGACAGGTGCCGGGAGAGAGGGTGACATGCCCGGCCCAGGGGCCCGCGGGAGGGGCGGCTGCAGCCCCCCCCCCCGTGAGATGGAGCAGGGGAGGGCTCCGGGGATGGATGTGGGGGGTGGATGGAGGATGCGGTGCTGCCTGGGCGCCCCGACCGGCTCTGGGGGATGCGGAGTCTGAGCCGGCGACCTGCGAGAGTGGCGCCTGGCGGTGGGGAGGAGGAGGGTCTTGTCCCCTGGGGTGTGGGTGGGGATGGGGTCCAGGGGTGGAGGCGACCAACAGACCGCAGGTGGCAGGAGCGGCGGGCTCTTGGCCTTGGCAGAAGGGGAAGCGCGGGCCTGGAGGCCCCGGGTCAGACAGCCCCCCGTTGTCGGTCATCGGGTTTCCTTGCAGACATTTAGAGCCCGAGATTGAGTATCGACCTGCTGCGATTGTAATGCGTTCCTGACTCAATATATTTTAATGATAGATAGATAGATGGATAGATGATTGTATAGATAGAGCCTTAAAAGGAGGTGGGATGTTTGGGGGAGGGGCGTGAGGGCCTGGGAATGTGGGGCTTTGGTATCCTGTGGTGGATTCCAGGGGCTTCTGTCTCTAGGTAGGTGTCGAGCCTGTCTGGGTGAGGATGGCAAGAATCTGCCTAGGCCTAGAATTGGGGATCCTGTTACAGTGTGGAGGATGGGGAGCTGGTGCCAAGTGAGACTAGGGTTCCCTAAAGTCTGAGTCTCAGGGTGGAAGGACCAGCCTGGTTTTTTTTTTGGGGGGGGGGGAAGGTGCTGAGCCACTGACTGACTCTTTTCTTCCCAAGTGGTTTTCCTGCCCTAGGGATCTAGTCCTTGTGACCTGGCCCCTGTCTAGAGGAAGCTGCTTGGCCAAATTCAATTAAGCAAACATTTACGGAGTGCTGGCTCCCCCAGGGCCTGGTGCCGAGGTGGAAGGGTGGGAGTGGACTGGGCCTTCCCCGCCTGGACTGATTCCTCTCCCCATGGGGGAGATGGGGCTGTGCCCAGATAGCCAAGCCCCCACTGTGGTGTAGGGGGCTTGGGTCAGACCTGCCTGTGGGCAGTGTGACATTTGAACTGGAGCTTGAAGGACACGGGCACAATTGGAGTGGCGGGTATGAGCAGAGAGGAGAGAATGGATAGAGGCTGGGAGATGCGCTCAGGCAGCTGGGTGTGGTGGGGACATAGGTGTGCTTGGGAAGAAGTCGGAGGCATGGGAGGAGGGCAGAGGAGGGCCTCCACAGGACTGAGGGAGCCGGGGAAGTGGGGCAACCTCTGTGTCGGTGGAGACCACTCCTTTTCTGCAAAGGGGGTCACTTCTGTGACCGTGGGAACCGGGAAGGTCTTGGGACAACTTTGAAGATCAGACAGGGCTGCTGGGAGCCTGGGCTGCCCTTGCAGGTGCCGTGTCCCTTGGCCAGATCCAGGCCCTGGGGAAACCAACACATTCTGCTGCCCCCTTCTTAGCCAAGATGGAGTCGTCTGCTTTGGGGACAGTGCTTAGCTGGTGACTGTCAAGCAATTGCTGTGGTGGCCTAGGAGCGTCTGTCAAGGGATCAGTAAGGGTGCAGAGGTCCAGCCCAAGCTTGCATGAAGCAGTGTGCACCTCCTCTAAACATAAGGAGATGCCAGCATTTGGAGTAACCCTCGAAAGTCTAAACATGCTAACTTTCTGAGACAAACCGGGAGTAGACATACTTCCTCCCCCTTGGAGGCCCGATGGCACCTTCTGGCCTAGATCTGCCCCCTTTCTCCAAGAGGTACTTTTGCTTTCCTCCAGTTGGTACCTATCTTGGTAGAGTGCCCCACTCAAAAGACAGACAGACAGACACACACACACACACATACACACACAGCTTTAGCTGAGGCCCGGGTCGCTATATCAAGAACTGGGCCTGCCTGCCCTCTTGGAGTTAGGTGGTCTGCGTCTCCCGCTTAGCTGATTCCAGGGGCCTGCCTTGGGCCCCGGGGTTTGCAATATAGAGAACCAATTCCTTCCTCTGTCTCCAGCCTCTCACACCTTTAGTCCCCAGAAGGACAAGTGCCTCAGTCTGCCCCTGGGCCTGGGGTGAGTAGGAATAGCTGAGTAACTGGGTACAGAGGCTGCTGGGCAGGAGGGCCTCTCTGTTGTCTAGTATGTGTACTTGGGTGACAGCGTACACTACTTCCTCCCCTGGAGTCAAGGACAAGGCATGCTTTTGCTATCCCATAGTAGGCTCGGAAGACCTAGGCCACTGTGTGGCTGTGGGAGTGTGCTTCCTGCTGTCAGCCACAGCTGGGCCCATGGGGAAGCCTGGGGGAGACAGATAGTCCACTGCTCTTCCCAAGTCCTCAGGAAGGAAAGCTTAGATAGCCAAGCCCAGGGTGGCCTTTGAGTCCTGTCCTTATTTATAGGAATACGAAGGGGAGCCGGCGGAGGCATCAGAACAGAGACCAAAGGTCAGCTCCAGGGAGACACTGGCATCAGAGTCTACTCTGTGCAGCCGGGGAGGGGCCCAGAGCACCCAGGCTCTCATGCCCTGGGGTGGTGAGACCAGAACTCCAGGGGAGGCATCAGACCATATGGAGTCAGCCCCTGGTACTTCTGCCCCAGCCTCTCTGAACCCACTTGTAGATAGAGCCAGGAATGCCCCACCTGGGCCCTTGCATGAGCCTTCCTGTTGAACGTGTCCGCATGAGTACGGGTGGTGCTTCAGGGGTGGGGATGGGGGGCTGATGGTCCTGGAGACCCGCCCTTGTGCAGGCACAGGGGTGTGGCGGTGACCAGGTCTATTCACAGTGGTGACAGGAACACGTGTGTAACTGCATGCGGCTGTGGAGCGCTGTTGTGGAAGGTGGGGCGCACCTCTGTGGTGTGGGGCTTGGTGCCGAGCCAGGGAAAAGCTGGAGGTGAGTTTTGTGAGCAGCAGGGGAGGGACGGCAGGCACAAAGTCACTGAGTGCACGTAGCCCAGCGGCTGGGAGCCCCACTAGAAGGCCGGGTGGCGGAGCTGGGCGTGGGGGGCCACAGGCCGGTAATCCCAGCGCTAGAGAGGTAGAGGCAGGAGGATCAGGAGTTTGAGGCTAGCCAGAGCTGCATAGCAAAAACTTGTCACAATAGTAAAAAAAAGGGGGGGGGTGCTGGAGAGATTGCTCAGTAGTTAAGGTGCTTGTCTGTAAACCTAGTGACCCAGGTTTGATTCCCCAGTACCCATGTAAAGCCAGATGCACCAGGTAGCTCATGTGTCTGGACTTTGTTTGCAGTGGCTGGAGATCCTGGCACCACCGTATTTCATTCTATCTCTCTCTGTCTGTCTTTCTATTTCTCTGTCTTTTTCTCTTTCTCTCCCTGCTTGCAAATAAATAGGTAAAAATATTTTTTAGAAAAAAAGGGGCTGCAGAGATGGCTCACTGGTTAAGGAGCGTGCCTGCAAAGCCTGATGACCCAGGTTCAATTCCCCAGTACCCATGTAAAGCTAGAGGCACAAAGTGATGCATATGTCTGGAGTTCGTTTGTAGCTGCTGGAGGCACTGGCACACTTATTCTCTCCCTCTCCCTCCTTGCAGATAAGTAAGTAAATAGGTAAGTAAGTAAATAAATAAAAAGAAGCTGGGCGTGGTGGCACATGCCTTTAATCACAGCACTTGGTAAGCAAAGGTAGGAGGATTGCTGTGAGTTCAAGGCCAGCCTGGGACTACAGAGTGCTTTCCAGGTCAGCCTGGGCTAGAGTGAGTCCCTACCTCGAAAAAAAAAAGATAAACAATTAGGGCTGGAGAGATGGCTTAGTGGTTAAGGCGTTTGCCTGCAAAGCCAAAGGACCTGGGTTGGACTCCCCAGGTCCCACATAAGCCAGATGCATAAGGGGCACACACATCTAGAGTTCATTTGCAGTGGCTAGAGGGCCTGGCGAGCCCATTCTCTCTCTCTCTCTCTCTCTCTCTCTCTCTCCCTGCCTATTTCTGTATCTCTCTCAAATAAATAAATAAAAATTTTAAAAATATTAAAAATAAAATAAAGTTTAAAGAGGAAGGAACACATGGCTGGAACCAAGGGAACCGGGTACAGGGCTGTGGATGAGATTTTAGGGTCAGGTCAGGCAGTGCTCACATACCCCAGTAAGTGGGTGGACCTGAGTAGGTTTAGACAGAGGGGTACTGGAACTAATTGAGACTTGTAAAAGAGGTTTGCTGGAGCTGGGTGTGAGGGTGAGCGGGGAGAGTACTTGCCAAGAATGGGTGAAGCCTGGGTCCCACCCCTAGCCCCTGCAAGAGAATGATGGTATAATTAATTATTTGGGCTGGGCTGGGGAGAGACCCTGCAGCAATTTGGGGCCAGGCAGCAGTTGGGATGAGGGGCTGCTGAGCCTGTGAGGTGGAGGCGGTAGAAGTGATGTGGGGTTTTCATCGGAGCCCAGGGACAGAGCTGCCACTGGCTGAGGACCGTGTGGAAAGACTCCTCTACGAGAGGCGGGGGCTCGGCGGTCGAGTCTGGGGCTCTGCTGGACGTGGGCCTTGTCATGGTCAGAGGAGAGAGTGGGCAGAGGTGGCATCCCACAGTCCCTTGGCATCGAGGTATGGGGGAAGCCGGGGAGCAGTTGTGGTCACTGGGGATCCAGGATGGGCGGGATCTTTGAGGACCAGGATGGAGTTTGAGAGTCAGTAAAGTCCGTGAGGTAGGAGCACCGTGAGGTAGGAGCACCGTGAGGTAGGAGCACCGTCTGGGTGGTCCCTCTGCAGGCCAGAGAAGGGGGCATCCCAGCAGGGCGGGTCCCCTGAGCCAAGCAGCTCTGAGAGTGGGCCTCCTGGGGGCAGTGAGCGACATGGGCACAGCACAATTGCTAGGGCCCTTGGTAAGAAGTAAGTAAACATTTCAAGGTGGCATTCGGCCTGCCAGGGGTCCTGGGTGACTCTAGGTGTGCTCCCACGAGGCCAGCCTGGCTGTGGGGACTCCAGCAGCAGTGGGCAGGCAGTGGTGGGCGGGGAAAGGACTGACGAATGGGGACCACAGCGAGCCTGCTGCCCCCCCCCCTTTACTTCTTTCCCTGAGTAGTGGGCAGGGGTCAGTGACAGCCATCCTGTGAGACCCTCTGTGGTCTCGTGGCCAGGGAGCCCAAAGCCAAAGTGAACTGTGAGTTATCATGACCCTCCCCCTCCCTCCAGTGGCCAGCAGGTTGCAGGAGCCACGTCAGATCACTGGGCAAGCTCCCGGGGCAGCTTCGCACAATGGCCCCCGTGAATTTGTCTCTTTTCCACAGGAGCTTGCTACATCACAGAGTTTTGAGTTATTCGATTCTAAATTAAGGTATACCTCTCTTTTTGAGACATCCCTGGAGGATCCATCAAAAAAAAAAAAAAAAGTACTAAGAAACCAGACTGTTAAAAGCCACAGTGCAGGGAGGAGCCTCATGGTGTTCAAGCCCCACTGTTCTTTCTAGAAGCCTCCAATGAGAAACATACCCTGTCCCCAGGGCTGAGTTATGGCCATGGCTGTGCTGGTAGGCTGTGGTCCGAGTACGCCTTCCAGGGAAAGACCTCTGCTTCTGGGATAGAGATCTACCGGGGCAGGTTCCTAGGTGGGCCTGATCTTAGCCATGACTCTCTCAGAGGTTTTGCCTGCGTGAGTCATGGAGGCCCACGTGTCTCAAGGTATTAGGGTAAAAGGGTGTGAACTGATGTGCACAGTTCCCTAGAGCCCAGATATAGGCATTCCCAAGGAGGACCCATTGAGTCTGCCCTAGATTTCACAGCTAAACATCTTCCAAGGGGAATAGGGAATGTTCCTTATCACCTCATAACCAATGCTGGGAGGGGGCTGTTTTTATTTTAGTTTTCATTTCTTTCTTTTTTTTTTTTTTAATAAGAGAAGGCGAGAGAGAGCGAATTGGTGCGCCAGGGCTGCCAGCCACTGTAATCGAACTCTAGACATATGTGTCACCTTGTGCGTCTGGCTTACATGGGACCTGGAGAGTTGAACATGGGTCCTTGGGCTTTGCAGGCAAGCACCTGAACTGCTAAGTCATCTCTAGCCCTCAGTTTTAATTTTAATTAATTTACTCATTTGCAAGCACAGAGAGATAGAAGAGAGCCACAGAGAGAGAACGTGGGAGCCAGGGCCTCCAGCTGCTCCAAAGGAATACCAGATACATGCGCCACTTTTGCATCTGGCTTCATGTGGGTACTGGTGAATCGAACCTGGGTCCTTAGGCTTTCCAGGCCAGTGCCTTAACCGCTGAGCCACCTCTCCAGTGCTTATCTCAGTTTTAGTTGAGGAGAATGAGATCTGGATAGGTGGGTGGGCTCTCCCCAGTGCCTCAATGGGCCCTAGTGGTCACTGCAGCTAAAAAGCCAGGCTTGGGGAAGCTGTTCGGAAACCTGAAGGTTCTCAGCAACCAGATTTGGCCTAAGTCCCCCTTCTGCATCCCAGCTCTATCCCTCAGTTGGTCACAGGATAGACAGTGGAGGAGACCTGGCTAGAACTACTGAGCTGGAGCCAGAGTTTAGCCGCTGCCAGGGCTCAGGCTCCAGCCCAGGTAGGCTGATGGTCTGCAGAAAGCCTAGGTCTTTTCTAGCCAACCCTTTCCTTTCCAGCTCCTCCGACCTGGCAGCTCAGGCGTTGGACTCGACTGTTTTTTAAAATTATTTATTTATTTATTTGAAAGAGAGAGAGAGAGAGAAGCAGACACACAGAGAGAGGCAGATAGAGAGAAGGGGTGCACAAGGGCTTCCAGCCACTGCAAATGAATTGTGCGTCTGGCTTATGTGGGTCCTAGGGAATCGAACCTAGGTCCTTTGGCTTTGCTGGCAAGTGCCTTAACTGCTCAGCCATTTCTCTAGCCCTCGAGTCTTTTTTTTCTTTTTTTCGAGGTAGCATCTCACTCTAGTCCAGGCTGACCTGGAGTTAACTATGTAGTCTCAGGCTGGCGTCGAACTCTCAGCGATCCTCCTACCTCTGCCTTCCGAGTGCTGGGATTAAGGGTGTGTGCCACCGCACCCAGCGAATCTTTTTTTCTAAAATATTTATTCATTTATTTGCAAGCACACACACACAGAGAGAAAGACAGAGAGAGAGAGAGAGAGAGAGAGAGAGAGAGAGGAAGAGAGAAGAGACAAACAGAAAGAGTGGGCATGCCAGGGCCCCCAGCCCCTGCAAACAAACTCCATATGCATGCACCGCCCTGTGCATCTGGCTTTAGGTGGGCACTGGGAAATTGAACTCAGGTTGTTAGGCTTTGCAGGCAAGCACCTTAACCCCTGAGCCATCTCTCCAGCCTGCGACTAACTCTTACAGCCTTATACGCTGTGATTCATTGGACCTCGGTTTCCTTTATTCTGAAGAGAAGACGGGAAGCCCATGGGCTGTGAGGTCCCTTGTGCGCTAACACTCGGGCTCCTCCTCTGCTGGGAACTGAGGGCGGGCTGCCAGGGTGGGCACTTGGTGGAGAGAGCATGGGAGCTTGCCTACTCACTCACCATCTTTGCATCTCCTTGGATTCTGCCTAAAAGTACTCTCCTGTAGCTGTTGGGGTGTTGGTCTCCCTGCCTCGGTATGGAAGGCCAGATGTCTCCACAGGGCAGGGGTGGGCCTTCCAACTGCTGTTATTCTCAGTAAAGGCTTTAGACAGGGACATGCATGGAGAAGGTTTCCAATCATCTGATCCAAACGTTTGCTGAGGTTCATCCAGCCATCTCTGTCCTAGCGCCTTGTTGCTTCTCTTCCCCTTCCTGTGTCCTTCTCCCTCCCCCCCCCATATGTGTGTGTGTGTGTGTGTGTGTGTGTGTGTGTGTGTGTGTATAAAATTTTTACTTACTTATTTGAGAGAAAGAGGCAGATATATAGAGAGAATAGGCGTGCCAGGGCCTCCAGCCACTGCAAACTAACTCTTTACGTGGGTCCTGGGGAATTGAACCGGGGTCCTTTGGCTTTGCAGGCAAGCCCTTAACTGCTCAGCCATCCCTCCAGCCCCCTCCCGTTTCGTTTTCCCCTTGGCACGTGCTATACTCCGACTTGCTCGTTATTTTATTTACTACTGCGTTTGTTGCCTTCTGGGCCCGACTGTGAGGCTAGGCTGTTGCTGTGTTCACCTCTAAACATAGGATGCCCCGGAAGTTTCTGTGGGGGAGATGAGCTCTGGCAAGTGGACACACCCCAAAGTATACCAGTGAGCCCCTTTCTTACATACGTTTGCTGGTATGGAAACAGCAGCCCCAGCTCCTCCCTCTACTCCTTAGAGGTGGGTCTTTGCATCTTAGGCTGGGCTTCCTAGTACAAACCACCCATAGTGGACACCAGCAGCTGGGCCCCATCAGGTCCTGCTATGGTTCACTCTTGGGAAGAGGTAGGCAGCTGCCTGGCTTCTTCCTTCCTTCCTTCCTTCCTTCCCTTAGCCAATGCAGTCAAACTCCAGATGCATGCGCCCCCTTGTGTGCATGTGCAACATTGTGCACTTGCGTCACTGTGCGTCTGGCTTACATGGGACCTGGACAGTCAAACATGAGTCCTTAGGCTTTGCATAAGCCATCTCTCCAGCCCTCTTCTTTATTTTTCCCCTCCTTCCATCCTTTCCTTCTTTGAGATTGGGTCTCACTCCAGCCCAGGCTAACCTGGAACCCCACTCGGTAGCCCCAGGCTGACCTCATTCCATAGCCCCAGGCTGACCTCAAACTCACTGTGAGCCTCCTACCTCAGCCTCCCTCCCAAGTCTGGGATTAAAGGTGTTTGCGGGCTGGAGAGATGGCTTAGTGGGTGGTTAAGGGTCTTGCCTGTGAAGCCTAAGAACCCATGTTTGTTTGACTCTCCAGATCCCTCATTAGCCAGAAGCACAAAGGTAAGGCAAGCGCAATGTCACACATGCCCACTAGGTGTCGCAAACGTCTGGAGTTTGATTTCAGTGGCTGAGGCCCTGGCATGCAAATTCTGTCTGTCTGTCTTGAAAATTAAATAAATAAATAAGTAAAGGTGTGTGCCACCGTACCAGCTGCCTGGCTTCTCACACTGAATCTGACACCTGGCCCCTCAGTGATGTGGTGTGCGCTTCAGTGGGACCTTGATCAGTCGTGGGGAGAGGGTGAGTCACATAAAATGACATGCAGAGGCACATCCTTGCAAAACTGTCCCAAGATGATGAAACGAGACCCAAATGGAAGTAAAGCGACATGGTGACAGTTAAGTGGCCTTTCCAGACAGGCCCTGTAACCCAGGGTCAGGGAGCAGTTGCTTAACAGGGCACCTCAGAGCAGGGGAAGGCCTGAGACCTGAAGTAGCTAAGCCTGCCCGTCAGGATGACGTTGGTGGATCCTTACTTTGTGGGTCTTGATTCATCTGCTTCTATTCTTTTAATTTGGGGGTCATGGTTCGAGGTAGGGTCTCACTCTAGCTCAAGCTGACCTGTAATTCACTATGTAGCCTCAGGGTGGCCTCAAACTTGGGGTGATCCTCCTACCTCTGCCTCCTGAGTGCTGGGATTAAAGGTGTGCGCCACCACGCCCGGGTTATTTTTAAAAATTTTTAAAGTATTTTTATTTACTTATTTATTTATTTGTGAGCAAAGCAGGAGAGAGGGAATGGGTGATCCAGGGCCTCTTGCCACTGCTAATGGACTACAGACACCCACACCACTTTGTGCATTTGACTTTATATGAGTACTGGGGTTTTGAACCTGGGATGCCATGCTTTGCAAATAAGCGTCTTTCGCTGCTGAGCCATTTCTCCAGCCCTCTGCCTCTATGTGTTTATTGTCTATGATTGATTTTCGCAGTGCCAGTTGCAGAGATGGTACCCCAGGCCTGCTGCGTGCTCGGCAAGCCCTCTGCCACTGAGCTACAACCCCAGCCCTCCTCATCTTTAAGTCCAAGGTGCTGCGCTAAGTCAGGGTGAATATAGATTTTCATTTCTTTTTTTTTTAATTTTTATTTATTTATTTGAGAAGTGGCAGGCAGAGAAAGAGGGAGGGAGAGAGAGAGAGAGAGAGAGAGAGAAGGGGCATGCCAGGGCCTCCAGCCACTGCAAATGAACTCCAGACGCGTGCGCCCCCTTGTGCATCTGGCTAACGTGGGTCCTGGGGAATTGAGCCTTGAACCAGGGTCCTTAGGCTTCACAGGCAAGTGCTTAACCACTAAGCCATCTCTCCAGCCCAGATTTTCATTTCTTACTCCAGAAGCAGAGTGGCTGCCCACAGCATGCCGTGCTGCAGCGGATTCTGAGGCTGTGTTGTGGCCCCCTAGAGGAAGGTTAGGGTTGACTAATGCTGTCTACAGAATGCCCACTTGGCATGACTGTGATGGGATGGCCAACAGCTAGCCGGTCCCACCACTGTGATATGTCTCTTGCCTGGCAGTTTCAGCTTCTCCCCATCTTCCTGCCTTGAAAACAAGACCTTGACCCCCATCTCGGAGGGAGGGTCACATCCTCCTTCTCACAGTTCCCCCACCTGGCATCTGGAGTCTGCGGAGCAGCTCAGCCGTTGTTTATTGGTTGTGTCTTGAGCTCAGCTGATGTTTTGTCCCCTTCCTGGCCCATGACAGCCTCTTTGTGTACACAAAATGAATGAATGAATGAATGAATGAATGATGGTCAAACTGTGAAGGAGTGAGGCCATTTAGCCAGACCCGAGCCCCTCCTTGGCATAAACCTCTGTCTCAGCCATGTTCCAATTCGGAGCCCCAAGAAGCCAAGATGACCAGAGAAGGGTACAAAACTGTGTGCAGTGGTTTCGGCCATAGGTGGTGTTGGAGTAGGGGCGATGTGGCAGGGGGGAACAATGATCAGAGAAGAACAGGGTGTGTGACCTGGTTGACCTTAGCCGTGGAGTGGACCACCAGGGATGAGGATGAGTATGTACTCCGAGCTGTGGAGAGGGCCTCACTGGTTTTCCTCAGTGAAGGTTGGGCACCTGTGATCCTTTGTCCTGGCTTCAGCAGGCTCTGGATCCCTACTGGTTGCGGCAGGGTGACCTGGCCAGGTGGTATCTGCTCTTCTGCTCTGTACCCCCCCCCCCCACGCTAGGGCGGTGGGCGAGGCTGGGTGGAAAGGATGTGCCCTAGGCCAGGGAAGCCCTGGACTCTACGTGCAGATAGGGGCTTGTGCTGACTGAGGGTCTGCGCTGCCCTGCGCTGCCAGGCATGTCTTCCCTAGGCCTCAGCCGCCCCCGCCGGGTGGGGCCTCCAGCCGGCTGCACACGGCCCTCTTGCCTCCCGTGGTCTATGGACTGGCTACCAGGATTTTCACAGCCATCCCTGAGGGTGAGTCTGGGGCTAAGTGTGGGTGTGGGTGGCCTGTCCCCAAGCCAGGCCTTCCCTACAGCATGGCTGCCCACCCCCTCACCCTCTCCGTTACCTCTGATATGCTGTGCAAACATATTTCTTGATAAATGCTGGGAAGAAAAATAATTAGAGTGTTGCCTCTATTATCCAATTTCTGATTAATCAAACTCTCTTTGTCCTCGGCCAAAATCTATTCATTTCCCTTAAACACTGGGCCAGTGCCAGGCATCGATTTCCTCTGTGATAACACCACTCACACACATTCCCAGTCTTGCTGTGCCCAGGGGGGCTGGAACTGTGCAGAAGTGGGACCACTCTCGCCCTCCTCCCAATTCCACCCTCCTCCTCCGGGGAGCTTCCTGAGCGCATCAGAGCCTTCGTCCCTTTGCTGAGCTCACACTCCCCAGCTTAGCCTCGGGTGTGTTCTGGGGCGGGATGGACTACAGCCCCTGGCTCTTAGCCGGCAGGGGTTGGAGGTGACCCTGCCACTCTCCCTGGAACTATAAGGGGGTTGAGGGGCAGCATGCTATGTATGTAAGGTGGGACTCACTTCCTGTGCCAGCAACAGAAACTTGGCTCAAAAGAATTTACAGGGTGAGGGGACATCTCAGCCCCCAGAATGGAGGAGCTAACTCACCTAGCATGGTCTTCCATAGGAAGACCAAGGGCCTTTCTAGAAGGTTGTTCAGATGTCCCCAGCTCTCCCTGTTGACCAGTCTCTCAGCTCAGTCACGCCAAGGGGTTGGAATTGCTTTTTCCGCCCCTACTTGGTACCACGTCCTTGTAGGCATGTGGGATATAGACCAGAGAGCAGACAGACCAGTAGCCCGTGTGCTGCACTGTTTGTACTGTGGTGGGCACAGTGGAGGAGGGGATAGTGCCTACCCTAAGTGACTTACAGTGACATGTAGAAAGGGTCAGAGCTGGGCTGGAGAGATGGCTCAGTGGCTAAAGGTGCTTGCTTGCAAAGCCCTGACGGCCTGGGTGCAGTTCCCCAGTACCTACGTAAAGCCAGGTGCACAAAGTGGCGCATGCGTCTGGAGTTCATTTGCAGTGGCAGGAGGTCCTGGTGAGCCCATATTCATTTCCTTCCCCCCCCCCATAGTGTTGTAGGGTACGGTGGTACAGATGTGTGGTGCAGGCGTTGTTGGCGTCAGGGTGGGTGTTTGCAGTTGTAAGTCGGATGGGTAAAGAAGAAGCATCTGAACTGTTGGGTAGGAGATTGTTCTGGACAAAAAGTTTCCCAGATTTCCAGGCGGACACAGATGCCCTGAGCTGAGAAGGAACCCTCCCCCCCCCCCGGCGTATGCTAGAGATGAGCAGGGAGGCCACAGGGGGGCCAGGGACGTGGGAGTCGGAGAGGCAGGCAGAGTCTGGGGCTCTTGGAGGACTGGGACCTTGGCTGTAAGGACAGAAGGCGTCAGGCATGGGAGAGACACACCGAGGGGCTCTTGGCTGTTGGTGGAGCAGTGCAGGGGGCAGGGGAGCTGCTGCAGTCAGGAAGAGGGGCCTGGGGCTGGAGAGACGGCTCAGCAGCAAAGGGCGCTTGCCTGCAAAGCCTGATGACAAGGACTCCATTCCCCAGGGCCCGTGGAAAGCCAGACGCACAAAGTGACACATGTATCTGCAGTTCATTTGCAGTGACAGGAGGCTCTGCAATGCCCATTCATATTCTCTCTAGTTCTCCCCTCTCTCCCACATAAATACATAGGTAAATAAATATATTTTTTTTAAAAAGAGGGTCTGGTTGGAACAGGCTTCATGGTCAGTTACTCAGCCTCTCTTTGAGGAACTGATGAAGATTAGCTCCAGGGCAGCTACAAGCTCAGGACACTCCCAGGAGTGACCTGTCACCAAAAGAGCGGCCAGCTCGAGGGCCCCAGGCTGCCCACGTCAGGAGGACCTCAGCCCTGGACAACATGCACAGTCCTGGGTCCTTCTTTGGACCTGGAGAGGGGGGACCCAGGGATTTGCAGCTGTGTAAGACGCCCAGGAGGTAGGTTGTGGGGCAGAGAAAGGAAGGAGACGGGAACAGGTGGGTAAGTGGGAGAGGACAGAAAGGGGGCTGCGGGATGAAAGGCCCCAGGAAGGAGCCAGCCTGAGGCCCTCGTCTGGCCAGCTGAGGGGTGGATGTCTCACTCACAGGCAGCAGCAGGAAACTACAAAGATCCAGTGTGGTGACATCAGAGTCTCTGCCCAACCCAGAGGCCTGACTGAATCAGCAGTTAAACTTCCCCATGCCACAGCTCCCCCAGGCTGCAGCCCTTTGACTGGGGTCTCTTGACTCTCTCTGCCCCCTCCTCTTCCAAAGGTACCGTCTTGTCACTTTTCATCTGTTTATCCAGTCCTGGCCCAGGGAAGCACTTGGCCCAGTTTCCTCCTGAGTCAGTGTTCCTGCCCTGGAAGCCCTCACCTCTCGCCCGCCCAGCCCTGTGGCCATGGGCCAAAAGACTACACTTGTGGCTTAACCGGGGCGGAGACAGCACAGGGACACAGACCTCTCTGTTGGTCTCTTGTCACCTTCCTTTAGCAGAGGAACACTAGTGGGCTGTGACATGCCCAGCCGTGACAGAGCCATTGGTCGGGATAGGGGCTGTGGGGTGAAAGTGGGGACAGGCACTGGGTACACTGGCCCCTGTCCTAACGTCCACCTGGGCTCTCGTTTCAAAATAAGCCGAGGGAACTTGGAGGAGGCAAAGAAAGGGGAGGGGCTGACGGCAAGGGAAGGCCCACCGCCCCTTTCTTTGCAAGTCAGGCAGGTGAGGGGGCAACATGGAGACCCTAACCCAGTGGCTGTACTGAGCCACAGTCATAAGTCTCTAGGCCCAAATCAGCATTGCCTTGCATATGCACATGCTATCATCCCCCTCCAACATTTGTAGGAGGTTTTATGATAAATGAGATGCGCAGTCATTGGCAAACGTTACAGAAAGCCGGTGAGCAGAAGCCCCCCCCCCACCCCCCATCATCCACTCTCTGGGAGGATGGGAGCTTTCCAGTCTCCGTGTGAAACGCGTTGACCTGCACACACGGCGGGCTGGGGAGCCAGAGCACCCCAGAGCAAGTAGGCTCACACCCCTATGAGTCAGCTGTTTGTCCCAAGCCTGTTTACACCAGTTATCCTTATTATAATTACGTCTTTGAATATTACATGAAGTGACGGAAGGCGAGTGTCAAGGGGGCGTCTGTGGAAATCACAGTGGAGGCTTTGTAAAGCCTTGAAAGCAGCCTGTGGTTTTGTGTGGGGCGGGCGAGATGATCACAAGCTCACGGACGCGGAATGATAGCATCCTAGGGTTAGAGTCGTTACGTTCTCACCCCTCGGGTGTGGGGGGAGGTAGACTGGATGTCACACAAGGTGTGCTGTGGCTTAGGCGAGGACAGTGCAGGCGGGCGACTCAGAGCAAGCGCGTGCTCCAGGAAAAGATCGCGCCTCTCTACGCCGGATAGAGACGCACAAGGGTCTGTTTTAAGTTCAAAGGGAAGCTTTTTGGAGCACTTGCCGTCGCTTCTCAGCGCTTTTTACAGTAACCCATTTTGCAGTAGAGCGGCTAGCCAGCAAGCCCTACTTATTTAAAAAAAAATTGTTGTTGTTTTTTTTTTATTTACAATCAGAGAGAGATAGAAGAAAGACAGAGAGAATGTGCGAGCCAGGGCTGCACCCGCTGCAAACAAACTCCAGATACATGCATCACTTTATGCATCTGGCTTTACATAGGTACTAGGGAATCGAACCCAGGTTGTTAGGTTTTGCGGGCAAGCACCTTAACCACTGAGCTATCTCTCCAGCCCATGCCCCACATAAAAAATATTTTATTTATTTGAGAGGGAGAATGGATATGTCAGGGTCTCTAGCCACTGTAAATGAACTCTAGATGCACACACCACCTTGTGCATCTGCCTTATGTGGGTACTGGAGAATTGAACCTGGGTCCTCAGGCTTCACAGGCAAGCACCTTAACCATTAAGCCATCTCTCCAGCTCCCAAACCCCACTCTTTAATGGTAGTGTTTGGTCATTTAACAGGTATTAGAAATGTATCCGTAATCATTTTTTATTACATTAAAGGTTGCATGGAGGTGGGCTCTAAGGTTTTGTGTTTCTACATTGGGCATGTCATTCTACTTGAAAAGACCTAAACTATAGTCACAGAGGCCAAGAGTGGGAGAGGGCTTCCAGGACAGAACAGCCTGGACGCCCTTTTATGTAGGATTAGGGAGGTGCAAAAGGTGGAGGCTCTAAGGGCACCCTGAGAGGAAGAAGAGTATGGAGTTTCTAAAATGAGAGGTAGGATGAAGGTCCAGGGACCCGTCAGAGAGGGTGCGGGACAAGGACAGAAGGAGATGTAGAATGAGCATGCTGGGAGGAGGGACACAAGGTGAGGACCAGAAAAGAGTATGTGGTGGGGAGGGGCTAGGAAGAGAGGCTGTGGGGAGAGGGTCCGAGGTCAGGAAGAGAGGCTGTGGGGAGAGGGTCTGAGGTCAGGAAGAGAGGCTGTGGGGAGAGGGTCCGAGGTCAGGAAGAGAGGCTGTGGGGAGAGGGTCCGAGGTCAGGAAGAGAGGCTGTGGGGTGAGGGTCTGAGGTCAGGAAGAGAGGCTGTGGGGTGAGGGTCTGAGGTCAGGAAGAGAGGCTGTGGGGTGAGGGTCCGAGGTCCAGAAAGAGAGACTGTGGGTGAGGGTCAAGGGGAAAGGATATGGACAGAGACGTAGGTACTGTGGGGAGCGGACGTGGGTCTGGCTGGGATGGATGAGGGAGCAGATGGGTTCCTGGTATCCCAAAAGAACCAAGTCGCAGAATATCCAGGGGTTTAGAGTCCCCAGGAACCATCCATGGGCCAGCCGAGACCTCGGGGCCTGAGGCCCATGGGAAGTGCAGTGTGACCCTTCCAGCACAGGCTCCTGAGATAGGTCATGTTAGGTAATGTGCTCCGAAGGGAGTGCTGGGAAGCTCAGCTCTGTACAAACATTTTGGGTGTTGGCCCATCTACCCATCCATCTGTTCTGCAGATTTTTCACAGAGCACCTGCTCTGAAGGAAGCAGAACTGGCAATCGGGGGAGGGAGGGCACAGCAGAAACCCCGGCCAGCCCACAGTGTGGGCCCCCACGGGGGGGGGGGTCAGCCAGATGAGCAAGGGAGCGCAGCCCAAGGCCAGGGAAGAGCCCGTTTGCCCGCTACCGAGCCAGCCTCACACTACACTTGGTTCAGGGTCACAAGGAGGGTCCAAACTGCGTGCACCAGGCTCAGTGGACAGAGGTTATCTGTATCTTTTTCAAAAAAGGACATTTTTTTTTTTCAGCTGCGGATGATGGAGCAGGATGCTGTGGTCATGAATGGAGGGAGATATAGCCAGAGAGACAAAGTGTGGATCTTTGTTGGGGGGATGGTGACAGAGAGGAAGGGGTAGGGTTGGGCAGGTCATCTTGCCACAAGAGCAGTTCCAAGGAGGGCGGCTTGTCCCTTTCCAATATCACTGCCATCAGGGCAAATTGATTTTTTTAATTAATTAATTAATTTTAGTTTTTGGTTTTTCAAGGTGGGGTCTAGCTCTAGCTCACGGTGACCTGGAATTAGTCTCAGACTGGCCTAGAACTCACAGTGATCCTCCTCCCTCTGCCTTCCAAATGCTGGAATTAAAGGCATGCTTGGGCTGGAGAGATGGCTAAGTGGTTAAGCGCTTGCCTGTGAACACTAAGGACCCCAGTTCAAGGCTCGATTCCCCAAGACCCACATAAGCCAGATGCACAAGGTGGTTCGTTTGCAGTGGCTGGAGGCCCTGGCGCGCCCATTCTCTCTCTATCTGCTTCTTTCTCTCTCTGTCTGTCGCTCTGAAACCAATAAATAAACAAAAGAAAATATTTAGAGAGGAAAAAAAAAGGCGTGCTCCACCATGCAGCCAAGGTGAGGTTATCTCCTTGAGAAGCTGTGGCTTTTTGGTCCAAAATAGATGTGGTATCAAAAGCCTGAATTAACCACTAGACCCTTCTTGCAGACACTCACACTGGGCAGTAAAAGGGCCGGCCATTCCGCCCTGCCCATGACTGCCTGGTACACTCACTGATGCCACGCTTGCAGGGCTGTGCCACACTGCGTTTCACCCCAGGGCTCGGCGGAACAGCCACTGTTCAAAGAGGACGTTTCAGATGGCAGAGCTAGGACAAGGGACGTGCGCGTCCTTGCCTCCCAGCTGAGGGTGGGCGCACGTAGACCAAGTCTGCTTCTCAAGCACACACTGGCTCCGGGCTCAACCTTCCCGACAAGTGACCGGAGTGGCATCTCTCACTGGGACGCACGGGCAGAGCACCGTACAAGCGCCTCTTCCCAATCCAGGCCCTTGCTCCAGGAACCCGGGCGGCAACTGCAGTGTCCCACCGGGCATCCGCTCCTGCACAGCCCACCCCCGTCCCCCGTCCAGGGAGCTTTGGTGCATCCACAACAGCCTCCTACAGATGTGAGCACCTTAGAAGCCCCCCCCCCCACACACACACTGGTTTTCAGGGGCCTGCTTGTGCTTGGCACCTCACCTCTGCGGGTCGGGCCTGATCTCCTGGCTGCTGTGTGTGAGGTCAGCTCGGGGCGGTGCCCAACCCACTCCCTGCTGCCACCGTCCTCCATCTTTCACCAGGACCGCCCTGCCACGGCACTGGTCCGAGTCTTACCAACTTGGGGTCTCCCTGACAGGAATAGGAGATTCAGGTTCTCTCCACCGTGTCCCCCACAGACTGGGGTTCAAGTCTGAGAGGGCACAGTACTGATCGTAGCGGGTGAGCTGACTGCTTGCCCACATGAGTCTGAGCGTGGAGAGCCTCGAGCCTGGGCACCAGTAACAGGGTTTCCTAAGATGCCCTGCTGAACAGGGGAGTGCAACCAAGCTCAGACAGGATGACCCACTTTTCCAAGACGAGAGTCATCCTCTGGCCTGAGGCAGGGGGTGCAATGGTGACACCACGGCCCAAGAGCTGTCCCCCGGGTGTCCCAGCAGAGGAGGCCTCTGGGCCCAAGTGTCCTGTGCACCCCATCTGTGCGCCCGGAGCTCAGCCCCTCCATAGGAGGTCCTGTTGCTATCCCTTCTTGTGAGAGAGGCCACACTTTCTCTTTCTTTTTTAAATAATTTAAAAAATATTTTTAAATTTATATTTTACTTATTTATTTGAGAGAGAGAATGGGCGTGCCAGGGCCTTCAGCCACTTCAAACAAACTGCAGACACATGTGCTCCCTTGTGCATCTAGTTTACATGGAACCTGGAGAATCGAACCTGGGTCCTTAGGCTTCTCAGGCAAATACCTTAACCACCAAGCCATCCCTCCAGCCCTACACTTTCTTTCAATCCTTTTCCTTCCAGAAGCAAATCCCAGTTTGGTGCTGGTGAGGCTCTCTCACTCCAGCGGGGGGGGGGGGGGGGGGGGGGGGGGGAGGGGGGCTAAGCCATCCCTGTTGTTTAACAAACAGCGCGGCCACCTCGCCTCGCCCTTGGGCGGGTCCCAGTCCCTGGCTAGCAGCAAAAACAGTTGTTGTATATTGCATGTAACTCTGGCTTCACACTTAAAGTTGGGATGTGAAATTCTTTTAAAGTATACAGTTAAGTTAAAAAAAAAAAAGAAAGAAAGAAAGAAAGAAAGAAGAAGAGGAGAAGGGGGAGGAGGACAAGGACGACAAATCCACTTAGAGAAAAACACCGAGTGAATAACATCAGGTGACACGCAGATGAAGCTGGGGTAGGCTGCGGTGTGACGGTGCTGGAGGGGAAGACAGTGGCAGTCGCCTCAAGCCTTGGTTTCTGTATCTACAAAGTCGTGGCTACCGCCCAGGCCCACTCTCACGCAAGCATAGGCAGGTGCCCTTGCAGCAGGAGCAAACAGGTGTGGGGTGGTGTTGTCGCTGTCTTCCCAAGCGTCTACCCACCAGCCTCTGGGCCTGGGCTCCCGAAGCACCTGCCCCAGCAGCTTGCTAGCCGGGGCCCCATCGTGCCTGACTTCCTGGGGCGGCTGTCCCCTGTCATTCAAGAACCCGTGCGCATGAACAGTCGAGCAGGGCTGGACTGCGATCAGGCCATCACGGTGGCACACGCAGGACAAGACTGGCCGGAGAGTGAAGGTGTGGAGAGAGGAGCGTCGGGGTTAATGCATGAGGGCCGGAAACCTCTCCAGTTCCATTCTCCCACACGGACGGACGCCTGTAACCCTAGTCTGTGGGGGAGGAGACTGGAGGACTACTGGGGCTCCCTGACCAAAAACAGCACTTCTGGGCAGAGGGAGGGACCCTGCCTCAAAGAAGTACCGGTTGAGCAGCAGGGAAGAGCACCCGGAGTTCTTCATTCTCTGCACACACGTGCACACAGCACATCACGCGTACTCCGTGTACACGCACAGCATGTGAACATGTTACGGGCTGAGGAGAAGGTCAGTGGGATAAAGTCCCTTGCTGTGCAAGCACGCGCCCCTGAGTTCAGGTTTCCCAGAACTCACAGCAAGCTGGGCCCAGGAACGCGACTGTCTGTAACCCCTGCGCTGCTCCTGTGAGACGGGACGGGAAGACGGGAAGACGGGAAGGAACCCCCAGGCTGGCAAGTGCGGCGGTGAACAGGAGACCTTCTCTCAAACAAAGGACAAGACGAGGGCTGGCACCCAGGCTTGTCTTCTGCCTGCCACATGCGTGCCCGCGTGCACACGGAGATTAACGTATGGGAGAATCCAGTTGGCAGGGGACTGAGACCCTCCCTCACCTAGGCTGCGAGTAACAGCAGGGCGTGCTGCGAAGGTCTTGCTCCGTGCAAATGCAGAAGGCAGACGCTGTGTGAGTGACCTGTAAAGGGTCAGCGCTCTTGTGGCTCAGTGACTGTGGAGTCTTCGTTCTGTCCCAGCTCGTCACACTTCCATTCTCCAGGGTGCCTCTTTCTCTCTCCCTCCCTCTCTCTCTCTTTGTAAATATTTTTATTTATTTGAGAGAAAGAAAGAAGACAGACAGAGAGAATGGGCACGTCAGAGCCTCTAGCCACTGCAAATGAAATCCAGACACATACACTACCATGTGCATCTGGCTTCCATGGGTACTGGGGAATCGAACCTGGGTTCTTAGGCTTCTCAGGCAAGCACCATAATCACTAAACCATCTCTCCAGCCCTTTTCTTTTTTTATTGTTTTTGTTTATTTTTATTTATTTATTTATTTGGGAGAGACAGACACAGAAAGAGAGGAGAGAGAGAGAGAGAATGGGCACACCAGGGCCTCCAGCCACTGCAAACGAACTCAGATGCGTGCGCCCCCTTGTGCATCCGGTTCACATGGGTCCTGGGGAGTCGAGCCTCGAACCAGGGTCCTTAGGCTTCACAGGCAAGAGCACTTAACCGCTAAGCCATCTCTCCAGCCCGGTTTTTGAGGTAGGGTCTTGTTGTAGCCCAGGCTGACCTGGAATTCACCACTGAGGTCTCAGGGTGACCTTGAACTCATGGCAGTACTCCTACCTCTGCCTCCAGGGTGCTGGGATCAAAGGTGTGCACCACCACGCTTGGCTGCCTTTCCCTTTCTTAATAAGTTGTCTTTATTTATTTATTTATTTATGGTTTTTCGAGGTAGGGTCTCACTCTAGTTCAGGCTGACCTGGAATTCACTATGTAGTCTCAGGGTGGGCTTGAACTCATGGTGATCCTCCTACCTCTGCCTCCCAAGTGCTGGAATTAAAGGCGTGCACCACCACGCCCAGTTTTATTTATTTATTTTTTTTTTTAAAAATTACTTATTTGCAAAGAGAGAGAGAAAATGGACGTACCAGGACCTCTTGCTGCTGCAAACAAATTCCAGACCCACGCACCACTTTGGGCATCTGGCTTTACGTGGGTACTGGGGAATCGAACATAGGCTATAAGGCACTGTAGTGAGGGATCCTCACCAGGAAGCTGACAAGTCTTCCCACCCGAGAATCCCCTGGCTTAGCCCTGGCTCGGGCAGAGACACTTCAGTGACCTTGAAGCTCTGGGCTTCACTGAGCCATCTCTCCAGCCCCAGCTGTCTTTATTTCTATTACTAACTATATGTCCCTGGTCCGGTTTATGGGACCGGGACACAGGAATGTTCAGTGGGTATACTGCAGGCTGTGATTCCCACTTATCAAGAATGCCATAGAGGTCTGGCTGGGGAGACCAAACCCACAATCAAGGGGGACAGCTTCTGTGGAGGCCTATTCACACAGAGAAGAGGTTGGGGTGACAGGGAAGGAGAGTCAGAACTGACAGCAGAGCCAGGCAACACCAAGGAGACCACCAAGGAGCCCCCGCTGGGCCCAGGGAGTTTGGAGAGGGCTGCCCCACCCAGGCAGGGAGAGGAATATGCGGCATGTAAAATGGAAGCAGAGCGTGCGTTTCTAGTAAGCCAGGCGTGAAAAGGCAGTGGAAAGGGGTTCCTCACTAGACAGGAAGGAAACTGATAATCACTGGTGACCACAGACACAGGCCTTTCCGGACCTTAAGTTGCTAAAATAGAGCCGCAGCGGGAGCTGACCTGGGGACTTGCGGTTGGGGGAGGGGGGTCGCGGTCAGGGAGTAGACTTAGTATTTCTATGCTCGTTTATTCGTGCTTATTTATTTACTTTTCAAGTGTGAGGAGAGAATGGGCATGCTAGGGCTTGTAGCTACTGCAGGTGAACTCCAGATGCAGGTGCCACTTTGTGCCATCCAGCTTTACGTGGGTACTGGGGAACCAAACTGAGGTCATTAGGCTTTGCAGGCAAGTGCCTTGACCACTGAGCAATCTCTCAAACCCCAGGCATTCAGTTTTGAAACAGGGTCTCACTAGATAGTGCAGCCCGGCCCAGAACTCACGATCCTCCTGCCTCGGCCTCCCCAGGGCTGAGACTGTGGGCGTAGGTGTAGCCACTGTCTGAAAGGAGGCAGGGGGCTGCGGATGAACTCTGCGGCCTTGTAAGTGTATGAAGTCTCCTGAGCACTAAGTTGAGCAGCCTAAGATGGGCAGTACGTGAGGGCCGCACGCCTGCCTAGGCCCTCGCCCCCAAAAGCACCGCTCCTGCCAGTGGCCCTGCAGACTGAGACATAGTGCTGTGACCCAGGAGCCTTATGTGAAAAAAAGGCCTGTTGAGCTTGATCTGCCACCACTGGGCAGCCTCTTTGGCCTCCTCCAGGTCAGCACAGCGCCGTTGTCGAGTGCCACGGTGGAGCTGGCAGGTAGAGGGGCTGTTGCTGCCAGGGCAGAAGGCCTCTGACGAACTGGGCTGGAGGAGTGTGGGCAGTGCTGACTCACCACGCCACTTGAGGTGCACTTGGCCTCCACGGGGAACTCCAGGGCAGGGCCAAGGGCAGGCCCGTGGTCAGCACGTGTGGCTCCAGGGGCAGTTCCCATGGGTGGAAAGAGAACGCACCAGCGTGTGATGTGAACCGTGACTCCTGCTGCTGGCTCGGTGTCTGGAACCGTAGACACTCCTTGTCCTTCCGCTGCGACTGAACACACCTCAGGCCAGGGCCTTTGGGGCACAGGACAGCAGGAAAGCTCGGTGTGTCCGGAAGTGAGCATCTGGGGACACTTGAAAGCCCGTCAGTGTGCTGGGGGCACGCACTCTGCTCTGCTGGCTCTGGGCCTCCCGTCACCTCTTGGGATTCTGCCAGCTGTGGGTGCGATTGTCGGGTCTCAGATGCGATGAGTCTCGAAGCATTCACTCAGAGTGCTGGTCCTCGGGGGGCCTAGCTGCCTCAGCGGGAAGGGTCTGTGTACAGACACTGCGGGTCCTGGCTCCCCCTTTCTTGTGACCTGGGCTCGGTACAGGGGCAGGCTTCCCCAAGAGGCCATTAGGGAGGGTGGTAGGCAGCCAGGGCTCTAGAGTTAGGACCGGAGATGCTTGTCCTTGAGAAAGCGGGGTGTGGTAGTGAGGGATCCTCGCCAGAAAGCTGCTAAGTCTTCCCACCCTACAGTCCCCTGGCTTAGCCTGGCTCGAGCAGAGACGCTAAAGTGACCTTGGCTCTGGGCTGCCTTTCTAGCCGCACTTGGGGGCCGCTTACTCACTGGCTACTGCAGAGGAGGCCCTGTCCTAGACTGTAGCCATAGGCGAGGGGGGTTTTGTTGCTCAGGTCCTGTGCCAAGGGAGAGTTGAGCCTCCAGAAGTCATAGGCTGTGGGGACAGACGCAGCTGGTATGGAAGGTTCCGGGACTCAGAGGCATGGAGAAGAGTCACAGCACTCTCCCGCTGCTCTGCCCTCGCTCAGGGATGTCATCCGACATCTGCTCCAGGAGCAAACGTGTCTGGGAAGGGGCAGCCTGTAATGAGGGCAGGCCAGCCTGCCTGGCAGTGAGCAGAGACCAGGATCAGCTGCCCCCCCCCCAAGCTGGGGCAGTAAGGGAATGTCTGGAAGGGATAGTTGGCACACAGGCCGAAGTCCATCCGCACATGGGCTTCTCGCGAGGTCTGGCCTGAGGGAGCCCGAGTGGGCGTCGAGTGTGGACGCTGAACCCTGGCAGCCTTCGGGCAGGTGAGCCAGGCCTGTGAGGGGCGGACGTGGAGCTCATGGAGAGCCCGTTGCCCACAGCCGCTGGGGGGGAGGCCGTGTGGCCGCGCTCAGGTGTGGCAGGTGCAGGAGTCGGGCGCCTCGAGCGCTACACATCTGACGCGGAGCCCGCGGTGCTCAGCTCGTACCCGGTGGTTAATAGCGTCCATGTGTCTGTACTGAGGCCCTCTGTACAAGGGGAGCTGACCGCTCAGCTCCCCCGCGCCTGCTTCCTCCTGAACAATAGTGGCCTCTGCTCCTGGCCCAGTGGCCAGTCCTTAGGGTGCCCAGACACCTTCCGGTTCCCACTCAGACACTGTCTCATCATCAGGCACTGCTTGTCATGCGGCCTGTGTCCCACAGAGCCACAGTGATATCTGCTGTCTCCATCTACCTACTTTGTCGCCCTCTCGCCTGGACACAAGTGCCTCTCCCAGTCTGACCTCGGTCCAGAAATCTCACCCAAACCCTAGCTGGCTCCCGACTGGAGCTGGTTGACATTCTGTTTTGTTTTTTGTTTTGTTTTGTTGTTTTGTTTTGAGGTAGGGTTTCACTCTAGCCCAGGCTGACCTGGAATTCACTATGGAGTCTCAGGGTGGCCTTGAACTCACGGCGATCCTCCTACCTCTGCCTCCCGAATGCTGGGATTAAAGGCTTGTGCCACCACTCCAGGCACCTGGTTGACCATCCTTCCTGCCCCTCAGGCCATGTGTCCCTGGGGCCTTTGTACCAGTGGGCCCCTCATCCTGCCTGGCTTCACCCTTCACCACCTCCTCATAGTCATCTCTCACCTGTTAGGAAGCCAGCAGGTCCACCTTGGTGGGCTTGCGGCCGGCGCACCCTCCCGTGACCTGCCTCCCCAGAGGAGCTTCCTCTACCATCAGATGGGGCACCTTGTCATTGCGGTTCATCCACTCACTGTCTGTGCACTGGTCCCCGTCCGCGTCTGAGCAAGCTCAGGGGCTGGGTCTTGGCCCTTGTCCAGTGAGTACACTCTCTGCCAGGTGCTCTAAGTGTGAGGTGGCAGATGGCCGGTCCCCCCAGCCCCGTACTCATTTGTGCCACAACTGGTCCCTCCTGCCCATGGCCACCTCTGCTCCCAGGATACCACACAAAACTACTCGCCAAGCCCCCAGCTGGACTTCCCTTCTGCCCGACTCCACCCTCTCACCTTGTAACCTTTCTCCTAGCTCTGCCCAGCCACTCAGAGCTCCCTTCAGCTCCTCCTCCGCCCAGTGTCTGTGGTACTCTGGTGAGTGCAGTGTCACTGTGGGGATAAGGTCTAGGTATCGCCCTGGCAGATATGAGCAGTTTGGGGGCCAGGAAACAGTGTGGTCACCCAGATGATCCTATGCCTAGGGACCAATTGTCACAGCTTCTGTTCTGGGATAGGAGGAGTCCCTCAAGGCCCAGGAAAGTCCAGGTGAGACTGAGAGAAAGGGTTCACAGGCAGAATCAGTGCGTGGGGCTGGCCTGAGGTCTCGTGGAGCATGGCTAGACTCGTGCTCACGGGCTTGTCCGCAGCCATCATTAGCCGCTGCTCCGGCGTTGACACGCCCAAGTGTTAGCCAAGCCTCACAGAGCTGCGGGAGAACCCTGCCTGGGGCCTTCAGCTTGTCTAGTTCAAGTGTCTGACGGCCTGAAGGAGAGGCCCCACCCACACCGCTCACTGTGGCTCATTTTGTTTCCCCATTCAAGCCCCCTAACAAAACCCAGTGCCTTGGTTTCCCCTTTCCTCCATCCTCACCCTGTAGCCACCCACGCATACTGATCAAGGACTAGATGGCCAGGCCTGGGCCCCGGGTTTCCAGACAGCAGCAGGTCATGCAGGCCCCCTGCTCCCCCAGTTCAGTGCCCCGCAGCCCAGCCCCTCAGCCCTGAGCTGATGGGGGAGCCACGTTCCCACAGACAGAGAAATGGCGCTGCCTGCCGCTTGGTACCAAAGACCGGCCTGTTTCTGATCACTCTGCTCAAGACTTGATGCTGGGCTGGGGGCCATCAGGGCAGGGGCAGAGTGGCGCTTGTAAGCAGCACAGGGAGCGGGGGTGGGGAGGACTGTGGCACCTCGGAGAGCCTGCTCGCTCACCAAGATAGAGAGCAGCCAGGGCTGCCCCCCCCCCAGCTCAGGAAGCGCCCGCCTCTCGCCTGCACCGCGTGCCCTCCCTGATTCTAAGAAACCCCTGGCTGGCAGGAGAGACCGTAGAAAAGGCAGGCACAGTGACGAGTTTGTGGAGGTAGCGGGGCGGGACACTCCGCATGTGATGTGACCTGCGAAGAACAGGCATCGTCCTGACGAGAGGCGTCAAGACAGGAGAGCCGAGGGAGGCGGGGGCCATGGAGGAACGGGCCTGACGAGCTTGCCGGGTCCATGAGCAAGGGTGGCGGGGACAACCGTCCTGAAGCCGAGCACCTCCTCATTGCTCAGGAACAGCCCTGCGCCATGACAGAGAACTCACCCCCCCCAGGTACACCCACCCCCCGCCAGGAATAGCAACTCTGGGGTTCCCATGTCACCTGCCTGGACTAGCCATGCCCTAAGAACCAGGATGCTGAAGGCTGTTTTCTGGGTGACCTCCGCCCCTGGCACTGGAGAGCTGGCCAGTTGATGTCTGGTTGTACCTCAGATGGTAGAACCCTGAACTGAGGAAAACGGTGCTAACGCAGGATGCGGCCACCGGAGCTGGGGCGGGCGGAGATGCCCACCGTGGCTGGCGCTGGGGCGGTTCCCGCTGCCAGGGCCTCGGCCTCCCTGCGCCTGCGGAGGAGGCTTCCCAGAGGGCCAGCTGCACACAGCAGGCTCAAGGCTGTGCACACGTTTGCACCCCGACAGACCAGCTGTCACCAGCAGGGACCAGGGGGCAGCTACGTGCTGACAGTCTGTGCAGGGAGTCTCGGGCGAGACCCAGACGTGATGAGTGACAGGCCCGTGTCCGTGTTGTGACATTTGCTTACAAGCCTTTTTCCTAGCAAAAAGTTCACGGGGTTGGGGAGATGGCTCAGTGGTTGAAGGTGCTTACTGTCAAAGCCGGCCAGCCTGGGTTTGCTTCCCCGGGACCCACGTAAAGGCAGATGCACAAAGTGGTGCGTGTGCCTGGAGTTCATTGGCAGTGGCAGGAGGCCTTCATGTGCCCATGTGCACCCTCTCTCCTCTCTCTCTCTCTCCTTCCAAATAACTTTTTAAAGAATTCATTGAAGGAAATGTAGGTAATAGGGTAAAATGCAAAGAAGAAAAGACCCCTTCCCTGAACTCCACAACCCGGACCTCGTTACAGCAGGGAAGTGCTCCCAGACCTCGCCTGTGCGGGCACCCAGGTGTGTGGCTGCAGTACATACGTGCACTGCGGGTGCTGCTCCTGTGCCACCCTCGGGCAGTCGGCCCTGGACTGCCCCTCTTGTCCAGGAGTGGCCTCCATCATGACTCTCAGCAGACAGTCTTCTAGAAGTGTCCCTGGCACGCTCCTCCATGACTACCCAGTGGGCAGGACTGCAGAGAAGTCCCACCTTCCTTTTCTCCTTCCACCCCAGACCCACTGACGGCGCAACGTTCGCCGGTCACTGCCTTGCTGAGGGTGAAGGCAAGACTTGGCCAGGCCCTGCTTGCCCAGCACTCCGGGTCCGGGGATGAGGTGAGGTCACCACACAGGATCATGAAGGTCACGTGTCAGCTAAGGTCCGTGGTGAAGGCAGCTGAGGGAAGTTGGGGTGGTGGGTGGCATCTTGCTGAGGAGGTACAAAGACAGTGAGATGATGGTGCCCCGGTGACAGTGACAGCAGGGTACGGCTGCCCCCTGCAGAGCAGCAGGATCTGCGCTGGCAGCATGATCCTTACAGATATCTGTGGCCATGGGAGAAAGCCTGAGGGATGAGGGCTGCCCCCACCCGAGGTGCTGAAAGGCAAGTGGGAATTGGCCAAAACTGTGTAGAGGGAGAAACTTACCCTGAGAACAGTGGGTGATGTTGGGCTTGGACGCAGGTGGAGGAGTGGTACCCAAACGGTGGCAGGCAGGTGACCCGAGGGGCTGACGACAGCCAGAGGTCACACTGACCACAAAAGACAGACCCTCGGGACCAGGGAGAGGTCGGGTAGCCCAGGGCTTGGTTCAGAGCAGGACTGCTGGGACTAGTGGTCGGTGAGGGTACAGGACAGGGAGTGGCACAGGTCACCGTAGAGACGATGGAGTGCCAACTCCCGAGGGGCCAAGCCAGATGGATGAAGAGTACAGAGGTGGCTGGGGATCGAGTCTAATGTGCCTGTTGCGGGAAGAAAGCACCCAACCAAGAGCAGCTTGTGGGAGAAAAGGGTTTGTTTTGGCTTACAGGCTCCAGGAGAAGCCCCATGATGGCAGGGCAAACGATGGCATGAGCAGAGGGTGGACATCACCTCCTGGACAGCGTCAGGTGGACAACAGCAGCAGCAGAGTGTGCCAAACACTGGCAAGGGGAAGCTGGCTATAACACCCACGAGCCCTTCCCAACAACACGCTGCCTCCAGCAAGACTACAATTTCCAAATTGCCATCAGCTGGGGATTAAGCATTTGGAACACACGAGTTTGTGCGGGGACACTTGACTCAAACCATCCCAGTGCCTAAGAGTGGCTGGGGGTGGGGGAATCCATCTGCCTGGGCCTTCCAACCCCAGGGCTTGCCGTCTGGGAAGGAGACATAAGAGTGGCCATGGCCAGACAAAGACAGAGATCAGGGGAAGTAAAGTAAGAGGTGTGCTAAAGCAGGTTTGGCTCTGGCTCCCAGTCAGGGTCAGAAGCCTCAGGCCTGGCCCAGCCACTGAGCGGGTCGTGGAGGTGTCCAAAGAGTACCCCTCCCCTGATGGTCGGCAGGTGGCTGTGCCCAGAGGTTCCCCATTAGTGCCCTTGCCCTGTCAGCTCAGTGAAAAACAGCCTGACAGTGAGATGGTGCCCCCAGAAACAGGGACAGTAGGCCAGTGACTGCTGCTGGCTGGCCAAGCCTGGACTCGGTAATTCTCACTTTTCTGAGCACCGACATGGCTTCTCCTGCCTCCCTGACAGACGTGACCATATCACCCTTTATACAGGCCTTGCCACTCCCCAAAAGCTTAGCGGGAAAGAGCAGTCACTGCCCAAGCATACGGACCTGAGATCGATTCCCCAGCACCTGTGTAAAACGCCAGCAGAACCACACGGGCCTAGAGCCCCAGTGCTGAGGAGAGTCACCAGGGGCTTGTGGTCAGCCAGTCTGGCTGAAAAACGGTGAGCCTCGGGCTAACGGAGAAGCCCTTTCTCAAGGAAACGAGACAGAAACATGATAGAAAAGCCCATCTGACAATCCCTGGCCTCCGCGTGCATGTGTGTGGGGCACAAACATCTGCACACGCCACACACGCGCCAACACAGATGAACAGCCTGACGCCAGGCAGCTGCCCACTCAGGACCCACCTGTGGCTTCCACCTTGCTTTCATCCCCGCCCATCTGCTGGTTCCCCCAGAGTGCACTTCTGACACACTGTACCCACTACGTGCGTCCGGCCCTGTGATAGCGGAGGTGGCCCTGCCCTGCGAGGGGACATGAGGGTTTAGGGGGCAGCCCTGTTGTCGCTGGCCTGGATTCAGGGGTGTGGTGGCTTCCCTCTTCAGGTAGGTCCATAAACCAGGGCGCCACACTGTGAAACTCCTTCACCGCCATGAAAGAGTAGGGGACACCACAACGGGGCCACATTATGGAGCCCTTAGTCTGGCAGGGCAGAGAGGCTCTGAGAAGGCGAGGGCAGCCGGGTCCAGTGGGCGGCGCGGGGTGAAGGAGCCGGGTTCAGCATGGGGGCAGCAGGCAAGGGCTTTGCACACTTCACCTCTGTCCCTGCCACACGTGGCCTCGGGCACACTTGCTGGTGGGGGAGGAGTGTGTGTGTTTGGCTGGGGTTGGGCACCAGAACCCTGCGGCACCTGAGGGGCAGGGAATCCGCATTTCCCGAGGCCCGCTGGCTGATTGATCCCTTCTCCCCATGCAGCCTGGGGTGGGACCAGGAGGTGGCTCACGCTGCTGCTGTTCTCTGTTCAGCAGGTGAAGGGCTGGATGCCCGGCAGGGAGCCAGAGCAGCCTGAGGCAGGGGGGCCCACGGGGAGCGCCGGGCCCTCCAGCCGCGCTTAGCAGCATCGCCACAGCAACCGGCGACCAGACCGGCAGCAGCCTGGGCGGACGCAAGTGGACAGCTTCCCACCGTGGCTGAGACGCGAGGAATGACTACGGCAAATCAGGCCACGCCGCTGCCAGGGGAGGTGGAGTGTCACTAGAAAGGAGGGTGGTGCACTCACTGCCCCCACTGCACAGAGCGGCGCCATGCCCACAAGAGGAGAGGTGCTGGGGCAGGGACTGCAGCGTGACACGGCCTTGCCCCTCAGCCAGCACTGAGCACTTTGAAGACTGCATCCCTCACCGCGCCGCCGCCGCCGCCCCTGCTCCGTGGCAAGAAGGAGAGGCACCCATCCAGTGCTCCCCCCCCCCCAACATCAGGGCCCGCCGCTGCCGGACCATGGGATGTCGGCAAAGCTCAGAGGAGAAAGAGGCAGCGAGGCGGTCCCGGAGAATCGACCGCCACCTGCGCTCTGAGAGCCAGCGGCAGCGCCGGGAGATCAAACTTCTCCTACTGGGCACCAGCAACTCGGGCAAGAGCACCATCGTCAAGCAGATGAAGATCATCCACAGCGGCGGGTTCAACCTGGAGGCCTGCAAGGAGTACAAGCCCCTCATCATCTACAACGCCATCGACTCGCTGACCCGCATCATCCGAGCCCTGGCCGCCCTTAAGATTGACTTCCACAACCCCGACCGTGCCTACGACGCCGTGCAGCTCTTCGCGCTGACGGGCCCAGCCGAGAGCAAGGGGGAGATCACACCCGAGCTGCTGGGTGTCATGCGGCGGCTGTGGGCTGACCCCGGGGCGCAGGCCTGCTTTGGCCGCTCCAGCGAGTACCACCTGGAGGACAACGCGGCCTACTACTTGAACGACCTGGAGCGCATCGCCGCGCCCGACTACATCCCCACTGTGGAGGACATCCTGCGCTCCCGGGACATGACCACGGGCATCGTGGAGAACAAGTTCACCTTCAAGGAGCTCACGTTCAAGATGGTGGACGTGGGCGGGCAGAGGTCGGAGCGCAAGAAATGGATCCACTGCTTCGAAGGCGTCACGGCCATCATCTTCTGTGTGGAGCTCAGTGGCTACGATCTGAAACTCTATGAGGATAACCAGACGGTGAGTAGATCCCGGGTTTCTGCCGCTTGTCCCCCACGTCCTGGGAAGCAGGTGGAGTCGGGCCCACGGGGAGAGCCTGTTGTCAGAACTGACAAGAGGCCTCGTAGAGCCGATGCTGGCTTCGGCGAGGTGTTCAGGGGAACACATAGGCTGTGGAGGTCAGGCTGCAGGACTTCGGGGGCCGCTTCTGCCACGATGTCAGCCCCAGGGAAGCAGCGTCATGCTGGACCCTCATGGGTCCCCCGTAAGATTGGCCTTCCATGACAGCCCTGGCCTGAGGGGCCTTACTTTCATCTGGGTGACCCTTTTCTGACACCCTCAAAGCAATGCCACGCCCCTGCCCTCCATCTGCTGTGACTCCCCAGCTGCAGGTGATAGACACTGCTCTTCGTAACGCTTGCTGGCTCCGGGCACCCCGCTTTGCAGGTCACCCCAGCCTCGGTGTAGGGACTAGAACACGCCTGTGCCTAAAGAGCTGAGACCACAGGGTCCACAGTATGTGGGGACACGGTCTGGCCGGGCATCGTTGTGGGTTCACACAGCCCCGTTAGGAAATCCACGGGGCACCGGCCAGCCCGGCACAGTGTGAGGGGCCTGGGGACGGCAGCCATCACCGCAACCCTGTCGTGATCCCGAGAGTCTGCTGGCGAGAGGGCTGAGTCTGATGCCAAGATGCTAAGGCCTGGGGCCATGAGGTGGTGGGGACTCGGTGAGTGGGTGGGCTAGGGCACTTGGAGTTTTTGAAGTACTCGGGCCCAGGCTGAGAACCACTGTGTGAGGATGGGCATCCGAGGCGTGAAGGAGGATGAGGATGATGTGAAGGCGATCTGGGCCCAGTGCTGAGCTGATGAGAATTGATGGGGGGGAGCTAGTGGGGACAGTAGGAAGGGGGAGACAGCCAAGGAGAAGACAGACAGACGCTCGGGTCCAGCAGAGGCAGAAGGCCAGGTGCACAAGCTAACTGCAGTCACTGCAGGAAAGGCTGTGCTAGAAGCTCTGAGGCCAGACGCGTCTTGAGCGTGGCCAGGGCCGCTCTGCCCTGGGGCTGTCCACAGCAAAGCCACTGTGCCAGGCAGGAGCGCTGACGAAGACCTGGCGCTTGCCCTCAAGAGAACGGCCTTCGAGCCGGGCGTGGTGGAGCCCGCCTTTTAATCCCGGCATTCCAGGGGTAGAGGCAGGAGGATCACTGTGAGTTCAAGACCACCCTGAGATTAAGCAAATGAAGAACTCTAGGTCAGCCTGGGCTAGAGCGGGACTCTACCTCGAGAACAACCACAAAAATTACATAAAATAAAGACAGAAAAGCCTTTGAACCTGGATATGTGAGGACTGTGTGTTGTTGGCGGGGGTGGGGGTGGGGGCAGGGGCGTTCAAAGAATTTATGAGTAGGGCTGTAGGTGTCCTGGAACCCAGAGGCAAGTGATGATGCTGGCGGGAAACCTTGCAGACCGTTAAGCTGCACCGTGCTATGAGACGGGGATCTAGCCTCCCCACTTCGGAGCGCTGGCCTCATCGGCTTCATTCTTTGGGTTCGCCTAAGGGCTCGAACTTTGGGCTTATGGTTCAGAAGGTGTCTGTGGGAGGCTGCAGGCTTTGGCCATAGCGCTGGGTGCCCAGTGTTGTTCTGGGCACAGGGAGGGCCTGTGGTGTGGTCAGGCGGCCATGAATTCAAACAGGGCTTGCCTGCCCTACAGCACCTGGAGGCCCTGTGCCCGGTATCGGTGGCGGGTAATGAGCAGATGATCAGTCTACAGGGAGCAGGCAGGCCTGTGGCCGCCCGTGGTCCTCTTCATTCCTAAGCTCTTGCCTGTCGGTGAGTTAGTAGTCTCCGGAGTTCTAGCCACCCCTCCCCTACGCTGTCGCGGCTGGCCCCGCTGCAGCAGCCGTGTGTGGTGTGAGTAGAGGTGGCATCCCGGCAGATGACAAGACATGACCGTGGGCAGAGGCTTAGGGGTGACCCAGCTGTGAGGCAGAGCACGGTGCCTGGGGTTTGCCCGCAGGAAGGTGCCGTGGCATGTTTGCCAGCCGTGCTGCAGCTGCCAGCCACACAGGTGCGCGTGGTCAACTCTCTAAGCATCTGCTAGTTAGGAACTGTGATCAGAGGCCTTCTTGGCCCAGTTTTGGGTGCCCGCCCATCCTCTCTGGGGCAGTGCTAGCTCCCAGACCCATGGTTTATCGCCCGTGCCCACAAAAGTGTGCCTGGACCCTGAGTTTTATGGAAGGCTTTGGTTGTCACCCCTGTGAATCTGTCATTGGGGAGAGGGATAACTCCAAGCCTTCCTGGCTCTGCCTGGCCCTTACCCACCACCTTGCTGCCTCTTTCGCCTCTCTGTCCTGACTGTTGACAGTTCTCCTGTCCACTGTTGCTCCCTGTGCAGCCTTCAGCTCATGATCGTCCTGTCCCACCCCTGTCCCCTGTCGTCTGGATTGGGACTCAGCCCAGGCAGAACCTTGGCAAGCCTTCCCTCCAGCCACACTTCCCACTGAGTGCCTTGTCACAGAGTGGGTCACTGCACAGATACAAGTGACAAGCTGCCGGGTCAGGCCCTGGGAGGACGCCTTCCATCACTAGCCTCCTGCCGGTCCCAGACCCATGAGGATTTCTGTGAGGCCCATATTGGCCTCTTGAAAAAGCCAGGCTTTGAAAGTGTTTAGGCATTTTTAAAAATTTTCATTTGTTTTGAGGCAGGGTCTCACTGTAGCCAGTCTGACCTAGAGCTCACTCTAGCTCAGGCTGGCCTCAAACTCACAGTGACCCTCCTACCTCCAGAGTGCTGGGATTAAAGGCATGCACCACCACGCCCAGCTCAGGTTATTTCCTAAAGGGAAGGGCTGGCAGCTGGGGCACACACACACACACACACACACACACACACACAACCACCACTCTGGTCTCCATGGACCTGGGGAAGTAGTTGTTCACCAGAAAAGGAAAGAAATTCTTGTTGAAAAACCCTAGTGAGGCTGGAAATTCACTGGATTCCAAATGGCTCTGACCTTTCATGCTCCACCAGTAATATCTGGGGATGGAAAACAAACAGGCTGCTGAGGAAAGACAATACCCGCCCGTGACTCTTCCCACCACAGCGCGGGTGGTGCCAGCAGCGAGCGCCTCCCGCCTCTCCCTCCAGCCAGGCCAGATGCTGAGACAGGCCTGCGGCCGGCCCTCCTCCCCCTGGAGCGGCCTGGACTCTCCTCCCAGCCCCAGCAGAGGCAAGTCAGCCAAGAGCAGGCCACGCTACTTGGTGCAAAAGCTGAATGAACTTGGGGGATGGTGCCAAGGGTCTGGACACGGCTCCTCCCGAGCCCTCCTTCCCTCCTCAGCTCCAAGGCCGTCTTCCCTCTGACGGAGGCTGGTGGTGCCCCCGCCCGCCCCCGTGCCTGGAGAAGGATCTGTCCCCCCCCCCCCGCCCCCCGCCGCCGCCAGCCCACCCGCAGGCTTTTGCGTCAGCACGTTGCCAAGGAGAACGTGAGCATCTCCAGGCTGCTGGGTGTGAAGGCTCCTGGAGCGAGTGCGCGCAGGGCAGCTCCTTGGAAGCGCGGGGAGGCAGGTTCTGGGGTATCCATGGGCTGAGGCAGTAAGTACGTGTGAGGAGTCATGCTTCCCTCAGCTGCAGTTCCCACACTCATCCCCCGGAGGCCTGATGGTGGTTCAGACTGACTCAGTCCCCAGGAACCTGCAGGCAGCTGGGGACTCCGGGGCTGTGTCTGATACCCTCCCAGATGGCACCAGAGACCTAACACCACCCAGAGACACCGCCCCCTGGCTGGTCTCGTGGAGCAGGGCCTGTTATTTCTGTCCCAGGCAGAGGCATCCCCTCCACTCAAGTTCAGAATGAGGCTGGCTGGCCGCCCATCCCCCACAACCTGAGGTCCAGCTGGACTTGTCCACTCTGTGGCCTCAGGAAGACCTTGAGCAAGGAGCGGTGGAGATGCCAGCTCCAGCTGCCCATGTGCACAGCTGACCATGGCCATGGCCGGCGGGAATAGGGCGTCAGTCACCTCAGATGTCGGGCAGGACCCCAGGCCTGGGGGAAGTGCGGGTAGGCAGGCACCTGCCGTCCAGCCTCTGCCCCCTGTAGGTCAACTAATGGACTCCAGTATCGCTTAATGGTGACTGGGCTCTGGAGAAGGGCAGATTAAAAGGCCTGACTATAAAGTGTCAAATGGTCTCATGTGGAAACCCACAGAGAGCTCGCCGCCTATTTCCTGGACGAGCTGTCAGCGTTGCCTGCCTCGTGGGCAAGGCTGGCGCGTGCCTGCTGTGCTGGCTCATGGGCCCCCGGTGGGGGGGGGGCTAGATTCCAGGTCTGAACAGCAGCCTGACTGTAACAGTTACAGGACGGCAGCCACTACTTAATTCCCGCAAGCCACTGTGTTGCCAGGGGCACCTGGCCGTACTTCCAGAACCAGCAGGTGTACCTCCCAGGGGTCTTCTCCATTTTGCTTTCACCCGGAACCAGTGGTGGCCACTGGAGCTCCACAGTTATCCTGAGCTATGGCAAGGGACACCGAGGGACGCCTCCTGCTCCCTTTCCAGGTTGCTGGTGACCATGTGTCAGAGAGGAGACCGAGCAGGCACGTTGCGTCCGTCCAGGGACAGGGGCGTGTTCTGCAGGTGGGGACGCCCCTCGCCTGGGTTCTGTGCCCCCAGTGCAGCCCCTTTTCATGCCCTCCCAGGCTGGTCAGCAGCCTCAGTACATCTAAAGCACAGGCTGGTGCCCTCCACGTGGCTTGTGCCGTGGGCTTAGGCCCTAGCACACAGTAGTAGTTCAGCAGGCTCTGTGCGGGGGTAGGAGGTGGGTGGGCTTAGGCCCTAGCACACAGTAGTAGTTCAGCAGGCTCTGTGCGGGGGTAGGAGGTGGGTGGGCTTAGGCCCTAGCACACAGTAGTAGTTCTGCAGTCTCGGTGCGGGGGTAGGAGGTGGGTGGGCTTAGGCACAGCTGGACCTCAGCCCTTCTAGGGGAGACTCCAACAGGGGCCAGGGACTGTCTGGAGAACCGTGTTTTCTGGGACGCTCTAGCGCTGTGCTGTGTCACGTAGACTGGGAGGGCTCGTTTCGTTTTATAGGCATGGACTTCAAGCTGGGTGTGCTGGCTCACGCCTGTGCCGCCAACACGGGAAAGGCTGAGGCAGGAAGAAGAGTGCCGCAGGTTCAAGCCTAGCTCAGGTTACATACTGAGCTCCAGAGCAGCCTGGGCTGCAGTGTCAGATCCTGTCTCAAAGACAGACAGATGAAAAAAATAAATAAATGAAGTAGTTAAAGCCAGCCGTCATGACATGTGTCAAGCCAACACTCGTGAAGCCAAAGCAGGAAGATAACAAGTTTAAGTTCAGACTAAAATATATATATATATAGTATCTTGTCATGAAATGAGGCACTAACAGGGGTAGCAAGTGTGGGCAAGCTCTTGCCTGTTGGTAATGCTGCGGGATACATCCAGCCACCAGGGGCAGCTTTCAAATGGGAGGCAGCTGGTAGAAGTGATGCCCCCACCCGGCACGCACGGTGAGGCCCCCTGCCCGGCACACAGGGACTTGGGAGTGGAGGGGACTTGGCAGGTTGTCCAGTATCCTGAATCAACGAGCTTTGCCAATGAGGAACTGAGGCTCACAGTGGTTATGTCACGTGCCCCGGGGTGTCCTGGCTCCCGGAAGCCCAGCACTGACCCCTGGATATCTGAGGGATGCCCCCGGGTTACTTGCTTTCCTTATGGCTGCGACAAAGAGCACTTTAAGGGCGGAGCGGTTGGAGTTACTTGTCATTACGAGAGCACAGTCCGTTGCAGAAGGAGCAGCATGGTGTCTGGGGTGACAGGGGCTTGCAGAACAGCTCGCCCGTATCTTGGTGGGTCGGGAATCAGAGAGCTTGGGCGGAAACCAGAAGTGTATGTCGTCTTTGGGTCTCATCCCCACCCCAGTGACCGACTTCTTCTGGCCAACCAAAGAACAGCCATCAACTGGGGCTCAAGTGTTAGAACATGTGGACCTGTGGGGGACACTTCCCAGTCAAACCACAGCCCCTTCCTATCAACCAGCCTCACATCCTTGGGGGATGCAGGTCACCGCCTAGGCTGGCCTTCCAGGCAGACTCAGCCAGTAGCAGCTCCACAGGACACCCCAGCACAGCACGTCCCCCGCTCCGCCTCCTGCTTCTAACCCAGTGGAAGACGGCGCATCGGCACTGGTGTCCAACGCTGAGAACTGGGCCAGAGAGGCATTCAGCCCAGTTCTGCCTGGAACCTGCCGCCCTTCCCCGCTTCAGGCAGCGACATTTGATCTTATGATGTGGAAGGACCTCATACAATTGGCCTATGGTGTCCACAAATCATGACCTGGGACAGTGGAGACCTCCTGGGCCAGAGACAAGTGGGGCAGGCTGGCAGAGGGGCGTGGGTTCGCAGGGACTGGTGACCCTCCAAAGGCAGCTCCACCCCGAGAAGCTCCACAGAAGGCGAGGAGGCAGAAGGGGTCAGACTGAGACAGGAAGAGAGGATGGGGAAAGACTCGGCTGTCCCACCGTCTCCCAAAACAGTCAGTGTCTGCTCACCTAGGACCCTGAGTTTCCCCCTTATGGGAAAGGAGCCCATTGTGAGGAAGAGCTGTAGAGAAAGGAATGTATCCTGGCATAAGGCTCTGGGCTTGCCAAGAGCGTTTCAGATACTTGAGTTGGCACCCCCTTCCCTCTACACCCTAGAGGAACATAAACTACACAGGCCACGCCTAGGAGCTTCCTAGGGCAAAGCCAGTCTTCTAGCTTTCTTCTGCAATGGCTTCTCGTCCTCAGTGTGGTGTGCCTGCGCTCTGGGACTGGGGTCTGCTGCTGAAAACATCTCTCTGCCACCTATACCAGCTACATGTACTGTGTGGTGGAGTTTGGGGTTTCTTTTTAAAAAATATTTATTTATGAGAAAGAGAGAGAAAATATGGCTGCCCCGGGGCCTTCTGTTACTGCAAATGAACTCCAGGCACAGGTACCACTTTGTGTGCCTGGCTTTACATAGGTGCTGGGGAATCCATCCCCAGACCATCAGGCTTTGCAAGAAAGCACCTTAAACCACTGAGACTTCTCTCCAGCCCTTTCTAAAACACACACACACACACAATTTTTTTTTTTTTTTTAGGGTTGGAGTGATAGCTTAGCAGTTAAGGCATTTGCCTGCAAAGCCAAAGGACTTTGGTTCGACTCCCCAGGACATACATAAGCCAGATGCACAAGGTGGCACATGCATCTGGAGTTTCCTTGCAATGGCTGGAGACCCTGGCACGCCCATTCTCTCTCTCTCTTCTCTCTCTCTCCCAAATAAATAAATAAATAAAAATGAAATATTTAGATTTTTTTAATTTATGAGAGAGAGAAGAGTTTTGAGTTTCTAGCATGGCCTTTTTCATTCATTAATCACCCTCTCTTCTTCCTTATGATTTGGCTCTGTCAATCATTCTGTTCACCAGCCAGCCCTCCACAGTGGCCGGTCACCTGTCCTACTGGGTTACTGGAGACCATCCCGGGACACAGGTTGAGGGATGCCAGCCCCATCATCTCATCTTTTCCACCAGAATAACAGCCACCTACCTTAACAGAGAGTACAGACGGGAGACCGCGGTGGCCTAGGATCTCTTAACACTATTGATGGTACTGAGGCAGGAGGGCAGCCAGCTTGGGCCTTGGTGTGGGTGGGGGGGAGGGGGCCCCTTTTACAGCGGAAATGGGCTCCGTTTCTGACCTTAGTGCTGGGAAGCTGTAAAGCACACTGGCTGCAGAGGAGGGCGGTGTCGAGGGACCAGGGGGTGACATGGCAGAAACCCTCTCCATAGGGAGCTGCAGCTGGCTTCTAGCAGCGTACAAGAGCCAATTCTTTATTTTTAGAAAGTTTTGAGCTGCCTGACATCTTATTGATGGTTTGAAATCAACCACTGTAATCGGCCAACTTTATAGATCAGTCCTTCTCCCCACCCCCGCCGCCTGCCGGCTGTTAACATTTCCAGGTAGGACAGCCTGGTGGGAAGGGCTGCCCAGGGCCCCGCTCAGCTGTTGATGAATTACAGAATCGGGCCAGGGTCCTTGTCTGCACCTCCTCTGTGGCTCCTCGGTGACTCCTGACTCCGTCCCCCTGACCACGTGCTCTTTCCGTCCACGCTGGACAAGGCTCATTTGCCAGGGTGGCACCTCGGCCGTCCCGCCCCCCCCCCCATGCTGCTCTCTTTGGGGTGGGGGTGGGGTTGAGAACAATTCTACTACGCGGAGAAACAGCCGTGGTGCCGAGTTGTACTTTCTGTCATCACGAGACCATCTGCTCCAGCTAGGCCTGTCCTCCCGAGAGGGAACAGGGCTCTGGGACGTGCATTCAGGAAGCGACATGGGGAATGTGCAAGTCCCAGACCTGACAAGGTACAGCCTGGGGAAGAGAGGTTCATCGTGTCCTTCCTCACCGGTGTCCCACGGGGACAGCGTCCACCGAGGCAGAAGCCGGGAGGGAGCCCTCTGCCCTGGGAACAGCTTACAGGAGTGAAGGGAGCTAACGATCGGGATAAACGTGGGATGGAGGTCTGAACCGGACTTTGCAAAACAAAGCTATGGTGTGCTGTTGGGGCAGCCGGTAAAGGCGGGGCCCAGGGGACTCTTTGGGGTTATGGAGGACACAGTACCGTGCGTAGAAGAGGGAAAGAAAGGACCACGTGGAAGTCTGGCGTGGTGGCGCATGCCTTTAATCCCAGCACTCAGGAGGCAGAGATAGGAGGATCACTGTGAGTTTCGAGGCCGCCCTGAGACTGCATAGTGAATTCCAGGTCAGCCTGAGCTGAGTGAGACCATACCTCAAAAAACCAAAATAATAATAATTGCTGTGGTTATTATTAAATAAATAAAGGGCCACGTGGAAAGCCCCTAGCTCTGCCTGCACAGGCGGCACGTCCCAAACACTCAGGGATAGCGGGGCTGAGGGGGGTGCACACTCACCCTGTGCCCACGCCACACCTCCCAGGTCAGCGTGAAGACGCCCCGCCCTGAGCTGTGCCAAGAAGTTCAGGCCAGAGCAGCTTTTCCGCCCCCATCCACTCAGCTGCCCTGGCCAGTGGGTAATTAATTTCCTGAGCGCATTAGCCCTGCTCGTTACACACACATCAGAACAGCTCTGGGGTTTAGGACACAAGATTATTTTTGTTTTAAGGGATTTGTATAATCCAAGAACTGAGAAACAATTTTTCCACTTACCAAGAACAGGCTTGGGAGTGGTAGTCAAAAGCATGAGGGGCCTTACTGTCTGGGAGGCCTCCTGGTGGTCAGGTATTGGCGGGGTGGCATGGGCGACGTCTGCTACCCAGAAGAGCCCGTGACTGGAACTACAGGAAGAGGTGGGGACAGATGGGGGAGCTCTGAGTGTCTAAGGAGGACGCCTGTGGTTAGTGGAGCCGCCGTGAAAGGTGTCCCTGCTCTCTGTGCTTGCTCTGAACGGGGGCGGGGTCCTGTACTGACCGACTCCGATCTCATATTCATTGCACCCCATAGCCAGTGCCTCCTTAGCTATGACACTGTCTTTAATTTTATTAATAATAGAATCACTGTCTACCCAAGGTCCTGTGCCTCGTGTCCTGAGGTTCCTCCAAAGGCCAGCCCAGGGCTACAGTCCTGCACAGCTTTTCCTGACCTGTAGCAGCTGCCCCGTAGGGCCTCGGTACCCTGACCCAGCATCTCGACCCCGGGACAGCAGAGGTCTGCGTGGACACTGGGGCAGCACTTGTTAGGCAGGTATCCGTGGCTGGGTCTGTCACACTGTCCTGTGACATACCCAGCAAATTGCCCTTCTTTTGCCCAGGAAGCCTGGTCCAGGCCTGGGTAGGTGGGGGTGGGGGGCTGTTCCTCAACAAGGAGGCTGGGACAGGAGATCCTTCTCCCAGGAAGATTCCCCCTTGGCTGGGGTGATGTGGGTCCCAGTGAGGCCAGGAGATCACCACTGAGCCGCAAGGAGCCCATGGGAGCACGCCATCAAGTATCTCTGACCCGAGGGTGCCTACGCCTGGGGCAGCAGGGGACGCCGCGTGACCCCGGTCGGGACTCAGGGGGGCCAAGGCCATGGCCCAGCGAGCGGCCTGGGTTCTGGGCTTGCCCTTCCATTGTACTGTGTCTGCTCTGCCAAGGTCCTGTCCACGGGCAAGGCTTCCAGGGCTGCCTTAGGTCCCAGCAGTGGTCTCTGAGGTCCTGGCTCACTTATGTCCAAGCCACTCACACTGCCAGCGGGGGTCACTTCGGCAGGCCTGCGGCCCATCCTGAGTGGTGCCCTGAGCTGCCTTTCGCTTTTGCCCTCACTGCCTGCCCCTGGAGGACAGCTTCATGCGGCCATGGGGTGACCCGGGTGAGGTGTTCGGGGACTGTCCAAGATGAAGTGATGCCTGACCCACGTGACTTGAAGGCCAAGAGTTCTTCCAGGTGGAGGGTGTGGGCTCAGGATCCTGCCTTCAGCTGGACAGGGGACGGCTGCTCGCGGTAGGGCTGCAAGGGCTCAGAAGGCGCTAGCCGAGATCATGGCTGGCGCAGCAGTGCACGAGGGCCGTTCTCTTCTCAGCGGGGTTTGTGTCTTGTCTTGTAATTTCTTAATGAGAGATGAAAGAGAATTGGCACCCCAGCACCACAGCCGCTGCAACCAAACTCCAGACGCGTGTGCCACCTTGTGCGCATGTGTGGCCTTGCCTCACCTTCGTGTGTCTGGCTTTACGTGGGGTCTGGAGAGTCGAACATGGGTCCTTAGGCTTTTCAGGCAAGTGCCTTAACCACTAAGCCATCTCTCCAACCCACTTTGGATTTTTATTTTATTTTATTTTGGTTTTTCGAGGCAGGGTCTCACTGTAGCCAAGGCTGACCTGGAATCCACTTGCTAGTCTTAGGGTGGCCTCAAACTCACAGTGATCCTCCTTCCTCTGCCTCCTGAGTGCTAGAATTAAAAGTGTGCGCCACTATGCCCAGCTTGTTGGTTTTTGTTTTTTAATTGCTGCGTGGAGCCCACAGGGGTCCACATGGTCTTGGGCAAGTTTTGAGCAAGCCTTGATGACTGTCCAGGACACAACAAGGTATCAGAGTTGGCCCAGGCACCTACTTCCAACTACAGAAGGTCGGAGCGGACAAGACAGCCCAGGACTCCTTTGGAGCTCCCTTGGGCACAATAGTCTCTGCCTGCTGCAGAGGCTTGGAGGTAGCCACACCATGCAACGGCCTCTCTCTGCGTGACCTCCTGGCTAGTTGTGGACAAAACACCCAAAAAGCAGCTGATGGGAGGAAGGGGTTTATGTTGGCTTCCCGACTTGAGGGGCAGCTCCATGATGGCAGGGGAAACTTTGGCATGAGCAGAGGCTGAACATCACCTCCTGGCCAACAGCAGCAGGAGAGTGTGCTCAACACTGGCGAGGGGAAGCTGGCTAGAGTACTCATAAGCCCGCCCCCAGCGACACACCTCCCCCAGCAAGGCTCCACCTCCCAAACCGCTACCAGCCGGGGACCAAGCATTCAGAACACATGAGTTTATGGGGGGCATCTCCTAGGCCATCCTCTAGCCCGCTGGCCCTTACGGCTGGGCAACTGCTATATTCAGAGAAGGATGCAGCCTCCGCCTCATCGCATGTAGTCGCGGGCGCTGGTGGCAGAAGCGGCCGTCTCAGGCTTCTAATATGGCAGCGACTGAGAGCCGGGGAGTGAATCACACCCCAACTCTGTAAGTGCTCGAGCACACGCGCACCTCCTTCTCAGAGCAATTATGTTAGACAAGGGGAGCGTGATCCACCACCCCCCAGCCTGCAGGGGAGGTCCGTTGTGGGCAGTTTTGACCCAAGTATTTATTTATTTATTTTACATAAAGGCTAAGTATTGCTGAAGTCCATCCTGTAGGTTCTCATCTCGCCTTACCCTACTTCTCCTGCCCCTCATGGGAAGGGTCGGGCCTGCTGCAGGGCGTTTCACTAGCTTGGTGCCTGCGGGCGGGGGGGGGGGGTGCGCTGGGGCCGCTGCGCCTGCTGGGCGATCCAGACGAGACTGTGCGCTGTGTGCCCCCGAGCATCCTCTACAGATTAAATAGGAGGGGCTTTGCACACCACAATTTCCTTCTTGGGCCTACATCTGTGTCGACAGCCGCCCATCTACAAGGCACCAGTGTCCTGCTGTCAGTTAATTTCCTGTCAGGGACTGTCAGCAGGGGTCTTAGATCAAGGTGACATGATCTAACTCGGAACCAAAGAGAAGGTTGTCATTTCAGCTACAGAGAAGGCAGCCGAGGCCTCTGGAAAGGATGGCTCCTTCCTGCGGGGTAGAACATGTGTGTCAGAGCCTGAACTCTTACCCCTCGCTCCTGCCAGCTTCCTGGACATGGGGGTGGGGCAGGACTCAGAGATCCAGGCAAATACCTCAAGCATCTTGTGGGGTTTTCGTCTTAGAATATGATTGAATCACTCACTCTGGGTATATGATGCCCACTGCCCGTGTCATATCATACCCTGGGGCTTTGCCTTCCTGGGGGACTTTGACCAATGCCTGCTGGGACAGGAGGGTCTCTCTGTGTGCTGACTTGCTGGTCATTGATTCTGAGGTCAAAAACGGAAAGCAGGGTGGCTTGTGGTATGCTGGGTCTGAGGCAAGAAGGCTGCTGCCACGCAGACTTCACAAGGCAATGTCGTCTGGTAGCTGCGCTCAGAGCCCTGGAAGTCCCTGCCAGGTTGGTGAAACCCTCACTGGGACCTGAGAAAGTACTCTGGGCCCAGCACCATGTCCACCCCGCACTGGGGCCTGGCGTGGCAGTCATTTGTGGGTTGTCGCGTGGCCACCTATGTCCATCTAGATGGCTCAGGTCCAGATGGCTACACAACTCTGAGCCCCAACTCCTAAGCCCCTCACTCGACTCCTACAGATCTGGGGCAATTCACCAGGGCCCACATAGGCTCAGAGTTACCTGTGCAGATGGATGGGGAGAGAGACATGCGTGGTTGTTGACAGAACAAATGGAAACAGAAAGGTAACAGACAGCACAGAGCCCAGCCCAGAATGCTACGCATGGAACTTCCAAGCCCTTGGTCCAGCGCCCCGCCCCCACCACCACCAGATGAGGCTTGGGTTCTGAGCACAGGTTGTCCAAGTGGCCAAGCCAGAGGCTTTCGCTCTGGACCTGTGGTTTCATCACCTGCTGAGGAGGACCCTCAGCTGCCCACTGCCCGGGACTGGGCAAGGGTGGGAGGTAAGGGTCACCCCAGTGCCCCTCCACTCCGTACATTTAAACAGGTGGTGGCCATGTGCTGAACTGCGGCATGGGACAGGAGGCAGCTCCCACTGGGTTTCCAGCAGGTTAGGACAAGGGCTTTCCAGACTGTTAGCGACTGAGGTACAGCTTTCCCCACAGCCTGTTATCTTGTTTAAACAGCCTTTGCTGTTTGAAGTGGCAGGCCTGCCCTGTGCTGTTACTATGAGCGTGGCACTTGTCACTGGGCACCGGGAAGGACCTGGGTAAGCAGGGGCTGTGACTTCTGCTCTTGGCTGCGTTGCACCCCTCATCCCAGCCCAGAGAGGCCCCATCTGCTGCTGGACCAAGTACACTTTGTAAACTGTACAGCTAGATCCCCTCCCTCCCTCCCTGCCTAGATGGGGAGAGGGGTAGGGGCTGGCAGGAGAGAAGATGATAGGCTTCAAACAGGAACAGAACTAAGGACAGGATGAAGGCTGGTTTAAAAAAAAAAAAAAAAAGACCCAGAACGTCTGTGACTTTACAAGGTGCGGCCACCCGGGTGGCTAATCCCTCTGTGCCACTTGCTAATCTCCTCTGGAGCCAGGCGGCTTGTGTGGATTCAGGTGCAGGAGCAGCTGGGGTGGGAGTACAAGAGCCGGGCAGCTGAGCCATGGGGTCCCCCAGCATGACGCACAGGACACCTGTCGAGGGAAGCCTCACTGAGGAGCCAGGCCCCGGGCCCTCTGCTTACCCGCACAGAATCCAAAGGACCAGCCAGAGGGTGCTAAATCGTGAATATGGAACCTCCACGGCCAAGATCACACAGCTTGCCTGGCCATTTAAAAACCAAAGACCAGCCGGGCGTGGTGGCACACGCCTTTAATCCCAGCACTCGGGAGGCAGAGGTAGAAGGATCACATGAGTTCGAGGCCACCCTAAGACTACATAGTGAGTTCCAGGTCAGCCTGGGCTAGAGTGAAACCCTACCTTGAAAAAAAAAAAAAAAAAAAAAAAAAAACAAAGACCACCTGCACGTCAGGCATCTTTTCAGTCTCTTTTGCCAGGCTGACCGGTTGAATGTTGTAGTGGAGCTGTGGTGAGGAAGGATGTGGGCCAGGCCCAGCCTGCTGTGGGGGAGGAAAGCCTAGCCCCACCCCCTGCCCAGCCTCTCTTGGAAGCTCCAGCCAGGCCCTAAGCGTCCTCACACAGTTCCTCCACACACAGCACTGGTCAGACCAGCTTTAGGCTAGTGCCCAGGAATAGGGGCACAGAGAGGGCAGCCAAACACTCACGCTTCCTCTTACCCCAACTGCCCCCTGCACCCAGCACACACGGTAGCTGTGCCAAATGCCAACTAGCCCTGTCTGCAGTTTGCCCCGAGTTGGGGGAAGCAGGTCCCGAGACAGCCGGCTCGGCCGCCGTGGGCAGATGTTGAACACTGAGAAGAGGGGTCCCGTGGACAAAAGGATGGGTTGAGGCCAGGACAGCTGAGAACTGGAGCGGGGGTCGGTGCGCCAAGCAGCTGCTTCCCAGACGAGGAGCAGCGCACGCGTGACAAGGACCGAGGTGAGAGGGCCACCGGCTAAGGCAAGAGATACTTCTGGGAGTTGGGGGTGGGGGCCTTCAGCCCCAGATGGAAGCCTCTGGAGGGGAGTGGCACTCAACAGAGCATACATAGGAAGGTGGGCTCCCTTGCGAGGCTACAGTGCTGGCAGAGACAGACTCCCCCAGGTGTTACAGAACACGGTCCCTCTGCATGCCACGTCCTGTGGATTGTGTCCACCACAGCTTGGGTATCGTCAATAGGATATATGTGCCATCCTCAGTGTCTGGCCCAGATATGACCCCCGAGCCGCCTGCCTGTCACTAGCATAGTGTTGGCTAGCTCGGGTTTGTCCCCTCTGCCTTTCTGGACAGCTGGTAGGATGTGGGTCCCTCCTGTAGAGGTCTCAGTTCTTAAGCTCTGCTCCCTGTCCTCCAGTCGGGGACCTGACCCCTGCTGCCCTTCTGGGCTGCTGCCCACACTGCCACCCAGAGTCCTCAGGCTGAACACCGTGGTTGAAGGGGTCAAATGAAAATGATGCTGCCCTGAGTGGGTGTATGACCAAGGGGACCTGAGAGTAAGGGTCTCAGCTTGTCACTTAGAAGCCTGTGACTCAATCCAGAGACATAAGGTAGTCTGTGGAGCCCAGGGAGTGGCTGAGCTAATGGGGAGGCAAAATGAGGGCCATGAGCCGGGTGGTTAGAGCCAGAATACCCCGTCCCATAGGCTGAGCTGTGTGGGCCACTTCAGCACCCCAAGAACCGGCAGAACAGAGCCTGGCTTGGTGAGTAGATGGGATGTGGGAACGTGGCTGTCCTAAGCAAGGTGACCCTGGGCCTCAGCAGGACCCAGCCGGTGGGCAAACAGAAACCCCCTCCACTCCGCTCACAGCTTGCTGGTTGGGCTGCGCTGGCCCAGCCATCCGGACACGGCTGCAGACAGGCGACAGGGCGCTCTGGGCGTAATGGACTCCCTCCGTAGTACAATTCTCAGGGCCAGGGAAATGAGGAAGAGGGAAGTGCTAACCAGACTGGACTGGCAGTGACACCTCCCCCACCCCAGTCCATCCCCAGACATTTCCCAGTTCCCTGTGAGCCATTAACAAGCAAGAGGGGATGGCCAAGCCTCAGGGTGAGTCAGTCTGTCTGTCCTTGGGACAGGGGTGGCGGGGCAGGAGTCTGCCTTCCAAATCTAAGCGGGAATGCTGCAGGGCGCTCCACCGAAGTCCCCGCTCCTTGGAGCCTACAGTCCCTCCTTGGGCGTGACAGTAGAGTGCCTCACCAGGAGGCAGGTCAGCAGAGGCCCCCCACCGTCTCCCCCACCTGTTCTCAGAGCCCCTTTCCCACTACCCCCAAGTGGACGACCATGAACGTTGGTCTACGACAAGCAGTTCCTTCCTCCTTTTAGTCTTTGGTTGCCGCGTGAGACTAAGGGTGGAGGCGTCCTCTCCGGTTGTCATGGAAACGGTAGTGCGTCTGCAGAGAGTCTGAGCGCTAAACGGAACAGAGGGAGGGGCAGCTGGCCCTGGGTGGCAGCTGGTCTTGCCACCTTCCAGCAGCTCAGTGCTGGGAAGGACTGAGGGGCTGCCTGGTACTACCCAGGGTGGCCCAGAGCTTCCCTGTGAGCTGTTCTTACAGACAAGGGGGCACATCTGTCTTGTCTTGGTTGAGGGCGAACATGAATTCCATCCAGGCACTGGGATGCTAAACACACAGCCCTCCACCCCCACCCAGGAGCACTTCGCGGAGGAGATGGGATAGTGTGGGAATTCCAGCAGCCAGTAGTTGGGACTGCCTGGGGAGGCGCAAGCGTCTGGGCCCCAGGCAGATGACTCACGCCTCCCCAGCCTGCGCCTGCGCCGGCCGCCTGTTTGGATTTTTGGCCAGCTTCCCCTCACTGTCCTCCTCCTGTGTAGCCCCTCGTGTGTCCTGAGCTCTTAAGGACAACAGAGCATGGACGGCGGCCTCTAGAGCAAAAATTGCGTAGCAGGGCCAGTCAGCCACTAGACAGGCCGCCATCACAGATCTGCAGGCCAGGAAGGGAGGCGTGCACAAAGCAAGGGAGACCCTGGATTGACCCCAAGAGCCTGAGGCAGAGCCTGACATCTGTAGGGGCGGGGGGACTGGAGACAGGGGGGACTGGAGACAGGGAGGCCTCATTTAAGCACCCAGCCCAGAGCCACCATCTAGGGACACATACCAATCCAAGTCGCTATAGTAGCTCCAGGAGGCCAACCTTGGATGAGCATCTTACTTGACTAAGGCAGGAGCTATGACTTGGAGTAGAAGGTGACACGCCCAGAGTCCCATTAGAGTTAGCTAGTGGAATGAGACTGGAGCTGTGGCTCAGTGGTACAGCATTTGCCTAACACGCACAAGGCCCTCGATGTGGCTTCCAGAATGGCTTGGACCCCCTTCCCCAGGCTCCAGCAGGGCCATGCTCAACAGAAACCCTTTGCCAGCCAACCCCAGCTCCTGGAGCGGTGGGCAGCCTCGTATCGGATCATTCCCAACCCAGCGGCTTCTCGCTGTACCATGGCACGCGGTTTCCTGAGCTGCCAGGGCATCAGCCAGAGGCTCGGTGCCCAGATCCACATCTGCCAGCCAGTCCCCTGCCCTGGCAGCCTTGGTCTCATCCACAGCATGGTCAAACCCCAGGACACCCAGAAGGTGACAGGCTGGCTTCAGTTCCTCCAACTCCATCCGCCCTGCAGCCTGGAGGAGGCCTCCCCATGCCCCTGGACCAGACATTCTCCCCTGAGTTCCCCAGAAGGGTACTTCTGACTTTATGGGTTTAGAAGAGTCCCTCTCCTTCCCAAGTGCCACAGTCCCAAGCCCTGCAGGTGGCCTCTGGGAGAATCAGAGGACTCCTCCCTCTCTCTCTTCTCTGTCCCTCATAAGAGAAAAAACATCCAGCTCTGGGGTTCAACACCTGATGAGCTATTTGCCTTGTATGTGGCAATAAAGGCCCCGTGTCCAGAAGAACTTCAGACCCAGTCACTCAAAACTCCTTCACGGGGTATGTGGACAGATGTTCATAACCAATAGTACAGTGGGGGCTGGTGAGATGGCTTAACAGTTAGGAAGGTGCTTGCCTGCGAAGCCTAAGGACCCATGTTCAGCTCTCCAGGCCCCATGTAAGCGATGCAAGCATGCAAGGTCGCACTTGTGCACAAGGTGGCACGCATGTATGGAGTTCTAGTGCAGTGGCTGGAGGCCCTGGCATGCCAATTCTCCCCCCCCCCCCTTGCACGGGCTCTCACTGTCTCACATAAAAAAACATACAAAAACAAAAAGAAAGACGGTGTGATGAGCTTGCCTCAAAAAAAAAAAAGTACAGTGGTTCTGGGGACAGCAGTCAGAGTCAAGGGAGGAAGAGGTGGGCATGCAGAGATAGCTGAGTGCCCTGGCAGAGCTGGGTAGAACTGTGTGGCACTGGAAGATGCTTCTGTGAGGCTGGGTGGTTCCTAGCGGTCGGAAGAAGCTGGGGACATGGGAGGGCTGCAAACCTGCTCAGGCCTGGCCTGGCCTGCAAGGGTGTCCAAAGAAGTCCAGCAATCCAGGTGGGGAGCTTGGGGAACACTTGAGAAATGGGAGTGGTGGCACCCTTGGAATCTCTGGAGCTGGGACAGAGCTACTTTGGGGAGCACTGGGGAGAAAAAAACACCCCCAGCAGCAAATGCTGCCATCCAGCTTCCTGAGCAGATGTGACCCACGAAGGTCACTCTGAGCACAGCTGCTCCTGCCCAGTCCACTTAAGGACCTTGCCAAGTGTCACTTCTGGGCAGCCGTCCTGGGCCCAGAGCCAGCCCTGGCCAGGAAGGTGCATGGCGGACAGCTGTGTGGGCTCTGCGCTGCTGAGGGTCTCAACACCTTCGGGCTCTCAACTCTGTCCCCGCAAAGGGAGGTCCAGAGGTCTAGCTGTCGCTGTGAAGCATGCTGACACGAGTCCAGCCTCTGTGTGACTTGACGTGGGCTTCTCCTCCGAGCCTGGCACTGTGTGGCCTCAGTGGTGGCTCAGCTGCGGGATGGGCAGTGCTGGGTGGGAGGCTGAACGCTGTCCTGTAGCGCGACTCCCGGCCTTTCTCCCCGGGCTGGTGGTCTTCCTGCACGTGCCAGACTGAGCGATGGGCGGACATGTGGAGAAAGCCGGAGACTCAGGCAGGATGCACAGTTGGTCCGGCACCAAATCCTCAGGCCCCCACTCCACGTCACTGAGCTGGTCCTGGCCCGGCAGCCCCAAAGGCCCAGGTGAAATGTCCCCGTCGCTGCAGACCATGCATCACCTGTCCGTGTCCCACTTCAGCCCCCCACCCGCTTCGTCTGGGAGGTCCACTGATACATCCTGTTTTGCAAGTGGGGACACTGTGGGAACTGGCAGGACAGAGGTTTCGGCCTTCCTCAGCCACCGTCATTTCATTTTGTGTGGGGCATGGGGTTCTGCCCATCCCACCACTTACTCAGTGAAGCACACCATCAGTCAACCTAGCAGGCGCCTGCTCCTGCCCAGGGAGAGAGGACAGAGACGAGCTATGGAGGGGAGGAGGGCTCAGAGCTGCTGGCAGGGCTGGGTTTCCAAGTCACTCACGCCCAGGATTCACACTGGTACCAGAAAGAACTGAAACCTTGACCTCATCTGAACTTTATGAGAGATCCAAGGCTTGAGATTCTGGACTGGGCAAGATGTTCTCGAGCAAGCCCTGCCTGGGACCCTGTGGGAGTGGGAACCTGGCAGACAGAAGACAAGAGATGGGTCCATGCCAAACGCACCCCAGCCGCCCAGCTCGTCACACAACAGCACCAGGACAAACGACCACACGGGGCTGGGGTGCTTCACCTGGCCAGAATGTGGTAAGGGTTAGGGTTCTGCGTACTGGCACACATTCAGCGTGAGTAGGTATTTCCGGTTGCCTCAGACCAATGTGACCCTGGGCTGCGTGGACTGGGGTAAGGAAGCAAGCCTCCCTCCCGGCTGTGAGAGAGTGGGCACCAGACCGGTGTCTGGAGGACCATAGACTTGCTGCTAGAGAAGGCCAAGGGAAGCTGGAATGTTCTGGGTTCCCAAGAGGAGGACAGCATCCCCACGAAGCCAAGGCCCATTCTGCTGCCCATTCTCAGGAAAGGGGGGACTAGTGGCTTGTGAGGCTGAGGTGCAGGAAGTGTGTGTGCCCCGGTCTGCCCGTGGTCGGGGGCTCAGGCTTCGCAGCTACTTTAACTTCAGTCTTTTGTAGTTGGTGGGCTTTTGTCTTTTATTTATTTATTTATTTTCTTGAGACAAAATCTCACACTATGACCCAGGCTGAACTAGGTTCAGCCTGGTAATCTTGCTTCAGCCTCCCAAGTACAGGAGGAAGAAACTAAATTTCATCTTCTAAACTCCAGTTTACTTGACAAAACAAGGTTGTTCATATTGGAAACGATGGCTTCTAAAGCAGAATTGTTCACTGCTTCGTGTACAAGGAAGGCAGTGGTCATTGCCTGCCCAACATTGGGACCCTGTGTGGTGACATGAGACCACATGATTATCTTTGGGTCTGGGTCCAGCCACATATACCCGGGCATGTACCAGATGGAGACCCAAGGCCTCCCAGACGGGTGACAGCCCCCAGGTCATACAGCAAACAGTGAACACAGTAGAGCAGTTGCCAGTCTCCATCAGACTCGCCGTGAACTCTGTGTTCTGCATGTGCCCATGTGTTCGCTTGGTGAAAAGCCACATCCCATTGTGAACTGCCATCTACACCCTCTCACCACCCATAAAGAGCAGGAGGCATCTTGCCCAGAGTGACAGACAAGGGGCTGAAGGGTGTTCGGGTGGTAGAGCTGGCCCGCAAGGGACACGGGGATACAGGTGACTCGAGAGAGGGTGACTTGAGAGAGTTGTGTGACTTGGAGGTGGAAGACAGAGTGAGAAAACATACGGGTCATGAAGGGCCAGTGTGGGGGTCCAGATGCTGTCCCCAAGAGCTCAGTAAGGAGACAAGACAGCTTCAGGAAATGGTACTAAGACCAAAGCCCAGATCTCAGGGGTATCACAGCTCTGTAGAATGGGAACCAAGGTGCTCTGTCTAACCCTACCCAGGTTCCTGTGCTGCGAAGCTTACCTTCGTACCTCCCACCTTGGAATGTAACTCCAGGGAGCTGGAGAGCTGGCTTAATGGTGAAAGGCGCTTGCTTGCAAAGAATAACAACCTGGGCTTAATTCCCTAGCACCCACGTAAAGCCAGCTGCACAAAGTGGCACACTTGTCTGGAGTTCATTTGCAGAGGCAAAAGGCTCTGGCATGCCCATACTCACTCTCCCTCTCTCAGATAAATAAATCAATAAAATATTTGTTTAAAAAACAAGGCTAGGGCCGGGCGTGGTGGCGCACGCCTTTAATCCCAGCACTCGGGAGGCAGAGGTAGGAGGATCGCCATGAGTTCAAGGCCACCCTGAGATGACAGAGTTAATTCCAGGTCAGCCTGAACCAGAGTGAAACCCTACCTCAAAAAACAAAAACAAAAACAAAAAAACAAAACAAAACAAAAAACAAGGCTAGGGAGATGGTTCAGTGGTTAAGGCACTTGCTTGCAAAGCCTGTTGGCCTGGATTTGGTTCCCGAGTAACCACATAAAGCCAGATGCACAAAGTGGCGCGTGCGTCTATAGTTCATGTGCCGTGGCAAGAGGCTGTGGTGTGCCCATACTCACTCACTGCCCTTTCTCCCTCCTCACAATGAAGTAAATTCTACACACACACACACACACACACACACACACACACACACACACACACGGCATTCCAAGAGCCAGTCCTGGTTCAGCCACCGTAGGTGCTGGTACCTGGAAGCTGTGCTGGGGACAGACCCCCAGGTTCTCAGGCCAACATTCTTGAAGCGCCTTAGGAATGAGCCATCAGGACCCCTGTTGTGCCACTCCAGGGTAAAAGAGATTCTATAGCACTGAGTGCGCATTGGGGCGCTTCTGAACAAAAGCTTTCTTCTCACAAATGGCGAAGAAGTGACTGTGCCCCCTTGGGGACCGTTATCCAGCTGTGCCGTGGCTGACTCGCCCTGTTACAAATGACCGGTTTCCTCCCAGCAAGCAGCGAGATTCCAGCGCTGCACAGGCTTCGGTTGAGAGTGATCTCCTCTGATATTTATATAAGTGAACGTGCACGTGAACCCTAGCTTCCTAGAAGGTGCCCTGGCCCTGGCGAGCGAGCCGTGCGTCAGAGCCCTGGCTGGCATCCTGACCACTACTGGCTGCTGTATCCCCCACCCCCACAACAGCTGTTCCCCTGGTAGCTAGGAGGTACAGGCAAGGACGGGGATGGGGGCTTCTTTCCAGAAGAGAAGTGTGGTTGGTGGAAAGTGTTCTCTGCTGAGCCTTGGCAAGACAGCCCCCCCCCCCAATACCTGGACCACACAGGGGGTCAGAAGCCACACTCACGGCAGTGGGTCCTGGCTTGCAGTGAGTGGCAGCTCTTCCAGATTCCAGGATCTACCCGGGCGTGGTGGTGCACGCCTTGAATCCCAGCACTCAGGAAGCAGAAGTAGGAGGATCACTATGAGTCCGGGGCCAGCCTGGGGCTACAGGGTGAATTCCAGGTCAGCCTGGGCTAGAGTGAGACCCTGCCTCAAAAATGAAACCAAACAGAGCCCGGCGTGGTGGCACACGCCTTTAATCCCAGTGCTTGGGAGGCAGAGGCAGGAGGATTGCCATGAGTTTGAGGACACCCTGAGATGATGTAGTGAATTCCAGCCTGAGCTAGAGTGAGATGCTACCTTAACCCCCCTCCCCCCAAAAGAAAGAAAGAAAGAAAGAAAGAAACCAGCCAAACAGATTCCAGGGTCTGAACACAGCAGGTTGTGTTGGGCTAATAGGCTTGTTCTTACCAAGTGAGGGGGTCCCCTACTCTGCCATACCACCTCCAGACTCCCCAGGAACGAGTCTGGCCTGTGACACCAAGCAGGCAGAAATAGATGGGAGAGTGAGACACAACTTAGGCTGTGCTGATCCATCCCATCGAGCATTTGGTTCCCTTACACGGGCCAGACTTAGTCTAGGAAGGTGGACGGTAGCTTCCCAGAAGCTGGGCGTTGGGATGAGGCCCCCGCGGGAGGGATGGAATGTGGCTGTGTGAATGGTGCTGTGATGTAGCGTGGCGGGGGGGCGGGGGGGACAGGCTGGAAGACCCGGTGTGAGGCATGCCACAACTCTAGCTCTCCCTTTCTCACACTCTCACGCCCCACGGTTTCCAGAGTTACAGCCCAAAATAGCAGAGCTCCTTCAGGGGTTTTAGGTATCAGAATGCCACCCTGCCCACCTGTCAGAATGTGGGGCTGCAAGAGGGACGGCTCCACTGAGATGACGGCTCTAAGCGGAGGCACCCGTGGGGAAGCAACAAGAGGCCGGGTTAGGTGCTGGCTCAGGACAAGTCAGCGGTCTCATGACCACCTCCACCGTGGCCCTTTCGGAGCCAAGCGTGCACCCCCTAACTGGGCCCAGGCCCCTCTTGTCAGCTTCACCCGGGCAAGGCCCTGCTGTGCTTGAAGGTGGTCTTTGGCCGTCTCCCATCCCCGGGAGTAAATGAACATGCACATGAGCCCTAGCCACCTAGAAGGGGCCATGGCCCTGGGGCGCGAGCCCTGGCTGGCATCCTGACCACTACTAGCCCCCACGACGCTTGCTCCCCTGGTAGCTGGAGAGGCAAAGACAAGGGTGACCTGGAACTTTTAAGTCTGTGGTCTGGGGACAACTTCGGGTGGTGCGCAGTTCCCGCCTCACTCGCCAGGCTCTCGTGTACAGCGAGCACATGCCAGTGTTCTTCAGACCATGCTGGGGCTTCTCGTCAGCCGTCCCGCTTTGTACAGGTGCCCGAGCGTGCACATCCTCCTCCTAGAGGAACAGTGCCCGCACACAGCGAGAATACAGTGCCGGGGTGAATGCGTGGAGGTGGCTGGCAGGCAGCTGCCCCGGCCACGACGCTCCGTGCCCTGGAGAGGTGCACAGGCAGAACCCCCAGCAGGTTCTCCTGGACCCTGCCGTGTGGGTCCCAGGAAATGGGACCGGGGTGACAAGTGTTATTCTTTGAGGCACGTCATCTCCCAGGAGTCCACTAAATGATGGCCAGTATGGTTCCACAGTCGTCAAGGAACAGAGAAGCCACCAGGAAATCTGAGCCCTAACGTACAGCCAAGGCGGGAGAAGACTGGGGTGCAGAGACGGGCCTGAGATGAGGACGGGTCCGAAGATGCTGGGGCACCTGGTCCTGCTCTCGCTGCCTTGTGCTACCTTGTGAGCTACATGCCTGAGTCCCAGGGCCTCTGAGTTACGGATGCAATGGTCAGTCAGCTGTGGTCCCCAAAGTCTGTTGAGAGGCATCAGCACGAAGCAGTCCAGGGGGCTGGAGCGATGGCCCGGCGGTTAAGGCACTTGCTTGCAAAGCCTAAGGACCCAGGTTCAATTCCCCAAGACCCACGTAAAGTCAGATGCTCAAAGTGACACATGTATCTGGCATTCTTTTTCAGTGGCTAGAGGCTCTGGCGCACCCATTCTCTCTCTCCTTGCAAATAAAAATATTAAGAGACGTGAGAGAGAGAGAATGAGAGAGAAGTCCAGACTGCTTGGGAGAAGGGGAAGCGCAGGCATCAGGTCATTGTAGCCAACAGAAAGGGTTGCTCAGGCAGCCCTCAGGGATGACAGTCCGCAGAGCCTACCGACCCTGCCCTGCTGCCAATCAAGCATAGTCACTGCAGGGCTACGCAACCAAGCTGTTCCCATGACACTGGTCCCACAGAGGACTGATGCACAGAGCCCTCCCTGACCCATGGGCACCGACCATGCAGCAGTGTTGAAGTGGGCCCCCCGGCCCTTCTCTCAGCCACCCCCCGAGATCTTCGCACCTGAGAACGGTCAGACTGAATGGGCTCAAGAATGACCCCGGCTGTTGCCCAGGTGACCCAGTGGGGGCTAAGGAAACCAGCCTAGGCCCTCACCTCCGCTCTGTGCTTGTCGTCCCCCTCGGGACGGGGAAAGCCCCTTGGTTCACCCCTAGGCAGAGCCCAGAATCCCTGCCAGGCCTCTGTTCTCACAGTCCTAGGGCACTCAGCTCCTTGGTCAGGAGGGCTGGGAACTTCACTGTGGCCCGTGCCCCGAGTGCTGGAGACATGCTTGGTGAACTGACCAGTATGCGCGAATGGCCATATCTGATGCCCAATTGGGAGTCTGAGGCAAAGGCTCCAGTGATGACATCGTTTTTATGAGAAACGACAGCTCCGTTCCCACAGTCATCTTTGCAGTACTGTTTCCAGGAATCCATTGGAGCTAATTGCTCTCACAGTAGAATGTGATATTCCTAGACCACCATCCAGTGGGAACATCACAGCCAGGTTTAACTACAAAGGTGCCGGCTCCCCTGGGTGCTGTGGGGCTTGGGACCCGGCCTCCTATTTCTCAGCAGAAAAGTCAGTTCCACCCATGGCCAAAGCCGAGGCTGTTCCCTTTTCCAAGTGTCTGTGTCGATTGTACCAAATCCAAAGGATGAATTTGAAAATCATGGTCTCTGGAGTGGACAAAGGGTCCCAGGGGAAAGACAGGCAGACTTCTGTGTACTGTGAATTCCCCCTCCCCTAAACCCGACTCCTTCAGTAAAGACACTGCCAAAGCCTAGGCCTCACAGAACATAGGGTCTGGAAAGCAGAGGTTCTGTGTGGCATCCTCTGAGAACCCACGCTCTGGGACCATCTGTCTTGTCCCTCTCCCCCATAGTGCAGCAAGCCTCACAAGGGCCTTGGCATACATTTCCTGTCTCTCCAGGCCTCAGTCTCTTCAACTGTAAAATAGGACTGGGAAGTTGTGAGGGTTGGACAGGAAGCCCCTCCTGTTAAGCTACAACCACCATCGCCATCACCGTAGTCAGTGGCACTCCTGCCTTGTGTCTGCGTGGTCAAGGCCAGCCTCACTCTCCAATGCTGTCCGCTATTTCTTCCCTTTTTAAAAAATAATACTTTGGGGGCTGGAAAGACGGCTTAGTGTTTAAGGTGTTTGCCTGTGAAGCTTAAGCAGCCCAGTTCAATTCCCCAATACTCACATAAGCCAGATGCACAGGGTGGCGCATGCATCTGGAATTTGTAGTGGTTGGAGGCCCTGTTGCACCCATCCTCTTTCTGTCTCTCTCTGTGCCTGACTCTTTATCTCTCTCAAATAAATGATTAAATAAAATATTTTGGGCTAGAGAGATGGCTTAGCAGTTAAGGCACTTGCCTGTGAAGCCTGAGGACCCATGTTCTACTCTCCAGATCCCACGTAAGCCAAACATACAAGGTGACACAAGTGTGCAAGGTTGTACATGTGTACAAACTGGCACACATGTCTGGAGTTTGATTGCAGTGGCTGGGAGCCCTGATGCACCAGTTCTCTCTCTCTCTGTCTCTCTCTCACATAAAAAAAATAGTTTATGTTTGTTTATTTGAGTGAGAGAGTGAAAGAGGCAGATAGAGAGAGATAGAGAGATTGGGCAGGGCCTCCACCCACTGCAAATGAAATGCAGATATGCGCCACCATGTGCCTCTGGCTTACGTGCATGCTGGAGAATTGAACCTGGGTCCTTGGGCTTTGCAGGCAAGTGCCTTAACTGCTGAGCCATCTCTCCAGCCCTGTCTGCTATTTTTAAGATGAATAAAGACAGATTTGACCTGATGGAGGAAAGACACCCCCCCCCACCACCACCATTAGAAATAGAACATTCTCTTAGGGGCCAGCATTAAGTTGACCTACCAAAGGGGGCACCCTGCTGGCAGGGCTGTGGGTCTAGGGTCTCTGCTTACTGTGCGAGCCTAACACAGGCGCTTTCCTTCCCCCTCCCCAACCCCAGAGCCGAATGGCGGAAAGCCTACGTCTCTTTGACTCCATCTGCAACAACAACTGGTTCATCAACACCTCGCTTATCCTCTTCCTGAACAAGAAGGACCTGCTGGCGGAGAAGATCCGGCGCATCCCGCTGACTGTCTGCTTCCCTGAGTACAAGGGTCAGAACACGTATGAGGAGGCCGCCGTCTACATCCAGCGGCAGTTTGAGGACCTGAACCGCAACAAGGAGACCAAGGAGATCTACTCTCACTTCACCTGCGCCACTGACACCAGTAACATCCAGTTTGTCTTTGATGCGGTGACAGACGTCATTATACAGAACAACCTCAAGTACATTGGCCTTTGCTGAGGAGCTGGGCGCGGCCCACTTGTCTGAGGTGAAACCCACGCATGGGGTGTCATCCCTCCAACTCCTACTGTCGAGGCCCAACCCAGCCAGGGCCAGAAGAACGGGGACTGAGCAGTATGTCCCTCACCCTTCGGCCTCTACCTTCTTGACCCCACGTTTCTGCAAACATAAATTATATATGGATAGATTGATAGGTAGGTAGACACACACACACACACACACACACCTGATGATGGCGAAGTTCACCAAAACCTCGAGTTACCTTGAAGAGGTGAGAAGCCCTTGCCATGAGCGCATTCCAACATCATCCTGCCCCTTCACGCTGCCTTCCTGAGTTGGCCTCAAGTCTGCATGGGGGTCCATGTCGGACTGCTGGAGAGAGGCAGCAAAGGGCCAGGGCCGGCCAGCTGTACCCATCACCTGGAGGAAGTCCAGCTCGCCACCTGAGCTCTCGGCTGGGGACTTGGCCACTGTGCACATTCCTGGCTTGGCCACACCCAACAATAGCTGCTCGGCCACCACCACCACCGTGAGTGTCCTGCACCCGGGGACCCGAGGAGGAGCCGGGTTGACGGCGCTAACCAGGCCTCCAGCCTCGTGGGCTTTTTAAACTGCTTCCTGCAAGTATTCAGCCAAAATCCACACGAGAAAATGAGCGGCACGATTTACTCCAAACCAGGCCATCTGGGTTTCTAGCTTTTCTTCTACTGGTCTGATGTTTTATAACTCAAAACCTGGTTTTTCTTCTCAGACATCTCTTTATTTTTCTGGTTTGTTTGTTTCTTATTTGTTTATTTTTTTGGCCAAATCTCCTGTCTCACAGAAAAACAAAACTACAGACAATTTCAGATGTGGTTGAATATTTTTTAAATGCAGATTCTCGAATTATATTTTATTTCAGGTGGACCTTTTTTTTGTGTCTGGCTTGCTGAGTGTAAGTAAAAGTTATCTGGGTGATTCTGTTCCTGTGCCCCAAAGATTTCTGGGGCAAATGGCAGTCCTGTGACAGCCTCGTGGGACACGTGTTGTATATAAGCCTCTACAGCGTCCTCTTGTTACTGGTGAGGTTTTCTGCTTTATTTTATTTAAGAAAAATAAATGTGATGTATTTAAGGAAGGTTCTTCACCTAGATGCAAATGAACAATTGCTAAATGTCTTGGTATTTAAAGTGTAAATTATCTGTGGCTTTGCCAAGTGAAGGAAGGGGAGGCGAGACACGGCGCTCCCCGGTCCCGGGTCCCAGCACAGGGAGCCTGAGCCGGGCCGGGCCGGGAGCTGCTCCTGTGAAGGCACAGCCCACGTTGTGGCCTGAGGGAGGCCCCTCCTGCTGCTAGCTTTGAAAAGACCTTGGCGGAGGGTCACGTATAAATTACAAACCTGCCGCCAAGCAGAGGTGCCACCAGAGTCTTTGCCCAATGTCCTCTCTCGCCGCTTGCTCGGCGCCCATGTGTGCCAGGCCAGCGTGCAGAACCGTAGCCACTCGGCACCCGTGTGTGCAAGGCCAGTGTACAGAACCGTAGCCAAGGACTTGAAGAGATGTACAGCGAGGAAGAGAGAGGAAGAGAGCTGGTGACGAGAAGGTCAGATTGTCTACTTTAAGAAAATAAAATACCCTGAATGGAGTCAAACCTGGTCCCTGTGTGCTGTGTAACTGGCTGATGTGTGGTTGCAATAGGTGCCCTCGGGGGGGGGGGGGAGCAGCTGGAGACACCTTCCACACTGAGTCCTCTCCCACCCCAAGTCGCTGTGCACCCAGGAAAAAGCACGTTGGAATGCGTTGAAATGAATGCCAAGGACAGCCACAGGAGGGAAGGGACCTGTGTGGCCCCTAGAGCTTTGGGTTTGGTGACAATGATGGCCCTGACCCCGCCCTGCTGCCCCCAGGTCCCACCCCGCACTAGCCCAGGGACTCCTCACCCCACAAACACTGCTCCTGAGCTCGCTGTCACCACTCCCACCCTTCCACCAGAGAGAAGTGCCTGTGTTGGAAAGGAGCTGACCTCCATGGTAGTGCAGGACAGATGCTGGGGAGGAGGGGCCTCAGGGACCCACTACTTGATGACCGCCTTGTGTGTTTAGAGGTGCTTGGGGTCGTGGGACTGTGATGACAGACGTCAAGAAGGGGCTAAGGAGATGGCTCAGCGGTTAAAGGAGCTGCTTACAAAGTCTCCCGGCCCGGGGTTTGATTCCCCAGTACCCGTATAAAGCCAGATGCACAAAGCGGCGCATGCATCTGGAGTTCGTCTCCAGTGGCAAGAAGTCAAGGAGGTGTGTCCACCAAGGGCTTGTTTCAAGTGCAGAGCTGGGCTCCCCAGAGACCACCTTAATGCTCTCTACCTCTTCAGGTCCCAGAAGTGACTCGCGTTGTAGACGAGGAAAGGTAACCAAGGCCAAGGTTGGGGAGTGCAGCGGCAATCACAGGTCTCCCCAGGCCGTGCTGGGGAGATGCACTTTCCTCGGGGGGAAGCAGAGAGGCGGGGTGCCTTTCAGAGGCCGGGGTCCTCACTCTGTGCACCTGGACGGGGCAGAAACCCAGTGGGAGCACAGAGCCACCCGGGAGCACCTCTTCCAACCAGAAGCCCTGGAGAGCCCTGGGCTAATGTACTCACGCATGCTCAGATGTGGGTACACATGGACCTGACTGTCTGGCCCACATTCCCTCTGGCCCATACCATGGGGATTCCCTTCACACCTCCCCATGTCACCAAACAGAAAAAAAATAAAACACTAAGCAACTTTTGTATAAGAAGATATAATGAAGCCAGGTGTGGTGGCACACGCCTTTAATCCCAGCAGTAAAGAAACAAAGGTAGGAGGATCACTGTGAGTTCGAGTCCAACCTGGGACTACAGAGTGAGTTCCAGGTCAGCCTTGGCTAGAGCAAGACCCTACCTCGAACCCCCGCCCAAAAAAAGGCCTAATGTGTGATTTAAGATCATGGAGATTTATTTCTGCTTCTAATGCCAACCGTGAAAAAAGAACAGTAATTTCACCGTGACCATCTTTACCCTTAAAATACACAGCTGAAGAGAAAAACAGGAGTTTTCCTCTCTCCCTGATGCATGCAAAGAAAGAGCTTCCTCCTAGGTCCCAGAATCCCACGAGCCCTTCTCCACGTCCCACACCCCCACGTCGGGCCCCACGCTCGCCCTCCACTGCGGTTCCTCTGTGCCGTCTCCTCCCTGCTTTCCGTCCTCATGGTCCAAGACGAGTCCATCCCTCAGGGTCCAGCCCAAAGCCGCCTCAACCTGACTGAAAGCCCCCTCCCTGCACGTCCCCTCCTATGGCACTTACTCAAGGGCAGTGTAGGTGAGCTCCAGTGAGCGGTTCAAGGGCAGGGTCCTACTGACCCACGTCCTTCCCCGGGGCACATGCTGAGCTGGGAGCACACAGGGAGAGGGCAGCCTTAGCCAGTGGATGGGAACCGGAGCTTCCTGAGGCATCAAATGAGAAGCTGATGGCTGCAATGCCTGAAGGGGCGAGACTGCCCTCTGCAGGTGCTGCCTCTCACCTCCTTCCTGGGCCACCCCATGGTGGGGTTCCCAGTCAGAGATTGCCATCACCCCAAATAACCCATATAGTTACTGAGGCAGAGCAGTGACGGTGGTCACAGTAATACTGGACTGTCCACTGTGCTGAGAAGCTGAGATCAATAATTTTACTCTTTTTTAAAAAAGATTTTATATTTATTATTCATTTATTTGAGAGAGAGGCAGTCAGAGAGAATGGGCGCGCCAGAGCCTCCAGCCACATTGCAAATGAACTCCAGACACATGCGCCACCTTGTGCATCTGGCTTATGAGGGTACTGGAGAATTGAACCTGGGTCCTTTGGCTTCACAGGCAAGTGCCTTGACCACTAGGCCATCTCTCCAGCCCGCATCTACTCTTTAGGTAAAAGGAAGCAGAGACCCTAAGAGGAGACATCTTCCCACCACCAAACAATGTGACAAATGAAGTCCTGGACAGTACAAGCCTTCCAAACAGGCGAGGGACACATGCCAAGCTGGGCTGTGATGCCCTGTGAAGCGGAGGGTCCCCGGTCTCACTGGCATGAGCCAGGCCAGGTGACAGCTGGGGCAGCCTGCCACGTGCCCGCACGTGCCCTGGCCCCTGCGGTGCTTCTATAATGAGTTGTCACAAGCCTCTGAGAGTACTGGGAGATGATCATGGATGCAGCTGAGCAAGGCCACCTGCCCCAAGAGAGGTGAAGTGGCTCAAGTTCGGGCCTGACGGGGAGAGGCTCTCTCCTGCTCGAGCAAGCAGGTAGACAGAGAAGAGAGGAGGCACCCGGTGGGCAGGATGGCAGCTCAAAACCCAAATAAGCGGTATCCCATGGTGACATCCCAGCTAAGGCCGGGCGTGGCCCACCGAGGACACAGGGAGGACTCACACGTGATGTCACGACCGGGAGGAGCAGAGGCTGCCCAGCTACCCTGCAGGCAGCTTGGTGCCCGGGGCAGATGCTGAGGAGGGACAGGTGTTGTCTGGGAGAGTGTCCCCGTTTCGTCTAACAGCTCCTTGCCTTGGGAAGCAGCTAGTTCTCACAGCTTTAGCTCTACCCGGACACTTCTGCCCAAACTACCCTGTAGCCCAGACTGTGGTTCCAGGGTTGCCCTCTGCGCCCCAGGACGGTTGAGGTCAAATTGCACGCAGACATGTCCCTGAGCTGCCCACCATCCCTCCTAGAGTCGCTGCAGCCAGGGAGCCGCTTCCACGGGCCTAGGCGCCTCCCCCACCCTGGCTCTCCTCACTTGGGAGGGGTATGTGCATCCACCCCCAGGCCTTACACAATGGGGTCAGGGCACAGCTGGTCCAGCCACCATCACGGAATCTGGGCCAGCATCTGCGGAAGGACGACATGAGGGAGGACCTGGTAAACAAGGGAAACCCCAGTCAACGCCTGTGAGAACGGCAGTGAGACACTTCTGGGCTTGGTTTTTTTGTTTTGCTTTGTGGTTTTTTTGTTTGTTTGTTTTAATAATATTTTTATTTGTTTATTTAAGAGAGAGAGAATGGGCATGCCAGGGCCTCTAGCCACTGCAAATGAACTCCAGACATATGCGCCAACATGTGCATCTGGCTGACGTGGGTACTGGGGAATCAAATTTGGGTTCTTAGGCTTCACAAACAGGTGTCTCCAGCCCCCCCTTTTTTTAAGTTGTTTGACATAGGGTCTCACTCTAGCTCAGGCTGACCTGGAACTCACTATGTAGTTTCAAAATGGCCTTGAACTCATGGCGGTCCTCCTACCTCTGTCTCCCGACTGCTGGGATTGAAGGTGTGTGCCACCATGCCCAGCTTTCTAGGGCCTTTTGTTCTATGCAATAAAATCTAGCTCAAGAAGACTCTACCAGGTCAGTGCTGGCGTTCCCCTCTCCCCAGAACACCTGGACTAAAATGAAACCCGTTTTCTCATTGGATTAATGTGAAGCTGAGGTGCCACCGGGAGATTGGGTGGTGGGTGGGGACGGAAGAGTGGACACTCAAGACCCAGATGTCAAGGGCCCTGAGCTGGCAGCCTCTTGGTGGCATTGGCCCCTTCTATCCTGGTTTCTCCTTTCCTGACCAGATGCCCCCTTAGGACAGGAGAAAAAACCAGCCTGGAAGGAAGGGGCCAGGCCCTGCTGGGAGGAGCCTCAGTCCTGAAGCGCCCCCTGCTGGTTATTCTGGGAACCAGTGGGTAAATCAGACCTTAGTGGGTGCACAAGCCTCCAAACATCCTCCCCCAGAAATCCCATGTTACAGGGAAGGAAACGGAAGCTTGCTGACTGGACAAGCACAACGGCCCAACACATATTTGTTGAATGAGTGAACAAGCAGGTGAGTGAATTGCAGCATGAAAATTACAAATGATCCTTTAAGATACAATGATAAACCTACTAAAAAGTACTTGTTAAATGCTGGCGACATACAGGGTGCTCTAGAGGCCAGGCACCGGGAGCGTCACGGGCAAAAATAAACAATAAGTGCTCCAGAGCCCGGCACAGTGGTACACGCCTTTGGTCCCCGCTGGATCCAGCATGGAGCTACAGAGTGCGTTCCAGGTCAGCCTTGACTAGAATGAGACCCTTGCCTGGGAAGCAACAGAAGCAAAAGCAAACAAACAAAACCTTCCAGATCCTGGACGGGAAACCGTTCGTATCCGTGCGTCTGAGTCCCGCATATGCACTGTCCTAGCTAAGCCACACAGGTGAGAACCCAGGCTCCACTGGGCTAGCGGCCCAAGGCCACATGCTGATAAGAGGGCCTTTGAAATAGAAGCCATGCCCCACTCAGAAGTCCAGCTGGAATGCTACCTGGAGCACAGCCACACTGGCGGAGACAAAGCCACACCGCGCCATAGTGCCCAGCGAAGGAATCCCGGGGCGCCTGCCACGCTGCCTCCCTCCCTCGGTCGGTTTGTCCAGTCACCCCACCCCCAACCCCACCCTTGCTGCCTTTCTCTCCACCAGGCTGCCCAGATCTCCTTTCTAGGAGCCTCACAGACAATGAGCAACACCCTTCAAGTCCTGGGACAAATTCCCCCGGAGAGGATTCTGCCGGCTCCTGTGGATTATAGAAAGCAGCAGGGAGACGGGGATGCCCACCAGAACCCGGAGCTTGCACAACGCTGGCCCAGGACGCAGCTTAGACCCACCGAGCAGCAGCGGGGACTGCCCTCGTGCCTGTCCCGGCGGTTTCCACTGTGCTACAGGTCAGAGAAGAACCTGGCTTCTCATCTCCTTCCTAAACGAGTTCCTTCGCTCTGTTTTTCTTTTTTCAAAATATTTTATTTTTATTTATTTGCAAACAGAAAAAGAGAGAAACAAGAGAAGAGAGACAGACAGAGAGAATGGGCACTGTAGGGCCTCCAGACATATGCACCACTTTGTGCGTCTGGCTTTATGTGGGTCCTGGGAAATTGAACCTGGGTCCTTTGGCTTTCGTTGCAGGCAAGTGCCTTAACAGCTAAGCCATTTCTCCAGCCCTAGATCTGTTTTTCTATAAACAATCTGAGGTCTCCCTAGGAAGGAGTTCCCCTTTCCTAGAATTAAGATTAGTGGGAGAATTAAACCTGAACCTGGCTGTGGTTGGTTAAGCTCAGCCCCCAAAACTTGGGAGTCATGGCTGGTTAGCTCAGCCCCCATTCAGAACCTACGAGTGATCCCTGTTTGGGTCTCTAGGTGGGCTTTGCCCTCTCCTGCCTTCTCATGGGCAGGAGGAGTCCTCCACACTCTCTCCTCTTTCCTTCTCTTGATCCCTCTGGTCTGTGGATTTCAATTCTTTGCATTCATAAAACAAGAACATAGGGACAGGGCTGTAGAGATAACTTAGCAGCTAAGGTGCATGCCTGCAAAGCCAAAGGACCCAGATTCAATTCCCCAGGACCCACATAAATCAGATGCACAAGGTGAGTTGAGTTCATTTGCAGTGCTAAAGGTCCTAGCACGCTTCTCTCTCTCTCTCTCTCTCTCTCTGTATCTATCTGTCTGTCTATCTACCTCTTTCTCAAATAAAATAAATTATAAAAAAGAATACAGGGACACCCTATTGTTGGTGTATATTGGTACATTGGCCAAGAGCCCCAAAATTCTGTCTCACACTAGTCAAGAGCTGGAACACACAGACAGAACCCCTTCACGAGCTAGATAATAAAAGTCATACATTTGAGTCAAGGGCTGAGGATAAAGAGGATTCTTGGGCTGGTTACAAAGCCTGGTGAGCCCAGGGTTCAATTGTCCAGTACCCACAGAAAGCCAGGTGTGTATATGGCTGTTTTTCCCAGGTACGGGTCTCATTCTAGTCCAGGCTGACCTGAAAACTCATTCTGTAGTCCCAGGCTGGCCTTAAACTCACAGCGATCCTCCTGCTTCTGCCTACCAAGTGCTGGGATTAAAGGCATGCGCCACCACAAACTGCCTTGTACCCATATATTAATGCTACTCTTTGGTTAGAAAATTTTCTTTCTTGACATGGTGGTGACCACTGGGATAACTCAAAACTCACCAAAGTGCTGAGAAGTGACAGTGGAGTGTTCAGTGCTAAGTGAGACATCTCTATCACACCCTACAGGGCTCAGGGACCATTGTGGAAGAGGTGTCAAAAAGAAGGTAGGAGCTAAAAGAAGGGGAGGAGTGCTCACAACCCTGTCTTCCACACACAAAGTGGCCTATATTCATGACCTCAAAGTGGCTGGAGCCACCTACATAAGAACTGCATAACAGGAGAAAAAGAAATAATGACATCAAAATAGAAGAGGGGCTAGCTGGAAAGAAAATGGGATTCAGGGGAGGGAATTTGGGAGGGGGAAAGGGGAAGGTGGTGGGAGGGGATTCTGATCATAGTGTATTATCTATATTTATGGAAGTTATCAGAAAAAGTTAAAAAAGATTGTAAAGAGTTAAAGAAGGAAGAGGAGGAGAGGGAGGGGGAGGAGAAGGAAGAGGAGGAGAAGTAGAAGAAAGTTAGGGCTAAAGAGATGGCCTAGCAGTTAAGGCACTTGACTGAAAAGCCAAAGGACGCAGATTCTATTCCACAGGGCTCATGTAAGCCTGGTACATGCGTCTGGAGTTAGCAGCTGGAGGCCCTGGCATGCCCATTCTCTCTATCTGCCTCTTTCTCTCTCTCTCTCAAATAAATAAATAAAATTAAAGAAAAAAGAAACATTTAGCTGGGCATGATGGCACACACCTTTAATCCCAGCACTAGGGAGGCAAAGGTAGGAGGATCACTGTGAGTTCTAGGCCACCCTGAGACTACATTGTAAATTCCAGGTCAACCTGTGCTAGAGAAAGACCCTATCATGCAAAACCAAAACTAACTAAATAAATAATGTTTTAAAAGAAGTAAATATGTGCACCGGGGTACAGTTCCAGAGGCTGATGCTGATGGCCTGATAGGGGCAGTCAGTCAGTGTTCTTTAAAGACTAAGGGAACGGGGCTTCTGTTGTCTTGCCTAGCATGCCCCAAAACAGTTCCAGCCAAAGCTGGAGGAAGGCATTCCTCTGGAGCCAAGGACAAAATCCTTGACCTTGGGGGCTAGAGAGATGACTTAGCGGTTAAGGCGTTTGCCTGCAAAGCCAAAGAAACCAGGTTCAATTCAATTCTCCAAGTCCCGCATAAGCTAGATGCACAAGGCGGCACATGCGTCTGGAGTTTGTTTGCAGTGGCTAGTGGCCCTGGTGTGCCCATTCTCTCTCTCTCTCTCTCTCTCTCACTCTCTCTCTCTCTCCTCCCCCTCTTGGTCTCTAATAAGTAAATAAATAAATAAAATATATATTTTTAAAATTCTGACCTTAGCTGGGCATGGTGGCACATGTCTTTAATCCCAGCACTCGGGAGGCAGCAGTAGGAGGATTGCCATGAGTTCAAGGCTACCCTGAGACTACATAGTGAATTCCAGGTGAGCCTGGGCTAGAATGAGACCCTGCCTCAAAAAAAAAAAAAAAATAGACAAATAAAATAAAGAAATGGAGAGGGGTGGAAAATGGCTCAGCTGTTAAAGGCACGTGTTTACAAAACATGATAGCCTGGGTTCAACTCCCCAGTAACCATGTAAAGCCAGATGCACAAAATGGTGCATTTGCAGTTGCAAGAGGCTCAGGTGCACCCATTCATTCTCTCTCCTCTCTCCCCTAAGCAAATAAATAAATAAATATTTTAAAAATTAAAATAAGCTGGGCATGGTGGCACACACCTTTAATCCCAGCGCTTGGGAAGCAGAGGTAGGAGAAGCTCTGTGAATTCAAGGCCAGCCTGAGACTGCATAGTGAATAGCATGTCAGCCTGAGCTAGAGTGAGACCCTACCTCGAAAAACCAAGCAAAATTTAAAAAATAAATAAATAAAGCACTTCCTCTATAATCACTAGGGAAATACCATTTAAAACTAGATTGAGACACAATTACACACCCACCAAATAGTGAAAATAGATAGAGGAAGGTTGCTAAGTGTTACAGGGGATGTAAGTCTCATCCAGTGCTGGTGGTAGTGAAAACTGGTTAGACTGTTTTAGAGAGCCATTTGTACCTTGTAGATTGGACCATGAACTTGTACTCTGCCAGCCATTTTGATCCTTGGCATGTCTCAAAATACAAGTCAACATGTGTCCTCCAGAAGACGTTCACTAGAGTTTATAGCCCACTCTGTCCCTGAGCGCCTGCTGGGAGGTTCTAGCAGGGAAGCGCAGCACTCTTACACCCTTGACCGCAGACCAGGCCTCCTCTGTTCGGACGGCCGTGCTCTTCAACAAGCAGGCAGCCCTGCAGCTTCAGGAGAGCGCGTGGAGCAGGTGAGGGAAGGAAGGGGTCACCCCCTAGCCAGCCAGATTAGCAGAATCAACCCTGGCCAGCAGTGGCGTGACACATGTGGCAGCCAGATCGCCCTCCCATCTAGCCGCTCTGTTGGTCCTAAGCAGATAGAGTCAAATGTCCCTCCGCAGCAGAGTGCCTGCACCGTAGCATACACACTTGCGTAATGCAAATACAAAACCACAAACCACTCATGACTCTCACAAATGAAATAGTAAATGAAAGAAGCTGCAACCCAAACAGTACAGACGATATTGTTCCCTGTCTGTGACGTTTTAAAGAGTCATAAACCGGGCCGGGGTTTGGGCTGCACCCTCTGCGGCAGAGCACTGATTCCCATACGTGAGGCCTGGGTCCAATCCCAGCACCATGAAAAGAAAAACAGCGAACGCTGTATGAAGGGCTGGAGAGATGGCTCAGTGGTTAAAGGTGCTTGCTTGCAAAGCCTGATGGCCCAAGTTCGATTGCCCAGATTCCACAGAAGGCCACATGCACAAAGTGGTGTGTGCGTCTGGAGTTCATTTGTAGTGGCAGGAGGCCTGGGCACACCCATACTCATTTTCTATCATTCTCTCTCTCTCTCTCTCTAATAAATAAAAATATTTTTAGGGATAGAAAAACTGCTCAGCAGTTATGATATTTGCCTGCAAAGCCTAATGACCTGGATTCAATTCTCCAGTACCCATGTAAAGCCAGATGCACAAAGTGGCACATGCATCTGGAGTTCATTTACAGCAGCTAGAGGCCCTGGTACACCTATTCTCTCTCTCATTCTCTCTCTCTCTACTTGCAAATACAGAAGATTATTATATATATATATATATATGTATTGGTTTTTCACTGTAGGGTTTCACTCTAGCTCAGGCTAACCTGGAATTCACTCTGTAGTCTCAGGGTGGCCTCGAACTCACAGCAATCCTCCTACCTCTGCCTCCCGAGTGCTGGGATTAAAGGCATGTGCCACCATGCCCGGATTTTAAAATATTTTTTATGCGGCAGTGAGAGAGTGTGTGTGAGAGAGAATTGGCATGCCAGGGCCTCCAGCCACTGTGATTGAACTCCAGATGTGTGTGCCATCTCGTGTGCATGTGTGACCTTTCACACTTGAGTCACTGTGTCTGGTTTATGTGGGACCTGGAGAGTCGAACATGAGTCCTTAGGCTTCCCAGGCAAGTGTCTTAACCACTAAGCAATCTCTCTAGCCCTAAAAATATTTTTTTAACTTCATGAATTAAGTTATGGCCTTACAAACTGAAAGTATCATTACTCGAGAGACAAAGGGTGGAGCCCAGTATGGATCTGGCTGTGGGAAGTTAAGAGTGCTGGTAACACGCTGCATATTTCTTGACCTGGGTGGTTGTTACATGACATGCTCATTTTATTACACGATAACCAAATGTTCATTTATTTGCAATTTGTAGAGGCGGATGTCTGGGATAGAACCCAGGATTTGGGGCATGCTCACCATGCATCCTACCTGTGAGCTATGCTCCCAACTTTGTGAAACATCTATGTTATATTTATTTTATTTTTGAGAGAGAAAGAGACAGAGAGAGAGATAGGGAGAGAGACAGCGGGAGAGGGAGAGAACAGGGTGCACCAGGGCCTTTCTGCCACTGCGAACGAATGCCAGACGCTTGCGCCCCCTGGTGAGCAATAGATTCATACAGGCGTTCTTAGGCTTCACAGCAAAGTGCCTTCACCACTAAGCCACCTCTCCAGCCCTCTATGCCATATTTTAATGAACATGTAACTGCTATGTTAAACGCTTCTGTTATTGTTTTGGAGGCAGTCTAGCCCAGGTTACCCTCCAACTCCAGGGCTCCAGTGATTCTACCCCCTCAGCCTTTGGGAGCAGCTGACAGTACAGGTCCATACCACCATGCCCAGCTACAAAGCAACCTTAAAAGAAAAAGAAGGTGGGCTGGAGAGATGGCTCAGCAGTTAAGGCGCTTGACTGCTAAGCCTAACGACCTGGGTCTGCTTCCCCAGTATCCACGTAAAGCCAGATGCACAGAGTGGCGCGTGCATCTGGAGTTCATTCACAGGGGCAGGTGGTCCTGGTGCACCCATTCTCTCTCTCTCTCTCTGTCTCTCTCTCTCTCTCCTTGCAAATAAACAAAAATACTTAAAGAAAAATAAAGAACAAAAAAGAGCCAGATGTTGTAGTAGGTAGGAGGATCACCGTGAGTTCAAGGCCACCCTGAGACTACATAGTGAATTCCAGGTCAGCCTAAGCTAGAGTGAGACCCTACCTCAGAAAACAAAATACACACACACACACACACACACACACACACACACACACACGTGCTAGAGATGTAAACTACCTGGAGGGGGCGGCCTGTGGACAGCCGGAAGTCCTGCCAGATCGCAGGTCAAGATGAAGCCCTACCTTCAGGCAGCTGGGCCAGGCGCTTGTAGGCCTGGTGCAGGTTCTCTCGGCACACTGTCTCTGAGTCGTTCAGCAGCATAGAGAGGGCGGGAATGATGTCATTCTCTAAGAAGCCGACTCTGGAGAAGGGAAGGTAGACTTACACTTAACAGGACCATCTCCGGACAGAATCGAAGAGCAAATCAGTGGCCCTGCTAGAATCTGAGTCCATGCTAAGGCCAGCGAAGGCACCACGTTTACAGAATCCCCAGAGACCATGACAGCAGAGTAGCTTGTGGGTAATAAGAATCACACAACCCGAGACTCCATAGTGAATTCCAGGTCAGCCTGGGCTAGAGTGAGACCCTACCTTGGGGAAAAAAAAAAAAAAAAATCACACAATTAGGCCGGGCGTGGTGACGTACGCCTTTAATACCAGCACTCAGGAGGCAGAAGTAGGATTGCTGTGAGTTCAAGGCCACCCTGAGACTATATAGTGAATTCCAGGTCAGCCTGGGCTGGAGCAAGACCCTACTTTGAAAAAAAAAAAAAAAAGGGGGGCCTGGACAGATGTTAAGGTGCTTGTGTGCAGAATCTAACGAACTGGGTTCAATTCCCCAGTGCCCATGTAAACCCAGATGCACAAGGTGACACATGCATCTGGAATTCATCTGCAGCAGTTGATGAGGCCTTGGTGTGCCCATTCTCTCTCTCCCTCTCTCTCTGCTTGTAAATGAATCTAAAAAAAAAAGAATCTGCTCTTTCTGAACTTTGACTCTTAACTCAGGTTCATTGTACTTATTTTTACCCATCTGAGCCTCAGTCCCACCAATTGTGGACTGGGTACAAGGTAGTGGAAACCAGTAACATACCTTCCTTGACCTGTGGGAGTGAGCTCACCATCTTTGTGACTCCAAGGGAGAAAGCGCATAGGCTTACCCCTCTCAGCCTTCCTCGCTTCTCTTGTCTTCTCCCAGCTGAGTGGGAGTTTGCCACCAGCCAGCTGCTACCCTCTGCATTTCTGCGTGCCTATCACGCTTGTTATGGTTACATATAAATTAATTAATACTGGGTAAGCCAATTAAATGAAGAGTTGTTTCTAATTTCCTTATGAAAAAAAGAATGTTGAGGGCTGGAGAAATGGCCTAGCAGTTAAAGCGCTTGCCTGCAAAGCCTAAGTACCCAGGTTCAATTCCCCAGAACCTATGTAAGCCAGCTGGACATAGTAGCGCATGCATCTGGAGTTTATTTGCAGTGGCTAGAGGCCGTGGCACACCATTCTCTCCTTCTCTCTCTCTCAAATTAAAAATAAAAAAAATAAACTTTAAAAAAATAAATATTTGGGCTGGAGAGATGGCTTAGTGGTTAAGCACTTGCCTGTGAAGCCGAAGGACCCTGGTTCAAGGCTCGATTCCCCAGGACCCACGTTAGCCAGATGCACAAGGGGGCGCACGTGTCTGGAGTTCGTTTACAGTGGCTGGAGGCCCTGGCGCGCCCATTCTCTCTCCCTCTCTCTCTCTCTCTCTCTCTCTCTGCCTCTTTCTCTGTCACTCTCAAATAAATAAATAAAAATAAACCAAAAAATATTTTAAAAAATAAATATTTAAGAGAGAAAACCAAAGCTGCACATCAGACTCATGATTTAAGCAAAAAGGAAAAAAAGACGATGGGAAAATTCACCCAGTGAATCCAGATCCAAGAGAATGCCTGGGTCTCACACAAGAGTTAACAAATGCTTTATCGTTTGTGTTTTGGGTTCAAGGGAACAGTTTAAAGAAGCTATATTATTTCTTTGATTCCTTGAATTTGAACCACTGCTTTTAAGTAACCAACTGATTGCCTGGGCCTAACAGCATGTGCAAAGAAGGCTTTTGAGGTCACATCTGTCAGGACAGAATTCAGAATGGGAAGTCATGTGTGAATCCCTCAGCTAGCGCACAGGACATGCCCAACCAACTGTGCTACTGTGGCTTTTGGTCAGGACTTAACCCTAAGGCATGTTTTTAATTGTTCTGGAGGAATAAAACCACAGTAGGGCATACAAATTGAATGGACCTTCTAGTTGCTGGGTTTTCCTGGTTTGGTGCCCTGTGACCTACTCCGTGTTAGGCGTGCTTTGAAAATGCTGGCAGGCTGAAGAAATGGCTCAGCAGTTAAATGTACTTGCTTGCAAAGCCTGATGGTCCAAGTTCCATTCCCCAGTACCTACGTAAAGCCAAGTACACAAAATGGTGCATACATCTACAGTTTATTTACAATGGCTCCTCTTACTCTCCCTCTCTCTCTCTCTCTCTTAAATAAGCAAACATCTTTAAAAATACTGCTCAGGAGGCTAAGGCAGGAGAATCACCATGTTTACTGAATCTAGAAGTTGTTTGTGGGGGCAGGATTCAAAGTGTTCTCAGATCTCTGCCTCCCTGTGGGACGGGGTCACAGGTGCGCATGGCCACCCCCACCCACCGGTGTTCCCGTGGGATCTGGAGATGAATTCTGGCATCTAAGACCTCCTCAGGACCTCATGCTTCTGCTTCTCCAGCCCGAGTTCTGCTTTTACTTTCATTGATCTTTAAATATCTTTACACTTTTATTTGTGAGGAGAGACTGTGTGTGTGTGAATATGAGTACTCCAGGACCTCCTGCTACTGCAAAAGAGCTCCAGAAGCACACGCCACTTTGTGCATCTGGCTTTATGTGGGCACTGGGGAACTGAACCAGGGCCAGCAGGCTTTTACTGCTGAGCCATCTCCCCAGCCTGGGTTTTGAGCCCTCTGCTCAAGAATGACCTCAGCTCGGCTGGGTGTGGTGGCGCACACCTTTAATCCCAGCACTCGGGAGGCAGAGGTAGGAGGATCGCTGTGAGTTCGAGGCCACCCTGAGACTACATAGTTAATTCCAGGTCAGCCTGAGCTAGAGTGAAACCCTACCTCGGAAAAAAAAAAAAAAAAAAAGACCTCAGCTGATGTGGTAAAACCCAACACAACCGCTACCCCAGTCTCTAGCCAAAATGCTAGGTGACATATGTCTGAGGTGTAAAATACAAAGCTTTACACAGGAAAGGGACAATCCAGGTGCTGAAAACCGAGACTCGGCATCTTGAGCAACAGGGGAGGCCGTCAGCTTAGACCAGATGTGTGCTTTGTAGTTGGTGCTTTAACACTTGCATGGGGACAGGAGCCAAAGCCAACAGTCCCTGTGAGGATACAGGACGGGGAACTGAGCTACTCAGAAAAAGCTAATGAATGGCAAAACCATGGCAAATGTGAGAGCTGACTTCAACATGGGAAGCCCAGAGCTTGGAGCCAATACGAAAATGAGTCTGGGGCTGGTAGATGACTCAGCGGGTAAAGGCGCTTACCTGCAAAGCCAGCTGGCCCAGATGCAGCTCCCTGGCACCCATGTAAAGCCAGACCCCAAGAGTGGCATATGGATCTGGCATTTATTTGCAGTAGCAAGAGACTCTGGCACGCTCATGCACACACATGTGCACGCACACACATACACACACACATGAATAAATTTTTTAAAATCAGTCTGGAACAGCTTAGCATGCTTGAGGCCCTGGGTTCAAGGCCTAGCACAAAGGTAATTACTCTGGAGCCGGGTGTGGGGGCGCACGCCTTTAATCCCAGCACTCGGGAGGCCGAGGTAGGAGGAGCACTGTGAGTTCGAGGCCACTCTGTGACTACATTGTGAATTCCAGGTCAGCCTGAGCTACAGTGAGACCCTGCCTCGAAAAATCAACAACAGGACAGACTGGCCTATTGGACCCCTGCCCCCAAGCAACCAAAATCACCCCACAGAGAGGCTTGTTTGTTAAGGCCAAATAGAAGACCTGTCAAAGACCAGTGCTGTGGACAAGAGTCCAAAGTGCTCAAGGAGAGATGGCTTCGTGGGTAAGGCGCTTGCCTGCAAAGCTAAAGGACCTTGGCTCTATTCCCTAGGCCCTACATAAGCTAGATGCACAAGGTGGCACACACATCTGGAATTCATTTGCAGTGGCTGGAAGCCCTGGAGCACCCATTCTCTCTCTCTCTCACTCTTGCCCTGACTCTTTCCCTCTCTTAAATAAATAAATAAGTAATACAATACTTTAAAATGTTTAAAGTGTGACATTGGTTCTCAGAGACAGCTGCACACCTGCCCACGTTGTGGGTTGCCATGATGGAGAGCACCTCGGTGGCCTTTATCCGCACCAGGTTGTCACTGTCCCTCAGCAAAGCCTTCAGGCTCCTCAGGCAGCCTGTGGAGACAGGAAAACCTTTGAACATTTGCCATCCTAGAAATCAACTTACCCAGAAGTCAACGTGTGACCCACCACTGGACAGGAAGAAAGTCCCTGACAGGGAGTTTGGGAGATGGCTGGGTAAACTGCTTGCCACACAAACATGAAGACCAGCATCAGATCCTTGTCACCCATGGAAAATGCCTAGTGTGATGTTGTGCCCCTGAGATTCCCAGCACCGGAGAGGTGCTGGTGACATAGAGTCCCTGGGGCTCACTGCCTAGCTCGTGTGGCCAAAATCAGTGAGCGCTAAGCTCAGCGAGAGACCCTATCTCAAAGAATAAGGTGGAAGGGGGTGAGTTAAGGAAGATACCTAATGTGACTCTGACCTCCACACACGTGCACACAAATACATCCACACACATGCACGCATCCATACACAATACACACACACAAACGAACAAAAAGAAGCAGTGCTTTGGTTTGGGAGGAATCAAAGGAGTTATGAAGTATTTGAGAGTCACAGAACCAGGCATGGTGGTGCACGCCTTTAATCCCAGCACTCCAGTGGTAGAGGTAGGAAGATCACTGTGATTTTGAGGCCAGCCTGGAAGTACAGAGTGAGTTCCAGGTCAGCCTGGGCTACAGTGAGATTCTACCTTGAAAAAAGAAAGAAATTTTTAAAAAGTCACAGAAGGGGCTAACACCCAGGGAACCGTCTCCTTTAGCCCTCCTCAGAATTTTCCTTGTATTCTTCCAACTAGTGCCTCCTTTCAAAGTCTGCCACAGGGTTAAGAAAATGGCCTTTATGGGGCTGGAGAGAGATGGCTCAGTGGTTAAAGGCACTTGCTTGCAAAGCTTGTCAGCCTGGGTTCAATTCCCCAGTACCCACGTAGAGCCCAGATGCATGATGTGGTGCATGTGTCCGGAGTTTGGTTGCACTGGCAAGAGGCCCTGGTGTACCCATTCTCTCTCTCTCTCTCTCCCTCTGTCTGTCTCTGTCTCTTAGATAGATAGATAGATAGATAGATAGATAGATAGATAGATAGATAATCTGGGTATGATGATGCACGCCATTAATCCCAGCACTCGGGAGGCAGAGGGAGGAGGATTGCCGTGTGTTTGAGGATGCCCTGAGACTACATAGTGAATTCCAGGTCAGCCTGGGCTAGAGTAAGACCCTATCTCAAAAAGAAAAAAGAAAAGGAAAGGAAATAAAATGGCCTTCGCTATTTCTTTGATCTCAGGAGAGACATAAAGTCAAGTTAGAACCCTGTCCCAAACTAGCCACATGACCTTGAATGGATTACATGCAGGGATGCAAGCTTGGGCAAATAAAGGCCCAGCTTAATTCACAGATTAGGGACCTTTAGACTCACACCCCATGCTGGACTTTGGTTTATCTTATCTGTAGCTTAAGAGCAGTCCCTGTCATGCAGGCCCTGCACCTGGGGTACCCATTAAATAGCCACCCTTCTGACTGAAGCGCTATCCAATGTCTGAACCACGTCAGGACCCCAGTCATGACCGCCTGGCTTGTTAGCCTCTCACCTATGTTGATGGCCTCATAGACAAAGTCGGGGTCATGCATTAGGTCACACAGGGCTACCAGGGCTTTCTGCCTCGTCCTCAGGTCCTCTACCTGCAGCTCCTCGTTCAGCTTGGGCAGAGCCCGACAGCCGTAAGCAATGGCGGCCTTTGTGGGGTCGATGTCGGGAGGCAGGTACATTGAGATCCGGGTGTGAGCCATCTTCCTGTACACCTGCAAAGGGCTTTCAGAATGAAGCTCTGCAGTGACCACTGATGAAAGAGAAAAAAAAAAACTACTTTTATTACTATTGTCATTTGACAGTGACTGCTCATCCTCTGAATTGTGAGGGGGAATGTTTTTACTTCCATTTTACAGATGAGCAGGTTGAGGCTGACAACAATGAAGATATTGATCAAGGTCCCAGCAGCCCAAATTGCAAACTTCAGGGATCCCCATTGCTCATTGACAGAACAAGCCACAATGATACTTTGTACATTGGTCCCTTAGTCACAGGCAACAGAAGGACACCACAGGGCTAAGGAGATGGTTCCGTGGTTAAAGGGCACTTGCTTGCAAAGCCCATCAGCCCAAGTTCCATTTCCCAGTACCCATGTAAAGCCAGATGCACTAACTGACACGTGCATCTGGAGTTCATAGGCAAGAGACCCTGGTGTGCCCATTCTCTCTCCCTAAACAAATAAGTAAATTTTTTTTTTAAAAAAAAAGAAAGAACAAAACAGGGCTGGAGAAATGGCTTACAGTTAAGGCACTTGCCTGCAAAGCCTAAGGACGCATGTTTGACTCTCCAGAGCCCATATAAACCAGATGCACAAAGGTAAGGCAAGTACAGGGTTGCACGTGCCCACTAGGTGGCGCAAGTGTCTGGCATTCAATTTGAGTGGCTGAGGCCCTAGCGCACAGATTCTTTCTCTCTCCCTCTCTCAAAAAAAGAACAAAACAGGGCTGACGACAAGGTTCAGTAGCTAAAGGAGCTTGGTTACAAAGTCTACTGGCCCAGGTTCAATTCCCCAGTAACCATGTAAAACCAGATATACAAAGTGACACATGCATCTGGAGTTCATTTGCGGTGAGCAGGAGGCCCTGGTGCACCCTTACACTCACTCTGTTTCTCTCTTCTTGCAAATAACAAAATTTAAAAAACAAAGCTGGGCGTGGTGGCGCATGCCTTTAATCCCAGCACCCGGGAGGCAGAGGTAGGAGGATCGCCGTGAGTTTGAGGCCACCCTGAGACTACATCATGAATTCCAGGTCAGCCTGGGCTAGAGCGAGACCCTACCTCAGAAAACCATAAATAAATAAATAACAAGTAAATAAAAAGGACAAAGTAGACGAAACAAGTAAATCCCAAGATGATTTCTCCACATGGTGTTTGTGCTGTGACCACAATAATTAATATCTAATTCAATTACCCCATAAAGGACGTGGGTCATCCACATTCTCCAATTGAGAAAACAGATTTGGGCCAAGGGATGGTAAACCTAGAAATCCAAGTCTGGCTCATGAACCTGTCAGGACCCATGTTTGCTTACAACACACCCACAAGAAAGAAGGTTCAAGGGTGGTTTATTCTTTTTTTGAAATTATGTTTAGCTCTTTCTTTCCTTAACTTCTTTCTTTTAAATAGTTATTTATGAGAGTGGTGGGGGGGAGTATGAGCACTCCACCGATCATGGTAGATCACGCCTTTAATCCCAGCAGTCGGGAGGCAGAGATAGGAGAATCACCTTAAGTTTCAGGCCACCCTGAGACTACATAGTGAATTCCAGGTCATCCTGGGCTAGAGTGAGACCCTACCTCAAAACATGCGCACACACACACACACACAGAGAGAGAGAGAGAGAGAGAAAGAGAGAGAGAGAGAGAGAGAGAGATTTTAAATTGTGGGCTGGAGAGATGACTTAGTGGTTCAGGCACTTGACTGCAAAGCCTAAGGACCGAAGTTTGATTCCCAGTACGCACGTAAAACGCCTGCGTCTGGAGCTCGTCTTCAGTGGTTAGAAGCACTGATGTGCCAGTTCTCTGTCTGTCTGTCTGTCTCTCTCTCTCAAATAAATTAAATAAAAATATATTTTTAAAAGAAATTGTGCCGGGCGTGGTGGCGCACGCCTTTAATCCCAGCACTCGGGAGGCAGAGGTAGGAGGATCGCTGTGAGTTCGAGGCCACCCTGAGTGAATTCCAGGCCAGTCTGGGCTAGAGTGAAACCCTACCTCGAAAAACCAAAAAACAGTCAGGTAGATGGTCACCCAGAGGGCAGGGGGAGGAGAGGGTCCGGCCTGGGAAGGACCCGGCCCCACACGGGGCGCCGCAGGCTCTGGAGCGGGGCTCGCCGGCTCGCAAACGCTCCGGAGTCCCTCCGGCGACGGAAAGGCGTGACTTGTGACGTGCGGGCCCGGGTCCCGCGCCACCGGGGACGGCCGGGTCAGGGGGCCCCCGTGCCCAGGTCCCTGACCCTCTGCGGCCTCACCTGCCTACTTCGCCCTTGGGGTCGCTTGCTGCCTGCCAGCCGGAGGCGCGCGCCGGTTGCCAGGTGACCTGGTTGCTAAGCAACTCCGGCAGCGTCCGCCGCTTCCCGCTCAGCGCGCCCAGGGCCCCCACCGCGCAAGCGCACGGAGTACGGAGCCGAAGTAAATACTTTATTGGGGCCGGAGGAGACCGAGACCATCCGCCTTGGTGGTACAGAAGGGAAGTGGCTTGTCTGCTCGTTTCTCTTTACTGGGTATGTTGAATGCTTTTTGCTTTTTGCTCATCAGAGTTGAGTGTAAAGATAAGGATCTCAGAAGCGAGGGGCTGAGGAGACCGCTCACTGGTTGAAGGAGCTCGCTTGCTGGGTTCCAATGGCCACAAGAAGCCAGATGCACAAAGTGGTGGTCATATGCATCTGGAGTTTGTTTGCAGTGGCAGGAGGCTCTGGCACACCCATAGCCTCTCCCAATCCATCTCTCGCAAATAAATTATTAGTAGTATTTATTTTTATTTATTTTTACAAATCACAAAGAGGTTCATTTACTTCGCCCATATCACACAGACATGATCCCAGGACTGCCACACCCTGGTTTACCCTTCTTGTTCTGTAAACTGATCACTTAGTTAATGACAAAGAGCAGCACTTGGGCTGGAGAGATAGCTCAGCAGTTCAGGTGCTTGCCTGAAAAGCCTAATGACTGGGGTTCGATTCCCCAGCACCCACAAAGATCCAGATGCACAACATACAATGTATCACATGCATCTGGGGTTCATTTGCATTGGCTAGAAGCCCTGGAGTGCCCATTCTCCTTCTCTCTCTCTCTCTCTCTCTCTCTCTCTGCCTTCCTCTGATTGTAAAGGTTTAAAAGAAAAAAGATGATTTTAAAAGACGTCAGCTCTCTGTAGATTGACTGCACACATTCCTAGCTGAAATGGTTGTTCTCAAAAGTAAACCAGATTCAGCACGACCTGGTTAATTAACACCCTCACATGCCACACACACACCCCACCTTGGTCTCAAGGTGTGGTGATGCATGCCTGGTGTCACAAATTCTGTGGGAGACAAGAGGGTTGCTTGAATCCAGGAGGGTGGTGCCAGCCACATCAATTTAGCAAGACTCTCGCCTAACCCCTAAAAACACACACACACACAAACACTATAGTGAGACCACACCCAACTCCCTAACTAATCCTCTCACAGCAAGACCTTGACTCTGTCAATTCTGTTTCCCAAGAAGCTTCCAGAAAGTGTAGAACAAGTAAGTACTTAAAGAACTCTTTAGCCAGGCGTGGTGGTGCACACCTTTAATCCCAGCACTCGGGAGGCAGACGTAGGATGATCGCCATGAGTTCGAGGCCACCCTGAGACTACATAGTGAATTACAGGTCAGCCTGGGCTAGAGTGAGACCCTACCTCAAAAAAAAAACAAAAAAAGAAAGAAAGAAAGAAAGAAAGAAAGAAAGAAAGAAAGAAAGAAAGAAAGAAAGAAAGAAAGAAAAGAAAAGAAAAGAAAAGAAAAGAAAAGAAAAGAGAAAGAAAAAGAACTCTATTTATTATTTGCAAGCAGAAAGAGAAATAATCGAGAATGGGCACACTATGTCCTCCTTGCCACTGCAGACAAACTCTAGACACATGTGCCACTTTCTGCAGCTGGCTTTATGTGGGTCCTGGGGCATCAAACCTAGGCCGTGAGGCTTTGCAGTCTAGCTCATGGAGGAGGGGCATAGGAGTGAAGGCACCTCTCAGATGTCATTTCTCACCTCCATGACAGGAAACAGAGATGAATGCTGGTGTTCTGCTGGCTTCCTCTTTTAATTTTTTTCATTTTTATTCAGTCAGGGACCCCAGCCTAGGGGATGGTGCCTTCCACATTCCAGGTGGGTCTCCCCTCTTCAGTCAAACCTCTCTAGAAAACACCCTCATAGACACACTTAGGGGTGTGTTTCCATAGTGACTGTCCAGCCAATGAGTTTGACAGTGAGGATTCACCATCACACTGAGCACTGGCTTTGCTGTAGAGAACACCTCTAAATGTGGGTTATGAAAACAAGTGCTTAGGTTATGTGGGGGATCCGCGGGCCACTTTGGCTGAAGAAGCTGACTGGTCATTTGGGACTTCAGATGTCTGATGAGTGATTGGGACACCATGAAAAGATCTGGCATCTGTCTTTCTCTTTGGTGCCTTAGCATTTGTGTCAAATTATTCCTTAAATTTTTAAATATTTTACTATCTATTTACTATCTATTTCCAAGCAGAGAGAGAGGTGTGCCAGGCCCTCTTGCCACAGCAAGCGAACTCCAGATACATGCACCACTTTGTGCATTTGACTTTACGTGTGGACTGGGGAATTGGACCCAAGCCTCAGGCTTTCAAGCAAGTGCCTTAACCCCTGATCCATCTCTCCAGCACCGAATTCTTTTTTTTTTTTTTTTTTTGGTTATTCGAGGTAGGGTCTCACTCTAGCCCAGGCTGACCTGGAATTCACTATGTATTCTCAGGGTGGCCTCGAACTCATGGCAATCCTCCTACCTCTGCCTCCCGAGTGCTGGGATTAAAGGCGTGCGCCACCATGCCTGCCTTTTTTTTTTTTTTTTTTTTGCCAGGTGTGGTGACACCCGCCTTTAATCCCAGCACTTGGGAGGCAGAGGTAGGAGGATCGCTGTCAGTTCAAGGCCAGCCTGGAACTACAGAGTGGGTTTCAGCTCAGCCTGGGTTAGAGTAAAACTGTACCTTGAAAAAAAATTATTTATTTGAGAGAAAGCTAATGGGCACACCAGGGCCTCTTGTTACTGCAGACAAACTCAAGATGTATGTGCCGCTTTGTACAGCTGGGGAATACAACCAGAGCCAGCAGGCTTTGCAAGCAAGTGTCTTTAACCACTGAGCCCCTTTCTGTCAAAATCTCTTCAGCCCTGCGGGCAGACGTTCCAGTTGCCCATCAGAGCTGGTCTTCTGCCCTCTCACTCTTCCAGAGTCCCACGGGCTTCACTGTGTCTTCATGTCACTAAGTGCATGCAGACGCCAGGCACGGTGGCACGTGTCCATGATCCCAGCACTCTGGAGGATCAGGAGTTTGAGGCCAGTCTCAGCTACATGGCCAGTTTGAGGTCAGCCTGGATGATATGAGGCCCTGTCTCAAAACACACACGCACATGCACGTTGGTGGGGGGGGGGGGGGAGAAGGCCTGCAGCTCTTACTGAACCCTCACGTTTCTGAGCTCCTTCCACCAAGATGACGACCACCTGTTCAGTCACCCAGCAAACCGTCAAAGGCCTGCTTCTCTGTGTTCTAAGAGGAGCCTGGTCTGCCCGTGTTGGCTCCCTTCCTACTCACAGCCCCAATAAAGCCTCATCTGTATTCCCAGCACGCATGCCCCAGGCTCATTTCTATTGTTTCTACCGCCAAAAGAGCCCATGCCTCAAGCAACCATGTGACCCTCACAAGAAAACTTAAAAGCTGCCAGGGCCATTTTATAGCTGAGTTAAACTGAGGTTTTGGGGGGAGGTGGGGGTTAGGTAAATCACCTAGATTTACCCTGCAAGCCTCTGGTACGTTTCCCTCTGCTGAAAACTGAAATAGATGTGTAATATTGTGATGAGAAATCTGCCTGTTGCTGTCTTTCAGAGGATCATGCTCTGAAGGATAACTCTAGCCCTAGAGCACCCTGTTTTTGTTTTTTTTTTTTCGAGATAGGGTCTCACTCTAGCCCAGGCTGATCTGGAATTCACTATGTGGTCTCAGGGTGGCCTCGAACTCATGGCGATCCTCCTACTTATGCCTCCCGGGTGCTGGGATTAAAGGCGTGCGCCACCACACCCAGCTTTTTTTTTAAGGAAGATGCTATGAAGACTCCTGGGATGGGAGTCAGGAAATGTGAGGTTCCAATTCTAGTCGTAACTCATTAGGCAAATCCTGTTCAGTGTGTGGGCCCTGGCTTCCTTGTCTGTGAAGAAGAGTAAAATAATGTAGGTTCTCTCTCTCAGGCATGCTGTGACTCCCCAGATCTAGATATGGTGTTATTAGGACCTCTGAGATCACCTAACCCCATACACACCTCCCTTTCCAGTCGAAACAAATGCAGAGGCACTCTGTGACGAGCCAGCTTTTTTTTTTTTTTTTTTTACAAGTTTTCACTGTAGCTCAGGCTGACCTGCAATTCACTATGTAGTCTCAGGATGGCCTCGAACTCACGGCGATCCTCCTACCTCTGCCTCCCAAGTGCTGGGATTGAAGGCGTGCGCCACCACGGCCAGCTCCAGCTTTTTGAATTTTTATTTATTTATTTGAGGGGGAGCAGAGAAAGAGAGAGAGAGTGTGTGTGAGAATGGGCATGTCAGGGCCTCTAGTCACTGCAAACGAACTCCAGGTGTGCCACTTTGTGCATCCGGCTTGCATGGGACCCGGGGAATGGAACCTTTGGCTTTGTAGGCAAGTGCCTTAACTGCTAAGCCATCTCTCCAGTTCTCCGGCCAGCTTTAAAAAAAAAAAAAAAACACCAATTCATCAAGGAAATTAATTTTGCAGCATGAGCTTCAGACGCCAGGCATATGATTTCTAGACAGTATTGGATTCAGAATAATGTAAATAGGGCCAGGCATGGTGGCGCACGCCTTTAATCCCAGCACTCCGGAGGCAGAGGTGGAAGGATCACTGTTGAGATCAAGACCACCCTGAGACCACATAGTAAATTCTAGGTCAGCTAGAGCAAGGCCCTACCTCGAAAAACTAAAATAATAAAATAAAATAATAAAATAAAACCAAAAAAAATAAAATTGTGATGCAAATAGGGGCAGATGACAAGAGCTCTTCTCAGGCGATTGTCATCACCGGGTCCAGCGAGCCCGGGCGCCCAGAGTGAACACTGCTCCAAGCTTTTCCCGGGTCTCCCAGCCACCAAGACACTGCCCCCAGAGACCCAAGCCCCACCCACTCCCCATCCCGGTCCCGCCCACCACCCGCCTATTCAACACCATCTCCGTTGCTATGGTAAACGGCAGCCACGACAGGAAGTCTCTAAGGAGCCCACAGCGGAGCTCCGAGTCCGGGGAGACTCTCGTTGCTATGGTGATCGCCTGGTCCAGGCTCCGCCCCCCCTGACGTCCATCAGTGGGTGGGATGCCTGCCAGCCCCTGCGTTGCTGTAGTGACCGCCACGGGCTGGTGCGGCGAAACCGTGCTGCTCTGAGCCTTGGCATCTTTGGTGGGTGAGTCGACTCGCCCTCTCTGCGACCTTGGCCCGCATGCTGGCACATCCCGGAGCCGCTGGGTCCAACCGCATCACCTGAGTGTGACCTTCAGTCCTGGGCTTCCTCACTGACTGAAGGCACACACCCGGGAACAGAGGCCTGTACTGGTTAGATGGGGGGCTACAACTGACCTTGGTCAGGGCCACTCTAGCCAAGGGAGAGGGCACTAGACAGGAAAAAGGCAGAAGTGTCCAGTTAGACTTGAAGGTCTTGTTGGCATGCTGGTGGGGTGGAGACTTTGAAGAAACAGGCCTGAAACTTAACGCCCCAGACCACTCAGGGCCTTCATTCTTTAGTAATTTGGAGCAGGGGCCCCCTTCTCCAATCTCACTCCCTGCGCCATGATCCTCAAGCAGAGAGAGAGAGAGAGAGAGAGAGAGAGAGAGAGAGAGAGAGAGAGCGCGCGAAAGAGCGCATGCTAGGGCCTCTAGCCATGCAAATGAACTCCAGATGCTGCCCCACTCTGTGTATTTGGCTTTACATGGTTAATGGGGAATCGCACCCGGGGTTAAGTTAGGCTTTACAGGCAAGCGCCTTAACTGCTGAACCATCTTTCCAATCCCCAGGTCTTTTGTTGTTGTTGTTTGTTTTGTTTTTGGAAAACTAGACAAGTTCAGAATTCAGCTTGATGGCACTTAGCATGAGTGAATGTTCTAGTTTGGTCTAGTCTTCTGGGGCCTAGTGCGGGAGGCTAATCCACAGCGAACTCCTCACGTAAATTGTATTTCACTTTCTCTTTCCTCTGATTGAGCCGACAGGACACTGGAAGGATGAGGTCCTCTTTGACGTCTTTGGGCCCCCCTGTGAGCCGGAACCGTGTCATCACCAGCTTCCCTAAGGTAGAGTGTCCTTAGGCCAGTCCTTTGTCTGTCGTTGACGATGGTGTGCTTTGGTTTGGTTCTCTCTGACCAAGGGTCTCACTATATAGCCTAAGGCTGGCCTGGAATTTGCTAGGGTAGCCCAGGCTGACCTCCAGTTTGCAATCCTCCTGCCTCAGCCTCCTGAGTGCTGGGATTACAGGCGTGTGCCTCCGTTCGCGGTTTAAGCCAGCTCTTTTTGGCTTTCCCCCAACATGTCAAGCAGGGGAATTGCAGAGGCTGGTCTTCACGCTGGGATACTGACGGACCAGGTGTTGATTTCACCTGAAGAAGATGACACAGGGTAGCAGTGTGTCCTGGAGCTCACGAGCCAGTTAGACAGTCCCAGGTGTGAGTCGGGGCTCCGCCACTAAGCGGTGACCACGGGCAGGTCACTCAGCCTTTTGAGAGCTGCTGTTGCGCAAAGACAATGCAAGCTCATGGTAGGTAGGAGCTCTCCCAAGTCCTGGGGGCTCCTTGATCTCTTTATTGTCAACGCTCCGGAGACTGGGGACGTAACTCAGTGGTAGGTGACGGCCCTGAGTTCTACCCCCAGCACTGCAGGGGGAGGAAACAGACATGGCTGCACCAGCATTTAGAGGCAGGAGGACTGTGACTCTGAGGCTACCTGAGCTCCGCGAAAAGATGCTGTTCTGAGCCCCCCCCCCCAAATAAATCAGTGTTCTAGTTACTGGGTCCAAAGTCTAGAGTAGTCTCCATGGCCATGCTGCCTTCAAGTTCTGCAGAAAACTCATGTCTGTGTCCCAGTCTAGTGTTAACTCCAGTAGCGAATACTAAGTAACCTATATTAGTAGCAATGGAACAATCTTTACCAATATTAGACAAGCCCTTGCCCCCCCCCATACAACCATCCCATTTCTGTGTGTGCCCTGGATGGAGTGGAGAATGTGTTCAGTGTAGACCTTGTAATGTAAAGCAGAAGGTCAGATTCCACATCCACGTTCTCAGAGAGGAAGCTGGTGAAAGAACTAGGAGGAGGAGGAAGAGGCAGCTTTCTCCCTAAGTTCCTTCTCCACACACAGTGAGAGAGAATGCCTTTGAGCCTCAATTCTTCTGGCTTTGTTTTGTTTTTTGGCTTTTTGTTGTTGTTTTTGTTTTGTTTTTGTTTTTCGAAGTAAGGTCTTGCTCTAGCTCAGACTGACCTGGAATGCACTATGTAGTCTCAAGCTGACCTTGAATTCACAGCAGTCCTCCTACCTCTGCCTCCCAGAGTGCTGGGATTAAAGGCGTGCGCCACCACGCCCGGTGATTCGATTCTCCTGGTTTTTCTTTCTGAGCTTGGGTCATTGCTTCTCCTGTGGAGCATGACTGTGGTCACCAGGACTGGTGGACGCATGTGTACTGTGAGCCAGAAGAGGGAGGAGTGGCTGGCACAAAGCAGCCCGGCTCTTGTGGGACGAAAGATCCCATTTACAGAGCAGATCAGCAAGACTCAGAAAGGTGGGAAACACTGGCTGAGTTAACACTGGGCGTGATGCAGCTAGAATTCATGCTAGTCCAGCTGCCTTTGGCTCCAAAGCTCCCACCCAGCCCCTGGGAGGCTGTCGGGTAGGAAATCCCGTCTTCACAGAAGGGAGATTTCCACACACTCCTCTAACAACAGTCAGGAGCCATAGGCCATGGCTGGAAGAACCTACCTGCTACCCCAGAGGTATACAACTTGAGACCTGAGAGCCTTTTTTGAGGCAAGCCCAACAGACAGGTCTTTTTTATTTATTTATTTATTGTTTATTTATCTATTTATTAGAGGGAAAGAGAGAATGGACATGCCAGGACCCCTAGCCACTGCAAATGAACTCCAGACACACACACCACCTTGTGCATTTGGCTTATGTGGGACCTGGAGAATTGAACCTGGGTCCTTAGGCTTTGCAGGCATGTGTCTTAAACGCTAAGCCATCTCTCCAGTCCCCTCTTTTTTTTTTTTTTTTTTTTTTTTTTGGTTTTTTTGAGGTAGGGTTTCACTCTAGTCCAGGCTGACCTGGAATTCACTGTGTAGTCTCAAGGTGGCCTCGAACTCATGGTAATCCTCCTACCTCTGCCACCCCGGTGCTGGGATTAAAGGCATGCGCCACCACGCCCAGCCCCTTCCTGTTTTTTTTTTTTAGTGAGAGAGAGAGCAAGCAAGTATGAGAGCAAAGGGAGAGAGAATTGCTGCCCCACAGTCTCCAGCCACTGCAATCAAACTACATATACATGCGCCACCTTGTACCTTGTGCACATGTCATCTTATGCATCTGGCTTACATGGGATCTGGGGAGTCAAACACGTGTCCTTAGGTTTTGCAAACAAGTACCGTTACTGCTAAGCCATCCTTCCAGCCTTTTTATTTTTTGTTTTTTTTTACTATTATTATTATAATTATTAATTTGCAAGTAGAGAGAGAGAGAGGGAGAGAATGAGCACTCCAGGACCTCCAGCCACTCCACACACGCGCCACCTTGTGCATGGCTTGCGTGGGTACTGGGGAATAGAACCCGGGTCATTAGACTTTGCAAGCAAGCACCGTAACCACTGAGCTGTCTCTCCAGCCTGTCCCGAGGGCTCTTTAGCCAGGCCAGGCTGGGTCCACATGGGGCTTCCTGGGGCAAGTTTCCCCCTTTGCTCTGTGAGCCTTTGGCTCGCACTTCCTCACCTATAGTGTGTGACGTAAGAGAGAACAGGAAAGCTAATGAGACCACCAGCCTCAGGTCTCAGGAGAGGGCTTGGAAGTAGGCCTGACCACTGATGCCCAGCTTGAGTGGCCGAGCAGAAGCTTTTGCAGGGTCATCTGCCGCCTGTCTGCCTGTCTGTCTGTCTCTCTGTAGTGGTACACACGCGACGCCTGCCTGCAGCTCAAGGAGCACTTCCACACACAGGTCAGCGCGGCTTGCCAGCGCAGGAACACGGGGACCGTCGGGTGAGCCCGTGGGACACAGGTGTGGGAGCAACGGCCCAGAGGAACGTAAACACACACACACGTGTGCGTGGATGCGTGCGCAGATGGAACGCACAGGCTGGGCCAGTGCAAACTGCCACCAGGATTGTGGTGCTGTTGTTGGGACTCACAGCGCTCACGGGGATCCTCCTACCTCTGCCCCAGGAGAACTGGGATTAAGGGCGAGCGCCACCACACCTGCTTATCACCGTGTGAACACGCTCCCTCGTCTCAGAATGTCACGCAGGTGGCTTTTCTGTTGGCGGTTTCGGCACAAGTCCATTTCCTCGGTCTGGACCACCCTCCTCTCCTCATCTCTCCTTCCCCCTTAGGTCTCTTTGTATCAGGTCCTCAGAGAGACTCCTCTGACCTCCTTCTGACCCTGGACTGACCTATACCCTAGGCAGGGTCCGTATCGTTTCCTTTCTGCGTGCTCTTGAGCCCCCAAAACTCACTTATGCCATAGAATTATGTTCTTGGTGTTTTTTTGTTTTGTTTTGGTTTTTTGTGTCTGGATTCCCTCCTGGAGCTAGCCCGTGAAGACCGAGGCTGTCTGTCTGTCCTGTGTCTGCCTCAGCAGTACCTGTAATTCACTATGTAGTCTCAGGGTGGCCTTGAACTCACGGCAATCCTCCTACCTCTACCTCCCAAGCACTGGGGTTAAAGGCGTGCACCACCACGCCCAGCACTTCTTGCTCATTTCTAATTCTCAGAACAGTGACTCTGGCCATGTGGGATCAGGAGTTCAACCCTGGGGGAACCGGGTCCCCATAACAAATGCAGTCCTCCTCCCTCTTCAAGAGCTGCAGAGGGAGGACAGAGGGGCTTAGCAGGGTGGGCCTCGTGGCATCTAGAAGCGAAGGGAAAGAAGGTTCTGTATGTGCTGCCTCAGTCTCCAAACCGTCGCGGAGGCTGATGCAGACATGTTTCCCCCAGGCTCACGCTGTCCAAGGTGGTCGTTGTCGGTGATCTCTATGTGGGCAAGACCAGCCTCATCCACAGGTAAGCCCTGCCACAGCCCTCCTGTTCAGTCACTTGGGTGCCACCACCCAGCAGCGAATTGTCCAGGAAATCCAGATAACATGTGCATACTGGGAAGGTAGCTTGATAGAAACCAGACTAGAGGGAGTGACCAGAAATCAAGGAGATTGGCAGACAGTGGGGCATCCCAAAAACTTGCCATTCATCATGCATTGGCCTGGCCTGTCCTGCACTACCCTCCCTGGAGATGGAACATCATCTCTCTCACTGTACCTTCTCTTTTTGAATTGGCCATCTCAGGAGTTCATCCCAGCAATGGAAAGTTGGCTGGCACATCTGTCTATCCACAGCTCTGTGGAACATTACTGTGTGTGTGTGTGTGTGTGTGTGTGTGTGTGTGTGTGTATGTGTTTTAAGATGGGAGTCTCATGTAGTTTAGGCTGGCTTCTAACTCACTAGGCAACCAAGGATGACCTTGAACTCATGATTCTCTTCCTGCCTGTACATCCTGAGTTCCAGGATTACAGGAGTACATTAGCAGAGTATGTGGTGTTGGGGACGGAACCCAGGGCTTCATCTATATAGACAAGTACTTTACCAACTGAGGCTAGCCCTGATTTTGGCTTTATTTATTTATTTGAGAGAGAGAGAGAGGCAGAGAGAGAAAGAGAGAGAGAGAATGGACACACCAGGGCCTCTAGCCACTCCAAACAAACTCCAGATGCATTAGCCAACTTGTGGGTACTGGGGAATTGAACCTGGGTTCTTAGGCTCAATAGGCAATCATCTTACCTGCTAAGCCATCTCTGCAGCCCCCCCCTTTTTGGAAAGACTAACAGTTTTTATTTATATATATATATATTTATGAGGTAGGATTTCACTGTAGCCCAGGCTGACCTGCAATTCACTATGTAGTCTCAGGGTGTTCTTGTGATCCTCCTACCTCTGCCTCCCAAATGCTGGGATCAAAGGCGTGTGCCACCACGCCCAGCTAAGGCTAACAAAGTTTTATTGTAAATGAAAGTAAAGAAAGCTTTCCATAATGGAGAAGTTGTACCAGAAAAATGGGAGGCTGTGGGGTTTTTTTTGTGTTGGGGGGTAGGTTCTCACTCTAGCCCAGGCTGACCTGGAACACACAATCAACCATTACTTTTGATGTCCCAATGGCGGGCTCTACTTCCTCTACACTTTCACTCTCATGAAGCATCTCCCCCCATCTTTTTTGTTTAATCATTTTATTTATTTATTAGATACAGAGGGAGAGAGAGAGAATAGGTGTACCAGGGCCTCCAGCCGCTGCAGACGAACTCCAGATGCACGCGCCACCTTGTGCATCTGACTTACGTGGGTTCTAGGGAACTGAACCTGGGTCCTTAGGCTTCAAGGCAAGCACCTTAACAGCTGAGCCATCTCTCTAACCCAGTCCCCCCATCTTTTGTTGTTTTGAAGCAGAGTCTCACTCTAGGTTGACCTGGAACTTACTCTGTAGCCCCAGGCTGGCCTCAAAATCACACTGATCCTCCTCCTCAGCCTCCCAAATGCTGGGATTAAAGCCCCCCCCAACCTTTGCACCCAGCTTCCACCCATTTTGTGATGACTGCCCCCGCAGGTTTTGCAAGAATGTCTTTGACCGCGATTACAAGGCCACTATCGGGGTAGACTTTGAAATCGAGCGCTTTGAGATTGCTGGGATTCCCTACAGCCTCCAGATGTAAGTCACTGTTACCGGGTGTGGGTTCCCATGGGACCCGGGAAACACCCCGGAAGGCCCTTGGCCAGCTGCTGCGTCCAGGTGCTCAGCAGGACGCGGCTGGTCAGGCCTCACGGTGTCGCGGCCTCTTTGCCACCCGCTCCTCTGGCAGTTGTCTCTGTCACCGTGGCGGAGAGGCTTCCACAACCTGGCCCACCTACTGCCCTGGCCCCAACGCTTCCTGCCCTTGCTAAGGCTCAGCCTCCCTCCGTACCCGGACTTTTGTGGCCCTGTACACGGCAGGCTGGCCTCTGGCGAGTCTCAGGCCCTATATGCGCCTCGTCCTCCTCCTTCCGCACCTCGTACAGAGGCGCACCCCCGCCGCCCCTGCTGCCACCTGACACCTCCCGCGTCATTGCATCCCTTTGCCTCGCGGTGGCCCAGGGACTCTACCCCGACCCTTCGCTTTCCCTCAGAACAGCCCAGGGTCTGCCTGGAACCTACCTTCTCCCACCTCGGTAAAAGTGCTGTGTGCTCTCGACCTCACTGCCCTGCCTCCGCCCGACCTGGAGGGTCCTTGCAGGTCTGACCAGGTGTCAACCCACTGTGGTCGCCTGCATGGTCCCCGCCCTCCTACGTGGCAGTCACTGTCCTCGGGTTCTCCTGCTGGCATTCACCAGGTCTCTGTCCTGGCCCCCCTCCCCATCCGTCCTCCTCCCTGGACTCGGTCCTTACTCCTCCGTGTCTCTCCTACACTGAGCTGGTAGATCGTGTGGGTATCAGCTCCTATCTCCACAAAGACAGCAATCCTGGGACCAGATGATAAAGCACCCTGTCCCAGGGTGGGCACAGGGTCTGTCTAGGTTACGAAAATCCAAGAATAAGGCTTCTGGGAAACCGAGAACAGCAAGGGTCCGCTGGGGGTAGCCCAGGTAGAGCTGCGCAGAGATTGGCCAGTGCTGGGCTCCCATTGGGGCTGCAGGCTGTATCTAACTAGAGGCTCAGCACAAAGTGGGCACTGCCCTGCAGCAGCTTCATATGTGTATATATATATATATATATATATATATATATATAATTTATTTGAGAGAGAGAAAGAAGGAGAGAGAATGGGCGCACCAGGGCCTCCAGCCACCTGTAAACGAACTCCAGACACGTGCGCCCCGTTGTGCATCTGTCTTATGTGGGTCCTGGAGAGTCGTACCGGGATCCTTTGGCTTTCAAGGCAAACGCCTTAAATGCTAAGCCATCCCTCCAGTCTTATGTTAAAGCAGCTTCTTATGTTAAAGTCATGGACAGCCACCCAGCTGGCCCCTTCTCCAGGGCCCATCCCCACCTCCCCACCCAGAGAAGTGAAATAAAATATGAACGAATTCATGAAGGAAGTAGCTCAAAGATTTGTATTATGTTGACTCGCTTGAAACGAAATTAGATTTGATCTGTCAACCTTAAAAAGAGATGGATTGAGAAACCGGGCATGGTGGCTCACACCTTTAATCCCAGCACTCGGGAGGCAGAGGTAGGAGGACCGCTGTGAGTTCAAGGCCACCCTGAGACTCCATAGTGAATTCCAGGTCAGCCTGAGCTAGAGTGAGACCCTACCTCATAAAACCAAACAAACAAACAAAAAAAAGGCTTTGATGGATTGAGGACTATTTCAAGCTCAGCCATACATATTGACCACCTGTTTTAAGCCCATACAAGTACATCTCAGAGGATGTACCTTCCCCTCTTCTATCCTGTACCCACAGAGACATGATTAATTGATCGTTGCATCATTTTCCGGGGAGCTGGGGCTCAGCTTCTGCGTCCTTCTCAGCAGCTTGCTCCAGAGAGCCAAAGCTAAGCTGATCAGTCACTCAGGGGGCTACAAACCATGTCCCTATCAGCCCCACTTTCCACCCGGGGTGCCGCTGCACTGACGGTGAGGCAGTGCCTCAGTTAGGAAACCCTAGTGTCGTCCAGACCATAGAACGCCCGCTCCTGTTTCCTGTCGCAGTCTGAAGGGCAGGGAAATCGCCAGTGCCACACCCCTATCCATGTAGCCACCGTGAACCCAGGGAAGGAACTTGGGAGGGATCACCCGGAGCCAGGACAGGGAGAGCCGGTTCCCCCAGGCACTTCCTGAACACCCCTGGCACGATGACATACGTCCTTCGGTCTCTCCTTGGCCTGAGGGCTGGGGATGCTGTGACTGCTTCACTGGCCGCCACTGTTTCCCTTTCTCCCTGGTGACCACACAGCTGGGACACAGCCGGGCAGGAGAAATTCAAGTGTATCGCATCTGCCTACTACCGGGGTGCCCAAGGTGAGCTCCTCTTCACAAATACTAGCACTTTTATCCTCCAGGAGCCAGTGAGAAAAAGCACTCTAGCCAGTGCGTGGGGACCGGGAAGGTGCCTGGAAGCAGGGCCGCTGGCTGCCTTTAAGGAGCCCGAGATATCAAGTGTTGGCTGTGTCGGCGGCTCCCGGTGTCAGCTCAGAGAGGGGCACGCTGGTCCAGGGATCCCAGAAGAGAGGCTCCACGTCAGATTCAGGTAGAGATGAAGCCTAGAGGGCTTGTCTTGTCGCTGGGCCAGAAAGGAGGAAGGAAAGCTGGAGCCGCGGCAGGACTGGCAAGCTCGAAGGTGGGGGGCTAGCAGAACTCAGTCAGTGCCCACTACTGACGTGGCCCCGGGTAGCGTGGATGCTCGGTGAGGTTTACGTTCAGCAGAGAAGGCAGCACAAAGTCCCCAGCAAGGAGACAGAAATGGATGCCACTATAAGGAGGGAGAATGATCAAAAGAATCCCAAGGGGCTAGAGAGATGGCTCAGCCATGAAAGGTGCTTGCTTGCAAAGCCTGATGGCCCGGGTTCGACTCCCCAGTACCTACGTGAAGCTAGATGCATCTAGAGCTCATTTGCAGGGGCAGGAAGCCCTGGCGCACCCATTCTCCACCCCCCACAACCTCTTTGCTTGCAAATAAATAAATAAATTTTTTTTAGAAAAGAATCCCAAACAAGACTCAAAGTGTAGGCACACTTATATCTTCCCAGCAGTAGTGTAAGGATCACAGCAATTTCATTCCAGTGTGCAAAGAAAAAGAAGTAAGCCGTGCGCACCTTGGCTGTGAGTGGAGCCCCAGCTTGGCCACGTCCACTGTGGCCTCTGTAGCCTTTGCCTTTCCAGGCACTTCTTTTCCCGACAGGCTGTGGCTGGCAGTGTGAGGTGCCTGGCAGACTCCTGCATTCAGCACCTGGGCTGCCAGCATTCCCACAATGAGCGTTGTCTCCGCTCCCTTCTGCCTGGGCTCCATAGCCGTCGGTCAAAGGGCACAAGAAGCCCCGTCTAGCCTGCTGTCACCCCAGGGGGACAGTAGAGAGACCTCTGCCTGGACCATCTATGTGAACTTCCCCTTAGCAAACACCCAACACATGGACATCAGGAACCCAGGATAGGGCCAGCAATGAGAGGCGCTGACCACAGGGACATCGCCCAGTTTCCTGTCTACCCAGCTCTGCAAAAGTCATTTCCCTTAAGCCGCTTGTTGTTAAGTAATCATCACAATTAATTGCCCATCGGTTGAAAGTCTGCCCTGGGTCAGACCCTGGACTAATAGCTTTTCAAAACAGTGGCCATCATTTATCTTCATAGTAGCCCTGAGAGCTGGAGGTATCTCACAGACGGGGCTGTCCACAGTTAAGGCCCTCACCACAGCTCAGAGAGCCAGGCATAGCAGAAGGTGTCTTGCCAGAGTCCACCTGCTTTGGGACCCTCACTGGGCCCTCTGGGTGCAGATCTAGAGGGAGGCTGGGGGAGGAGGGGGCGGGCAGGTCCCTGGGGGCAGCCACAGGGTGTCTCCTCCCTAGCCTCCACTGTGGGGTCCAGGAATGTGCCTGGGGGCTGTGCCAGCACTTCCTTGTGACCCCGAAAGGCACCTGGGAGAGACCCCTTGGTCACAGTGTTCCCACTTGTCGCTGATTGGCTGTTTGCTTTTCTCCTTGTGTCCAGCGATCATCACGGCCTTTGACCTCAGCGACGTGCAGACCCTGGAGCACACCAGGCAAGTCGTTCTGGACTCTGTGATCCTGCAGGCCACCTGGGTTTACAGGGCTGCCCGGAGAGCTCCCAAACCCGGCTCTGGGAAGGGCCTCCGATGGCGGGGACACCCTTGTCAGAACCAACGGCCATGTACTACTTGCTGTCTAGTTCCCCTCTTATCCCTCAAGACTTGTTTCCGTCTGCTGCTCAGGGCCATCTTGCTGTTATCAAATCGAAAAGTCCTAATTTTGAATGAAGGCCCCTTGGTTCACTTTACTCTGGACCAGTGCTCTCCGACAGGGCATGAATTTTGCACATGCTGTCTTGGGCAGAGGTGTGGGGTGTGGACAACATGACCAATTCCAGGAAGCCATCTTGCTTCTGCCAGGAATCATCCAAGTAGTGGATCAGACCCCCTTCCCGCACCCCATGTTTGCCTGGGGCAGGCATGTCAGCATTTCTCAGACCTTCTGAGGGAAGCAGGGATGATTTGTACAGAGCTGGTGAGGGGCAGGACTCACCCGAGCTCTCTCAGGAGGAGGACGGAGGGCTCCTCTCCACCAGCCAGTGCTCCTTGTATCCCCAGGCCCCTCCGGTCCCACCGAAGCCCTTCTGGCTATGGGACCAGCACTTCACTTGGCCAGGGTTGTCCAGACTGCCTTCCCTACACCTCCCAGCACTTCTCAGCCCTAAGGAAGACCCCAGTCTTCTCCCCGACCATGCACCAACCCCTGGTCTTCCTCGGGGTCCCGTGGATGTGCGGATGGCGTTGTGCCAGCCTGTCTCTTCTCTGTGCATTCCAGGCAGTGGCTGGAGGATGCGCTGAGGGAGAACGAGGCAGACTCTTGCTTCATCTTCCTCGTGGGCACCAAGAAGGATCTTCTAGTGAGTACAGTGAAGCTGGGCACATGGTGGTGGCGCACAGTGCCTCTTCCAAAGGGCAGCCCACGTCTGAGGGGCAGTGGAGGGCATGGACGTGCCTTGTATTGGATTTCACAGACTGCAGGCTGCACAGTTGTCCTTGAAGACAGGACGATTGGCCCAGATGTGCCCTGGGCAAATGGCATCCCTGTACTGAGCCCCCAAAGGGGGAGAAGGGTGGGGAGAGGGAGGCTGCTACCCATCCCAGGGGGCTCCCCGCAGAGAGGCTGGGAGCCGCAGGGTCAGCCCGGGTTGCTTCTCCCAGTCAGGGGCGGCATGCGAGCAGGCAGAAGCACAGGCCGTGAGCCTGGCCTGTGAGATGCAGGCGGAGTACTGGTCGGTGTCCGCCAAGACGGGTAAGTCGTGCCTCCCGCGTGCGTTTACGAATGAGAGATTATAGGACGCACAGACACAAAGAACAATGGAAAACTGGAGCTCTCAGAGAGACGAAATGAAAGAACTGGGGGGGGGGGGTGCTCGGGAATTGGACCCAGTAGTCCTTAACCTCAGCTGAATGGAGACAGTGGACCTCTGGTCAGGGAGTGGGTAAGAGCTGAGGGTGGAAATGCCACCTCCAGCCCCTGCAAATTCCTGGCAGTGCCCATACCTGGGGCCTCTGCTGCTCTTTACCAACACCTAGTCCGCCCAACAGCACCTGTGTATCAGAGAAACAGCAGATCCACTGGGCTCTCACTATGGGCCAAGCGGGGCTGCTTCAGGGTGTTAAGTGCACAAGGGCACTGTTCATGTCGGGTGCTGGGGGCTGGCCCCCACCCTGACTGGACAGCTGCCTCTGTCTGGAGGAGGGGGCACAAAGATTCCAGCTGCCTAGGGTAGAGATGGGCTCCAGAGCCGGGTGGGAAGCCAGGCTGGTACCCGCCCCCCGCCTTATGAGGGGTGCCCCTTATGGATGAACGGGACTGTGCCCTCACGTGGCCGTTGTGATTGTCATGAATACTCTACAAGGGGCCACAGCAGCCTGAGGAGGGACGGCTCTGGCTCTTGCCCACGAACGTGTCTGTGGACAGCGTGGGTCTGTGGCTGTCTTGTGGGCCCCCAGGAGAGAACGTGAAGGAATTCTTCAGCCGTGTCGCTGCCCTGGCCTTCGAGCAGTCCGTTCTGAAGGACCTGGAGAAAAGGCCCAGCGCCCAACTCCAGGTTGGTGACAGAGACGGAGACCTGATCCGTGAGTACAGGTGGGGTCGGGCAGGGTGGGGAGCAGGCTGGGTGGGAGCCAGTCGTCTGTAGCCACCGTCCGTAGCTTGTCACCCTCTGCTGTCCTCTGTGAACCTTCTTCCCTGGGCTGTTACCTGGTCTCAAGCCTCCCTGACCTTACCTGTCAGCTCAAACACCTTCCTCGGACTCAAGGCCAGGCTAGGCAACCTGTTCTGAAAACGCCTCGGCCCCGCCTTACCCACTGTGGGGCACAACCCAGAATGTCCCTCCGGCCTCCTGCCTGCACCAGGTCATTCAGGCCTTTAAGGACAGGCCCCGGGGACCAAGCTCCGTCAGCGGCCCAGCAGTCAGGGGAGGGTAGCCCGTGCCCATTGCCAGCTGCAGAATGCCAGCTTGATGCCATTTTACCTTTCTCATCCTTCCAGAGCTGGAGAGACATTCACCCAGGACCCACGAGAGCAAGAGGCCCCCTGGCCTGGGCTGCTGTCAGTAGCAACTACTCCGTGCACATGAGGTGACACGGAGCCCAAGCTCCACACTGTGCCTGCCCGGTCCCTAGGGCTCAGCCACTTCTCTTTCTTGGGTCAGGAGCCTCAGGCCACTGCCCGGCTGCTTAGAGGACTATGGTAAGCCCCACCGGAGGGTCACCAGATAATCTCTGTGGCCTCGAGGACAGCAAGCTCAGAACACTCCAGGTCTGGCCCACAGCCCGCGCCATGACCCACGTCAGCAGTCACCGCGGTGCTCTTTCCCGCCGATCCCGGATGTGGCCCCCGAAGACTTCTCACTTCAGTGTTCTGGGCAACGAGGGAGTTTCTGAATGGTCACGTGACCCATCATCCCACCTGGAAATGAGTTCTCTCTCATCAACGGGACAAGCCACCCTAGGCCTTGGAGTTCCAGACCTAACTATCCACTGTTCCCCTGGCACAGACCTGCAGAGGCCCCGGGCCAGTCCTATCGTCAAGGACAATGACCAAAGAAATCACTTGGGCCCCTTCCGGCCGAACCCTGCCCCAGCTCCTGAGAGTCCCCTGCTGCTGCCCTGCTCGTCAGTGGTCAGTGGACAAGGAGGGGTGCCTGTGACTCACCTGATGGTCTGTTGTCCTGCTATGCGGAGAGGTGCAGATTCCAGGGCACCCTCGGACAACTCATGCCCTGTCCCCCAAGCCTGCTGTCTTCTGTAAGCCCTGGGTCTGTGTCCGTGTAATCCTGACATCCTGCCATACGTGGGGACGGCATCACAGCTGGGGGGAGGGGCGCTGATTGAGACAGAGTCTCATGTAACCCCGGCTAGCCACCTAGAACTCTCTGTGCAGCAGAGGATGACCTCGAACTCCTGACCCTCCTGCCTCTGCCTTCCAAATGCCGGGGTCACGGGCACACACGGCTGTGCCCAGCTTCTCCTGCTTCTTGCAGACGGCGGGCATTTTGCGGGCAGCCATGCGAAGCAGTTCCCTTCTGCACGTGCCTAGGTACCACACATCCTCGTGAGCGCGCATCAGCTCGGCAATAGCCAGGCATCAGGAAGGCAATCTGACATATTTTTCTGTTCAATAGCCTTACCCACATTTTAAGCTCTTTTTTTCTTGCCTTTTTTTTTTTTTTTTTTTTTTGAGGTAGGGTCTCCCTGTAGCCCAGGCTGACCTGGAATTCACTATGGAATCTCAGGCTGGCCTCGAACTCATGGCAATGCTCCCACCTCGGCTTCCCTAGTGCTGGTATTAAAGGCATGCGCCACCACGCCCAGCTTCTCTTTTGAACAGGGCAAGGTCTCCCTAGATACACCAAATCTGCCTCAAATTCACAATGATCCTGCCGCCTCTGCCTTCTAAGTGCTGAGAGTACGGGAGTGAGCGACCACATCTGACCATAGGAAAGAACTTTAAAGGAATTCAATATTTAGTGCAAAACAAAGTAAGACCTGGTAGATCGTATAAAACAGAGCGGAAGCCTGCCTCGAATCAGTGAGTTTATTACTCTCAGAGTAAATCCAGAGTTAACAATTGGTAAAATTCCTTCTGTGCTGTGCCCCTCAACATGCTACCCCTATGTTTGTTGACTTTTTCTCCAAAGTGCCCTTGCACCAGGCACACCTCCTGGCAGGCCGCCCGCCCGCCCAATACCCTGCCCCGGCTGGTCCCAGTGGGGGCATTTGAACCTCCCGTTTCTTGAGCAGCTGCCTAATTTCCCTCGGTGTGGATGGACGGAATTCATTGGCTCTGCTGGTCACGTAGTTTGCGTCCAGCAGTTAGCTTTTACCTGCTGTGCCGCATGCTCAGCATTCCTGCAGGGGTCTCGCTGGGCTCCTCTCCGGTCCGAAGCCCCTTGCCTGGTCCGCTGCATGCAGCCGGCTGGGGAGGGACGACATCATTGGTGCTTGGGAAGGCCTCGGTTCCCGGCCGCCTACAGAGCCTCACAGGGTGCGAGTGGCCAGCCATGGCCACCTGGCTTCCTCCCCTTGTTCCTTCAGGCCCCGGGATGCTGGGGTGGGCGCACATTACTTTGTTTACGCCCAGCACCTCCATAAATTGTCCTTTAAACTTCCCGTGTTGCCCACCACGGTGTGCCAGCTGGTTTCTGTGGGTCCTGACTCTACTAGTCTCTCCAGCGTCAGCATTTGGCCTGGGAGGTGAAGTTTGCTACGCAGAAACCAAGGGGCCTCAAGTGTTTCCCCTGCCAATTAACAGTGTTGCCTTAGTGTGTTTGTGAGCGTCAGCCCACACCACAGACTGGGTAAGTCATCAGCAAGAGGAGTCTTTTTTTCTTAAGGTTCCCGTGGCTGGGAAGCCCAAGGGCAAGGGGCTGGCACCTGGCGAGGGCTTCATGCCATGGCACTAATGTAGCGTATGAACAAGGAACCATGTACTAGACTCGGGGCCCAAGCAAATTTGTGTGTGTATGTGAGAGAGAGAGATGAGAGAGAGAGAGAGAGAGAGAGAGAGAGAGAAACAGACAGACAGCCGAGCATGGTGGTGCACACCTTTAATCCCAGCACTCGGGAGCCAAAGGTAGGAGGATCGTGAGTTCAAGGCCACCCTGAGACTACATAGTGAATTCCACCCTGGGCTAGAGCCAGACCCTACCTCAAAAAAAAAAGAAAAAAAAAGAGGGCTGGAGAGATGGCTTAGCGGTTAAGCGCTTGCCTGAGAAGCCTAAGGACCCCGGTTCGAGGCTCAATTCCCCAGGACCCATGTTAGCCAGATGCACAAGGGGGCGCACGCATCTGGAGTTTGTTTACAGAGGCTGGAAGCTCTGGCGTGCCCATTCTCTCTCTCTCTCTGCCTCCTTCTCTCTGTCGCTCTCAAATAAATAAATAAACAAACAAAATAAAAAAAGAAAAGAAAAGAAAGAAGGGCTAGAGAGATGGCTTAGTGGTTAAGGCTTAAGGCATTTGCCTGCAAAGCCAAAGGACCCAGGTTTGATTCCCCAGGACCCATGTAAGCCAGATGCACAAGGGGGCGTATGTGTCTGGAGTTTATTTTCAATGGCTAAAGACCCTGGTGTACCCATTTTGTCTCTCACAGAGATCCTTGTACCTCTGCCTCCTGAGTGCTGGGATTAAAGGCATGCACCGCTATACCAGGTCCTAATTTTTAAAATTTAATTAACTAATTAGTTGTATTATTTATTTATTTATTTATTTTTTTTTTTTTCAAGGTAGGGTCTCACTCTAGCTCAGGCTGACCTGCAATTCACTATGCAGTCTCAGTGTGGCCTTGAACTCAAAGCGATCCTCGTACCTCTGCCTCCTGAGTGCTGGGACTAAAGGGGTGCTTTAAACACCCAGCTGTTTCTTGTTGTTGTTTGTTTGTTTGTTTGTTTTGTTTTTAGGAAAAAAAAAAGAAGCAGAGTGGGTATGGGCACACCAGGGTTTCTAGCCACTGCAGACAAACTCCAGATACATGCGCCATTTTGTGCATCTACTCTTATGTGGGTACTGAGGAATTGAGCCCAGCCTGTCAGGCTTTGCAAGCAAGAATCTTTAACTGCTTAGCCAGCTCTCGAGCACCCCCACACATACCCAGTTTACCAGTTTTTTGTTTTTGTTTTTTTGCTTTGTTGTTGTTTTTGAGGTAAGGTCTTACTCTAGCCCAGGCTGACCTGGAATTCACTATGTAGTCTCAGGGTGGCCTCGAACTCACATCCTCCTACCTCTGCCTCCCGAGTGCTGGGATTAAAGGCATGTGCCACAACGCCCGGCTCCAGTTTGCTTTTTAACAAACCCAGTCTTGTGATAAATGCCAGTGTATTTGTGATCAATTAGTTGTAAACACCACTACACTTGGACCAACCGTCAGTGTATTTGGAAGGCCTTAACACCCGATCCTGCTAGGCCCCATCTCCCAACACTATTCCAGTAGGAGCTAGGTTTCCCCATGAGTTCTGGAGGGGACGGACATTCAAACCACAGCAAGTGGGAGGGAGTGTGGCGTGGCGTGCTTGCCAAGCACACACAAGTCCCTGGGTTCCATCCTCAGCCCCGAAAAGCAAACCTTAGGCAGCCGCATCACTTCCATGTCATTCTCACCGCTCCCTCCGACAGAGACGTTCTCCAGACCTCTCAGCGTTTGGCGGTTGGGTTCTGGGGCACAGGCAGTCTGTGGGTCTGGTCCTAAGGGCCCCAGGGGAGCAACCCTTTCTCAGCCACAGCACAGTGAGTACCCAAGTTCAAGCGCTTCAGAAACGTCTCCTCACTGGTTCCCTGGCTCCTCCTTCCCTGTTCTCGGTCCACTCTTGTCCCTTCTGCCAAGACATCTTCCTGTCCCTGTCCAGCAGGAGAGACAGAGCGCTGAAAAAGCAGATTCCCTTCCTGTTCCCCTGCTCCACCTGCCCCACTCCAGCTTGGAGACTGGTCCCCGTGGAATCAGGAAGCAGGGACCTTCCCCTTGACTCTTACATACAGGCTCCCAGGCGTGCGTCCCCAGTGCCCTGCCGCCCAAGGTCGTGACCCCCCCCCCCACCAAAAGGGATTTACTTGCATGGCCCAATTCCCAGCCCTCCTCAAGGTCGCTGGCCAAGACTTCCTCCATCACAGCCTGTTCCATGTGTCCCATAGGGTAGGACAGTCCTTCAGCAGTGTCGATGAAGTCCGCTCAGTACCCAGAGCAGGTCCCTCCTGCTCAGCCACCCTCGGTCCTGTGCCCCGGATGCCTGTTCCATTCCCATATGGCCGAGCTGTGGGTCTCTGCAACAAAGGGGAAACCACGGGGACTCATCTACGTCACAGGATAGCCTGCGGGTGGGAACTGCTCCCAGATGAACCTCACTTTCTAGGGAGAGAATGAAGTCAAGAGAGCTATGATGGTGTGGAGAGCGGAGCACAGAGGTAAACAGAGCATTGGTTAAGTTCATGTAGTCCCATTCTTTCCCCTCCCTCATCTCTTGTTTCAGATAAAGTCTCAGCTACCTTCTGCCACTGCCTCCCAATTTCTGGGAATGGGATTACAGGCATAACTTGTGTGTGTGTGTGTGTGTGTGTGTGTGTGTAGGTGAGCTATGACTTCCAGGTGTGGATCCGTGCTTTCCACCTCGTTTGATGTAGGGTCCTGTTCATGACAGTTCAAAAGGCCAGCTGGCTTGTCAGTAGGTGGATTCTCCAGTCTCCGCCTCCCATTTGGCTTTAGGCATGCTGGGATTACAGAGGGGAAGCCCCCTAAAACATCAGGCTTTTTTCAGCGCTTCTGGGGATCCAAGCTCAGGTAGTCGCACGTGTGTGCTTTATCCACTGAGCCATCCAGGTAACCTCGCTGTCACTCATTCTGATTCAGGAGTTCCTACAGTCAGGCTCGGTGGCACACACCTTTAATCCCAGCACTGGGGGGGCCTCAGGTAAGCTTGGTGCGAATTTGAGAGTTTGAGGCCAGCTGGGAGCTACAGAGTGAGTTTAAGTCAGCCTGGACTAGAGTAACCCCCTACTTCAGGAATAATAATAATTAAATAAATAAATAGAACTGCTGGGCTCAGCAGTTTAGGCATTTGCCTGCAAAGCCTAAGGACCCAGGTTTGATTCCCCAGTACCCACGTAAAACCAGATGCACAAGATGGCACATGTGTCTAGAGTTCGTTTGCAGTGGCTAGAGGCCCTGGTGCACCCATTCTCTCTATCTCTTTATCTGCCTCTTTCTCTCTCTCTCTCAAATAACTAAATAAATAAATACCTGCTAATATGTAAAAAACCAAAAGAGTTCCCATAGCCCCCTTCCCAGCCTGGTCCCCTGAATTCTTCCAATTAAAATCCCTGGACTGAAGCCGGGCGTGGTGGTGCACGCCTTTAATCCCAGCACTGGGGAGGCAGAGGTAGGAGGACCATCTTGAGTTCAAGGCCAGCTTGAGACTATCTAGTAAATTCCAGGTCAGCCTGAGCCTGAGTGAGACCCTACCTCAAAAAAAAAAAAAAAAGAAAAGAAAAGAAAAGACTCCACAAAATTCTTGGGGAGGATGGGACCCCACACTCAAGTATGGGCAGAGACTCAGAGGGCCGCTCTGTCCGATTTTCACAGCTCCGGGTCCCCCAGAGACGCTTGTAGATAGACAAGAATTGTTGACCCGTGGTAGACCATAGGACACGGTGACACAGGAGGCCCAAGGCAGGGATGGGAGCAGGCGTGGGGGGTGGGGGGCTCTCAGAAGAAACGCACGGCGCCCCGCCTTTCCCGCGCAAGAAGTGAGCGCGGCTGAATCCTGGGCCTGCTTCAAACACTACCCCGACACAGGCCCCTCCCAGCAGCTGGTGGGGCTCCTCTGCCATCTGCTACAGCCTCCTCGTGTCACCTCCCATATGTCAGACCTTCCTTGGAGAGAAGCTCATAAGCAGATGGGAAGTGTGGCCTTGCTGGTACCTCCACGCAGGCTCTGCGGGTCCTCCTCCCGCCCCCCACCCACAGTCCAGTGCACCCCTGGAATTCAGAGCCACCAGCCACCTGTGTGAGCTCGCGCTTCGGTGGCCTCACCTACCCAGGGCTGTGTTGGTAGGCTTTGCGCTCAGCCTGCCTCCACCCAGCCTTTTGGGGCACATACGGAGTAGAGAGTCTGGCAGGGAAGGCAGGCCGAGGCTCTTCTTCTTCTCACACAGGTGGGGGCACCCCTGGCCTGTCGGGGCTCGGGGCCTGTACTCATGTAGAAACCTGGACCACCTTAGTGGCCACACCTTCAAGGACAAGCTCATCTCTACCCTTCCTCGCCCGGCAAAGGCTGCAGATAGATCCCACTGGGATGGCATGGGCTTCGCAAGCTCGTCAATGATTGATTTTGCAGACGGTGGGTGGAGGTGCTGCTTAGAAGTCAGGGAGGAGCCGGGCCGTGGCGGCGCGTGCCTTTAATCCCAGCACTTGGGAGGCACAGGTAGTGAGTTTGAGGACAGTCCGAGACTACATAGTGAATTCTAGGTCAGCATGGGCTAGGGTGAGACCCTACCTTGAAAAACAAACAAGCCGGGCGTGGTGGCGCACACCTTTAATCCCAGCACCTGGGAGGCAGAGGTTGGAGGATCGCCGTGAGTTCAAGGCCACCCTGAGACAAGTAGTGAATTTCAGGTCAGCCTGAGCTAGAGTGAGACCCTTATCTCGAAAAACAAGCTGAAGGACTTCCTCCCTCGGGTAATCCTTCCTGGAAACACCCTTGCAGACCCACGCAAGAGGCACATCTCTTTCTTGATTTCTAATGGGATCAAGTCAACCACAGTACTTGTCCAGAGCTGCATGAGCAAGCACGACTACAGGACAGCTGTATCGATGATCTTGCCCCCGGGTCCCCAGGGCCGACAGATGATGGATGACAGGAGATGAAGCGGGGGGGGGGGTCACATGCTCACGTGCCAGTTAATGGATACCCTCCTCCAGCCTCTGGCTTGGATGGAGTTGGAGGTGCAGACTAGATAGGGAAGGAGCAAGAGGGCTGGAGAGATGGCTTAGCAGTTTGCCTGCAGAGCCAAAGGATTCCGGTTTGACTCTCCAGAACCCATGTAAGTAAGAGGCACAAGGGAGCACATGCATTTGGGGTACCTCTGCAGTGGCGAGGCCCTGGCGCACCAGTCTCTCTCTCTCTTTCTTTCTCTCAAATAAATCATCGTAAGCCAGATGTGCAGAGTGGCACATGCATCTGGAGTTCGTTTGCAGTGGCTAGAGGCCCTGACACACCCATCCTCCCCATAAATAAATAAACAAATAATAAAGGCAGATTCATTAAAAAAAAACCCGAAAATAAGTATAAAATATTTAAGGTAGGGCTGGAGGGATGGCTTAGCAGTTAAGGCATTTGCCTGCAAAGCCAAAGGACCCAGGTTTGACTTCCCCAGGATCCACATTAGCCAGATGCATAAGGGGGTGCATGCATCTGGAGTTTATTTACAGTGGCTGGAGGCCCTGGGGCGCCCACTCCTCTCTCTCTCTCTCTCTCTTCCCCACTTTGTCTGTCAAGTAAATAAGTAAATAAAAATAAAATATTAAAAATAAACATTTAAGGTAGAGTTGATTTGGGGTCAGGCCAGTGAACCAGAGAGAGAGATTATGTTGATAGACAAAGCCTCCTTTCCCCACCAAAGAGCTGCTTTCTTCCCCAGTCAATGACCACATAAGCCTAGGGAGCCCACAGTTCTCCCTGAAGACAGTCCTAAAGAAGAAATAATTTTGTCTTTTGGGAGTTCTTTTTGCTGATGATGGGGGAATGGGGTTCCACACGCCTAGATTTTTATCTTTCCTGACTCACTTGCCGAGTGACTGAACAGATCATTTAGAGAAGGCAGCTAGTGTTGATCATGACCTTGTGAAGTCAGGATTGTACCTCTGCCTCCTGAGTGCTGGGATTAAAGGCATGCACCGCTATACCAGGTCCTAATTTTTAAAATTTAATTAACTAATTAGTTGTATTATTTATTTATTATTATTATTATTTATTTATTTTTTTTTTTTTCAAGTAGGGTCTCACTCTAGCTCAGGCTGACCTGGAATTCACTATGTAGTCTCAGGGTGGCCTCGAACTCACATCCTCCTACCTCTGCCTCCCGAGTGCTGGGATTAAAGGCATGCACCGCTATACCAGGTCCTAATTTTTAAAATTTAATTAACTAATTAGTTGTATTATTTATTTATTATTATTATTATTTATTTATTTTTTTTTTTTTCAAGTAGGGTCTCACTCTAGCTCAGGCTGACCTGCAATTCACTATGCAGTCTCAGTGTGGCCTTGAACTCAAAGCGATCCTCGTACCTCTGCCTCCTGAGTGCTGGGATTAAAGGCATGCACCGCTATACCAGGTCCTAATTTTTAAAATTTAATTTAATTATATATTTATTATTATTATTATTTTTGCTTTTCGAGGTAGAGTTTCACTGTAGCGCAGACTGACCTAGAATTCACTATGTAGTCTCAGGGTGGCCTCGAACTTGTGGTGACTCTCCTCCCTCTGCCTCCCGAGTGCTGAGATTAAAGGCATGTGCCACCACACCTGGCCTTATTTTAATTTTTGTTTCATAAAATCCTTGAGGGGTTCAAACATTTTTATTTATTTGCAAGCAGAGAGGGAAAGAATATGAATGGGTGTATCAGGGCCTCTTGTCTTTGCAAATGAACTCCAGATGCATGCTCCACTTTGTGCATCTGGTTTTTCATGGATATTGGGAAATTGAGCCCCGGCCAGCAGGCTTTACAAGCAAGCACCTTTAACTGCTGAGCCATTTCTCCAGCCCTATTAAACCCACTTTCAAAGGAGATGTTACTGAGGAAAAGAACGCTGTACATTACTGCATTTCTGGAATTTCTCCATCCTATGTATATTTTTTTCCAGGTAGGGTCTCACTCTAGCCCAGGGGGACCCGGAATTCACTATGTAGTTTCAGGGTGGCCTCAAACTCATGGCAATCCTCCTAACTCTGCAACCCGAGTGCTGGGATTAAAGGCATGCCACACCATGCCGGGTCCATTTCTGGAATTTCTGCCCCTGTCTGTTGCACTGACCCCAAAAGTTAAGGCCAAATCTTGGGTTTCTTCTCGTGCAACCTGGGCTCTATACTATTACCAGCGTGGGAGCTCTAGCTGTGATCAGAGAGGCCTGCAGAGGGCGGCAGTGAGCCGCGCAGCGCCCGTGGAGTCTGTGACGCTGGCCGCCCAGGAGTCTCCAGTATTGACAAGAGATTGAAGGACACATGCCATGTATCCCAACGTGCTTGGGTCGCCCGGCTGCGATACTTTGCACAAGGCGTTTATAACATATTCCAGATGAGGACTAAAGATCCAGGGAGGGGAAGGGAATGACCGAAGTCACAAAGTTCTGAGCGAGGGGGACCTGCCCATCTGGCTGCTGTTTCCCTAGAAAAAGTACAATAACAGCTCATATTCACGCAAATAAGTGTGTGTGTGTGTGTGTGTGTCTGTGTTTGAGACAGGTGTTCTGTCTCTGCGGCAGTCAGGACTCAGGCCCGGTTCTTCAGTTGCCAAATGCAGGAGGCAAGCTTGGGTAGCTTTGTTTCTGCTCATGAGACACCTTGCAGAGAGGCCAGAGTCTCAGGCTCCTCTAGGCTCTAGGCTTCCCCAGGGAACCATCAACGATGCCGGGTCTTTCACTTCACCCTGTGGCCCAAGTGGATGCTTGGTAAGGAGAGAGGTAGGACGGGAGGAGAAGAAGAAAGAGAAGAGGGAGAGGAGAGAGCGAGGAGAGAGGAGGACCGAGGAAGGGGGATTGAAAGAGATACGGACATTATCCAGTATCAAACAGACCCAGGAGCAACTATAACTGGCCTCTGGGAGTGAGAGGTCTAGGGACAAAACCAAAGGGCAGGAGCAGGGAAGGGGGATGTGGAGTTGAGTGACGTGTGGCAGTCGCTACCATCCAGTCTAAGGCGTCCTGGTGCCAACTCTCTGTTGCCAGCGTTAAGTTTAATCTACCCACCCCGGGGTCCACACCACGGCACCTTGCTGGCACAGGGCCTGACCTTGGCTGTATCATTAGGTGACCTGCCCAGTGGACTGAACCCTGCTGGGCGTTTCCTAAGTGTATTCATCTCAGAGGCCCAGTGGGTGTGTGTAGCTGGGGGGGGTGAGGGGTGGGACACCCGAACCCCGTTCCAGGGCCAGCCTCCCCCTCGTCCGAGAGAAGGGGGAAGTCCCCAAGCCCTTTGATGAGGTGCCCTTGGGCTGAGAGTAGGCTAGTGAGATTGAACCTCAGTTTCCTCCAGTACGTAGGGGGACCGAGGGGTGATGATGGTACCAGGGCTCCTTGGGAGTGGTGGGGGGGGGGTTGGTTAGTTTCGAGGGGCCGAGGTCTCTCCCTCTCTCTTTTGAAAAAAGATATTTATTTATTTGAGAGAGTCAGAGAGAAAGAGGCAGAGAGAGAGAGAGAGAGAGAGAGAGAGAGAGAGAGAGAGAGAGAGAGATGAGAATGGGCACACCAGGGCCTCTAGCCACTGCAAACTAACTCCAGACGCATGCGCCACCAATGTGCCTGTGGCTTCCGTGGGACCTGGAGAATCGAACCTGCGTCTTTAGGCTTCTCAGGCATGCGCCTTAACCGCTAAACCCAATCTCTCCAGCCCGGACGCGGTCTCTTTAAGAGGCACGCCCAGCCGCCCCCCCACCTCCCGCTCCTCCCTCCCACCCCCCCTCCCCCGGTCCCTCCTCCACGCCGCGCCGCCTTGGCCGCCGCCCTCGGGCACCTCCCCTTCCTGCGGCGCGGGGTGCGGGCCGGGGCGGGCGGCGGGCGGCAGGGGCGGGGCGGGCCGGGCCGGGCCGGACTGGAGCGCAGCGCTGCGCCCGCGGGGGAGGCGGCGGCGTCGGTGGGCTGCGGCGGGAGGAGCCGCGAGCGAGCAAGGCCGTGGAGCAGAGCGAGCTAGCGAGCGATCGAGAGAGAGAGGGAGGGAGAGAGAGAGAGAGAGAGAGAGGCAGAGAGAGAGGGGGCGCGCGCGGCCAGCCTGCACCGGAGCATCTCGCCGGAGCCCCGCACACAATAGCGACGCGCGCAGCCCCGCACCCCGCCGCTCGGGTCCCTCCCCGCCCCCTCCGCCTCACCTGCGGCCCGGGGGTCGGCGAGGAAGAGAAGGAGACGAGCATTGTTTCCCCACCACTACCACCACCACCACCGTGACCACCACCGCCGCCGCCGTCTCCGCCTCCTCCGCACCGGGGCTAATGGGGACCTCCGGGTACCCGGGGCCCGGCCTGGCGAGGGCTCCTAGGCGTCCCCGTTGAGACGGATCCACTCTGATCTCTCTGCGCGTCCTTCTGTCCCCACGCGCGCTCGCGCCCGCAGGTGACCCTCCCCCCCCGCCCCTCGCGCGCGCGCGCGCTCGCCATGGTGGACCCCGTGGGCTTCGCCGAGGCGTGGAAAGCTCAGTTCCCGGACTCGGAACCTCCGCGCATGGAGCTGCGCTCGGTGACTGACATCGAGCAGGAGCTGGAACGCTGCAAGGCCTCCATCCGGCGCCTGGAGCTGGAGGTGAACCAGGAACGTTTCCGCATGATCTACCTGCAGACGCTGCTGGCCAAAGAGAAGAAGAGCTACGACCGCCAGCGCTGGGGTTTCCGACGCACCGCGCACTCCCCGGACGGCGACGCCGAACCCCGCGCCCCCGCCGCCGCCGCCGCCACCCCGCGCCCGCCCCCTGCGCCCCCCGACGGAGCTGAGACATCGCCTGCCACCGAGGAGCCCGAAGCCCGGCCCGATGGAGAAGGGTCCCCAGGTAAGGCCCGGCAGGTCACCTCGCGCAGGCCCACGGCCGCCTCCACGCCGGTGGATCGGGACGAACGGGGAGGACCTCCCACCAGCGTGGCGGCTCTCAGGTCCAACTTCGAGCGGATCCGCAAGGGACCTGTCCAGCCCGGCTCAGCCGACACCGAGAAGCCCTTCTACGTGAACGTCGAGTTCCATCACGAGCGTGGCTTGGTGAAAGTCAACGACAAAGAGGTGTCGGACAGAATCAGCTCCTTGGGTAGCCAGGCCATGCAAATGGAGCGCAAGAAGTGCCAGCAAAGTTCCGGGCAGGGCCTCGGGGAGACACCCAGGCCCCATTACCGTGGGCGCTCTTCCGAGAGCAGCTGCGGCCTGGATGGGGACTACGAGGATGCGGAACTGAACCCCCGTTTCCTGAAGGATAACCTGATCAATGCCAACGGTGGCAACAGGGCCCCCTGGCCGCCGCTGGAGTACCAGCCTTACCAGAGCATCTACGTCGGGGGTATGATGGTGGAAGGGGAGGGCAAGGGCCCACTCCTGCGCAGCCAGAGCACCTCGGAACAGGAGAAGCGCCTCACCTGGCCCCGCAGGTCCTATTCCCCTCGGAGCTTTGAGGACAGCGGAGGGGGCTACACCCCTGACTGCAGCTCCAATGAGAACCTCACCTCGAGCGAGGAGGACTTCTCCTCTGGCCAGTCCAGCCGCGTGTCCCCCAGCCCCACGACCTACCGCATGTTCCGGGACAAGAGCCGCTCCCCCTCTCAGAATTCGCAGCAGTCCTTTGACAGCAGCAGCCCCCCAACGCCTCAGCGTCAGAAGCAGCAGCGGCAGTGCCAGGTCGTGGTGTCCGAGGCTACCATCGTGGGTGTCCGGAAGACCGGGCAGATCTGGCCCAGTGAAGGGGAGGGCACGTTTTCTGGTGATGCAGGTAGGTACCTAGGTGGACTCAATTGCACCCTGTGCAGGAGAGTCTCTTACAGGATCGCAAAAACCAAAAAGGGGGTAGTTGGCAATGGAAGAAACGGGCACTTGCGTCTCTCTCTCGGGTCCTGCTCCTGAAGTAACCTCACCCCCTTCCTCCAAAAGGCTGAGTGTCTTGTTTGCAATGGGACGGAGTACAACTTGTGAGTGGATGATGCCCCTGTCTGTGTGGATGCGACACAGTCACCTCTCCCAGCGAGATCAGATCTCTTCAGTGGGGGACTGGTCTGGGCTTGGACGTTCCTTGCCACCTTGCTGGTCTGGCCCTGGAGTGGTTACATGACACCTCAGAGGAACCCAGGATGTACAGGTTCCTTCAAGGCCTTGGCGGTGTCAGGTTCACTTCCTTGTTAGCAAGCCGGAGCAGGTGATGAAGGGGAGGAACTGGAAGTCCAGGGACAGGCGGCTGTGATTCAGTGGGCCGCCCAGCATTAATGGGATGAGGATTCCATCAGTGGCGACAGCGGAGCCGTCATAGCCATTTTGGTCGGCATGGCCTTGGTGGGAGGCTTCACCCATCACTGCTCGCCCATATGCATCCAAGCCCACCTACGGGTTTTATGTTTCGGGGCTCGAACCAGGGGTCCTGTACGTGCTAGGCAAGTGAGGTCCCGCTGAAGCTGCGTGTCCAAGGCCTCACCCCGAGTTCTGATCTTCCCCCGGCGTTTTCTTGCCTCCTCTTCGTTTTCCCAAGGATGAGCCCCGCTGGGTACTTAATATTGGGCTCCCGATCTGTGAGTCCCTCCCAGTCTGTGGAGGACCCCAGACTAACCCTGCGGACTCATACAGTCACTCCTGCGCTGTGTGCAGAGGCCCCTGGGCATGTGGTGGGCCGGGACCAGGTTATGCGATCACGATCAGGGTCCAGTATTGCTGTGGAGTAAGGGGCGGGGCTGAGGGGGGAATCTCTTGGAGTCCTTGTCTCCGTTGGGCTTGGTGGGGTTTTCAGCTCGTTGATTTTTTTATGCCCTTTCTGTGGATGGGGTTGCATGTGCGAACTAGTTTGTCCGAATCCTCTTGAAAGCAAGTGCGGCTATTTTTGGCTCCGCGGAGCCACCTTTGCCCAGCACTCCATCCTGCGTAGGCTGCTGCTCTCTCTCTCCCCGTTTGCAGCTGGCTTGGCTGGGGGCCTGTCTGCGTCCTGGCTCAGCCGCACTCCCTGTGGATGAGAAGCTAGAGGAATCAGAAGCCTGCTTTGCCGGCTTTGGAGGACGGATTGCCCCATGACTACTGAGCGCTGGCCTGGTCCAGCCAGCTGCCTGCCAGGCGAACCAGCTTGAGCTGGCCCTCAGTGCCACGGCGCTGGGGTGACGTTGCTGACACACAACATGAAAGGAAGGCTTTCGTGGAAACCTGCCGGCTGATGCTCTCCTTTGCTAGTAGGGAACTATGAGTTTCCAGAAAGTTGAGCTTAGCCTTTCCTACACCTCCTGTGGGGGGTGGCCATGTTGCTGACCACACATGAAAACCCAATGCTGGGCTGGAGAGATGGCTCAGCAGGTAAGGCCCTTGCCTGTGAAGCCCAAGGACCCGGGTTCGATTCCCTAGTACCCATGTACTATGTTGCACAAGAGTCTGGAGTTCGTTTGTAGTGGTTGGAAGCCCTGGTGTGCCCATTCTCCCTCAAATAAATAAAACGAAAAACCAAACAACCTAATGCAATTGAGTAGGAAAGAGAAGGAGGCAAGGGAGAGGCCCAGCGCGGGAGGCACGTGGGATGGTGTCTCAGGAAATGGCTGAGAATTAATTTCATAACTCCAGAACTTTCTCAATATCTTCAAGGTCTCACATTCTCCTATTAGGTTTTCTCTCTTTTCTCTCAAGCTTTTTTGTTGTTAGTTTTTTTGGGACAGGTTCTCCCTATACATCCTAGAATTGGCTATGTGGACCAGTGCTGGGCTGGAACTTGTGGCTACTGTGTCTGCCTCTGTGTGCCAGGATTTTAAGCATCTACTGTCAAATCTGGATTAACCTCATTTAAATGTATATATATATATACATATATATATATGTATATATAATTTTTTTTATTTATTTGAGAGAGAGAGATAGGATGAGTATGGGTGCAGGAGGGTCTCTAGCTGTTCAAACTTCAGATGCATGTGCCACTTTGTCTGTCTGGCTTTATACATGGGAACTGGGGACTCGAACCTAGACTGTTTAGCTTTGCAAGCAAGTGCCTCTAACCACTGAGCCATTTGCTCAGCACCCCTCCCCAAACATTTTTTTGTTTTGTTTTGTTTTGTTTTATCTTTCAAGATAGGGTCTTGCTTTAGCCCAGGTTGATCTAGAATTCACTATATAGTCTCAGGCTGGTCTCAAACTCAATCCTCCTACCTGTCCTCCTGAGTGCTGGGATTAAAGGTGTGCACCAGGCTCCCCTCAAACATTTTTAATGATTAAGGTTAAACAGCATCATTTAAAAGATTATAGAGGCTGGGGATATGGTTCAGTTGTAGTGTGCTTGCCAAACATGTGTGAGGCTCCAGGTTCAATCTCTAGGATCATAAATAAATAAATAGCACTCATAGGAGCAATTATATTGTTTCTCTTAGTACTTTTCAAGAGGGTGTGTGTGTACACATTTTCAGGGCACTTTTAAGTATTTTTATTTATTTATGAGAATGAAAGGGGGAGAGATTGAGAATGGGTGCACCAGGGCCTGTAGCCATTGCAAACGAACTCCAGATGTATGCACCACCCTGAGCATCTGGCTTTACATGGGTGCCAGGGAATTGAACCCGGGTCCTTAGGCTTTGCAGGCAAGTGCCTTAACTGATAAGCTGTCTCTCCAGCCCTTCAGGACACTTTTATTATTTATTTATTTATTTATTTATTTATTTTGGTTGTTTTGAGGTAGGGCCTTGCTCTAGCCCAGGCTGACCTGGAATTCACAATGTAGTCTCAGGGTGGCCTCGAACTTATGGTGATACTTCTACCTCGGCCTCCTGAGTGCTGGGACTAAAGGTGTGCACCACCACGCCGGGCTCTCAGGACACTTTTAGATTCGTAACAAAGTTGAATGGAAGTTCAAAGATTTCCTATGTATCGACCTCCACTTCCAGCTCCTTCATTATCAACATCCCACCCCTTTGTGATGGACATCATTGTCACTCACAGTACAGAGTTGTATTGCAGTTTCCTCTTAGCATTGAGTATTTTGGATTTTTTTTTGGGGGGGGGTCTCTTTGAAACTCCTGGTTGCTTTAGCCCAGAGAAAATTCTAAAACTATTTGACGGAGAAAGAGGGAGAGAGAGAGAAAGAGCGCGTCAGGGCCTCCAGCCACTGCAAACGAACTCCAGACGCATGCGCCCCCTTGTGCATCTGGCTAACGTTGGTCCTGGGGAATTGAACTTGGGTCCTTTGGCTTTGCAGGCATGCACCTTAACTGCTAAGCCATCTCTCCAGCCCGCAAACAAGCACCTTTAACCACGGAGCCATCTCTCCAGCCCAGCCTAGCCCAGCCCAGCCCAGCCCAGGGAATGTTGTATCTTGTGTGGCTGGAGGGGAAAGAGGGTTGCCGGGCAGGCTTAGCCATCTGTCTCTGTTGGGACTGTTTACTGATGTTCTTTAGATGGCTGTGGGGCCTGCCGGCCTCTGAGGAGCAATGAGGAAAATTACAGTGATGGGGGTGGGGAAATGTCATCCTAATGCTCTATTGTGACAGACATGGTGGCCTGGCTCTTGTAACTTCAGTGTCCCATTGGATAAGTGGCACTCCTGTTTCTTTATTTTTGTTTTTTATTTTTTTCTGCAGTCTCAGGCTGGCCTCAAACTCAAGGTGAGCCTCCTACCTCGGCCTCCCGAGTGCTGGGAGTAAAAGCCTGTGCCATCATGCCCAGCGGCACCCACATTTCTGAGTGGAAGGCTGCTGGTCTTTAAGGGAAGGAGCTGAAACCATCACAGCGTGCTCTGTGCTGGGCATGACGACAAAGTGCTTCATGCATGGTGCCTCATGAGCTCTTCTATTTACTGATTTACCGAGTAGGATGCAGCCAGGAAATAGCAAAGCTGGGGTCCCGGGCCCCGTGTGAATGCAGAACTCCAGTCCTTTTGGCACCTAGTACTTACACCTGAAAATCGTGAGCGGTTTGGTCCAGGGGTCCTTCCAGCCCTGTGCACCCAGGGCCCATCTGAGAGGGTGGTCACAGATAGCCATGGGCCCAACCCTATGCGGAACTTTCCCTTGGTCCTGTGCAGGCCACGGAGAAGGAGAGTGGTCCTTGTCATGTAGCAGCTCCGAAGTTTCCCCTCCCTCCCTCTCTCCCTCTCTTCCCTCTCTCTTCCCTCTTTCTTTCTTCGCTCTCTCTCTCTCTCTGTCTTACCTTGTTGTTCAGGCTGACCCTGAACTCTTGGACTCAAGCAATCCCCCTGCCTCAGCCTCCCAAGTGCACTCTGCCACGCTTGGCTCCCATACTATTGCAGCCGGGAGTTAGTGACGCATTTCTAAGTCTCCTGTTTCCAAGCCTTCCAAGTGTCCTGTGGACAGCTCCTGTCTTTCCTGCTTCATCTGTGTCCTTTCACTCTACTTTCCGAGGACTAGGAGGGACATGGCCAGATCTCCCCAGGCTTCCTTTAAGTCTGGGGAATATGTGATCTAAACCTCCATTCTTCTACCCCCATAACCTCTTGAAAGTGTGCCCCTCGTATTTTATTTAAATCTTTTTTTTTCCTGGAGCCGGCCGTGGTGGCGCACACCTTTACTCCCAGCACTCAGGAAGCAGAGGTAGGAGGATCGTTGTGAGTTCGAGGCCACCCTGAGATTACATAGTGAATTGCAGGTCAGCCTGGGCTAGAGTGAGACCCTACCTCAAAAAAAAAAATTTTTTTTTCCCCTTGGGGATCCAACCCAGGGCCTTCACCTGCAAAGCTTAAGCTCTACGGCTGAGCTGCATCTCGAGCCTGACCCTCTGGACCTCTGGTCTCTCTGCAGCTCTCATGTCAATTTCCAATCCTGTCTTCACCTTTTCTTAAGCATCTTCCTTTCACCTTCGGATTCTCACCGGAGTGATTGCGCTCCCTTGGTGGTCCCCTGAACTGGCCACTGGCTTGAGTGGGTAACCATGGAACCTTCAGAGTTCACACAGGCCTCTCCTTGGCTCATTCATAGGAGCCCGTGGCTGCTTCCGGCCTGGCCTCGGTGCAGGCGCCTCCCCAGGGCTGAGGTGGAGTGGGGAAATTCAGTGAGCCGCAAACATTCTACCATCACATTTTTACAAGCACTCTCTGGCTCCAGAAGGCTGGAGTGTTTTGTGAACAGCACGGAGCATTCTGGTACATCTCATTAAAGAAGGCCCTAAGACGGTTGCTCATTTGAGTGGGTCCAGGAAACTTGGCTGTCCTGTGATTATTCCCTTTTGCCTAATTTGCTGGTTTGGGCTTTTGGAGCCATGTCTCTCTCTTCATTGGTCGGGAGCCTGAAGAATCCAGAGCTCACCAGTTCAGCCAGCAGACTGAAGGGATCCTCCTGTCTCTGTTTGCCCAGCGCTGGCATTACAGGTGGGCACCGCCACTTCCGGGGGACGCTGGGGATCTGAACCCAGGCTCTCATGCTTAAGGGACAAGCACTTTACCCGCTGAGCTGTCTTCCCAGCCCATGTTTTCATCATTTGTAAGTGCTCAGCGCATTGACATTATGTCATATAGTACAAGCCACCACTACCACTTAACTCTACAATTATCTTTTTTAAAAAATGTATTTTAGAGAGAGAGAGAGAATGGGCGCGCCAGGGCCTCCAGCCACTGTAAATGAACTCCAGATACATGTGCCACCTTGTGCATCTGGCTTACGTGGGTCCTGGAGAGTCGAACCTGGGTCCTTTGGCTATGCAGGCAAATGCCTTAACCACTAAGCCATCCCTCCAGCACCCCCCCGCCCTTTTTTAAAATTGGTTCTGGGAATTGGCCCAGGGCATTTCTCATGCTTCACAGTGCTTTGCCAGTGAAATACACACTCAGTCCTATCTCGAGACTTGTTTTATCAAAAAAGATGAAACAACTGTGTGGTATCCTGTGTGTGTGGTATACACGTGTGTGTGTGTGTGTGTGTGTGGTACACATGTGTGTGTCTTGTGGGCATGCATACAAAGACCAGAGGATGATGCCAGGTGTCCCCGTTCCGTGTCTGGTCACATGTTTCCTTTATCCGTGAGTCTCTGTTCCGGAGCTTGCTGTTTTCATGAGCCCCAGCGAATCCCTGCTCTCGGCTCCCCCAGGACTGGGCTTACGGATGGGCGTGGCCTTGCCCAGTTGTTGACACAGGTGCTGGGGAATTGAACTCTGGTGGTCTGGGGCCCCCTCAGGTCTCATGCTTGTGCAGGACCTGCTGAGCCATCTCACTGCAACCTCCCCTCCCCCCTTTCACCTTTCTAAACTGAAGCTCTGTTAAATAACGACTCCTTATTCCCTTTACCTCCAGTCCCCGGCAGCCACCATTCCATTGCTGAATCCATGAACGTGCTTAACTTAGCTGTCTCGTGTACGTGGAACCTTATATTATTTATCCCCGTGTCTGGTGTACTTCATTCAGGTGTGGCTTTGAAATTCCCTGGGGCGGCACTGTCACCCTTAACTTTCCGTCTCGGCTTCGTAACAGGTGTGTTTCCTTCAGGAAAACACCTGCTGGCCGTGGGGCCGTCTTCCTGGCTTTGACACCCAGTCTTTTAAGTGGTCTGGTGTATTAGCCTGCCAACACTGCCTGTAACAAAATACCAGTGACTGGATAAAGAAAACAACAGAAATGCATTCCCCCCCCACACACTTCGGGAGGCTGTCATGGTCAAGGGGGTGGAAGGAGCAGGTTTCTTCTGAGGCCTGTCCCCTTGTTTGTGCATGTCACCTTCTCCCTGCCGCTCCACGGGGTCGTTCTTCCCCGTCAGCCCTGTGTCCAGAGCTCCCGTTCTTTGTGTGTACGTGATGTTTTGTGTGTGTGTGCGTGTGTGTCACAGAGAGAGAGAGAGAGAGTGCACGCACACATAGGTACACACACTCCACATGAAGCCAGGGGAGAGTTGGGGGTCCTCATCACTGGCTCTCCCCCAACCCCAGAGCTTCTGTCCGTCTGTGTCCATCCTCCCCCTCTACGGACTGGAGTTACAGATGTGCGAGGCCATGCCTAGCTTTTATTTATCTATTTGACAGAGGGAGAGAGAGAGAATGGGCGCGCCAGGGCCTCCAGCCACTGCAAACGGACTCCAGATGCATACGCCCCCCCCTTATGCATCTGGCTAACGTGGGTCCTGGGGAATCAAACCTGGGTCCTTTGGCTTTGCAGGCAAACACCTTAACCGCTAAGCCATCCCTCCAGCCCATGCCCAGCTTTCTGTGTGAGTTTTTTTGGAGTCACACTTGGCAGTCTCCGGTCCCAGTGGGCCTCTTGCTTAAGCAGCAAGTTCTCTTAAGTGTGGAGCCATCTCCTTAGCCCCAGATTTCCTCCTGAAAAGGTATCTGTCAGGGGTGGGCGTGGAGCTCGCTTGGCAGAGCTCTTGCCTGGCATGCACAAAGCCCTTGTTTCAACCCCCAGTACTGCAGAAACCGGGCATGGTGGAACACACCAGTAATTCCAGTACTCGGCAGGTGGAGGCAGGAGGATCAGAAGTTCAGGGTCATTCTCAGCTACATAGGGAATTAGAAGCCGGCCTGGGCTACAAGAGCCCCCGAAATCAATCAATCTATCAATCTATCCATCAGATAGAATTAAGACCACCGTAGTGACCCCACTTCTTAAAAGATGACATCAACAAATAACAGTCTGAGGAACTAGGGGCCAGAGTTTCAACATATGAAATAGGTGGCAGCCTTGGCAGGGGGTGGGCAGGGGGGCAAGCGCAGCCCATTGCCCTTCATGCCCAGTGAAGACCTTTATTGCTCAGCAGGGGGAAAGAGCCGCCTTGGCGGGGAGAACTGGTGCTAGAGCTGGCTTCCTCTTGTGTTGTCACAGGAAGAATCTGAATGAAAGCATCGTGTAGTCTTAGGCGGCCTGGTGGGGCGAGTCTACACTGAGCCAGGCATCAGGAAGGCCACCAGCCAAGCTTTTGCGGGCAGCCACATCCCTCTGTCCTGTAAGTCAGAGGCTTGGACCGTGCCGTTGCTAAACTCCTTCCTCTTGATCTCTCTCCCTCTCTCCCTTCCTCTTCTACTCTCTTTCTCTGTCTCGGGTCTCACTATGTAGATCAGATTAAGCTGTCCTAGATCTCGTGACCCTCCTCCTTCTCCCTCTAGCACTGGGACCACTGATTAATTTTTTTCTTTAAATTTAAAAATTACTTTTTTTTTTTTTTGGTTTTTCGAGGTAGGGTCTCACTCTAGCTCAGGCTGACCTGGAATTCACTGTGTCATCTCAGGATGGCCTCGAACTCATGGTGCGATCCTCCTACCTCTGCCTCCTGAGTGCTGGGATTAAAGGCGTGCGCCACCATGCCCCGCCTACTCCCCCTTCCCCACCCCCGCCCCAGGTAGGGTCTCGCTCTAGCCCAGTCTGACCTGGAATGCAGTGTGTTGTCTCAGGGTGGCTTTGAACTCACGGTGATCCTCCTACCTCTGCCTCCCCAGTTCTGGGATTAGAGGTGTGCGCCACCACGCCCGGCTTAAAAAATTTCTACTTTTACAGTGCTGCAGTGATCCCAGAGCCTTTTACGTGCTAGGCAAATGCCCTACCACTGATCTGTACCCCCCCCTTAACATTTATTTTGCAAACAGCCATAGTAACCTTATGATAAGCTCTCGCGCCTCTGAGGGCTGGGTCGGCCGAGCCCCCTGGTTCTCACTTGAAGTCTGTGTCGTTGCAGAGAAGTAGTAGCTGATGCTGGTGTCCTTCAAGGTCCGCTTCGTCCCTCTCATATCTGGTGCCTTGCCTGATCCCAAGGTTATTATTAATACAGCTTCTTTTTATGTCTTTTGCTCTTCACCGTGATTCATACTTGACTTTCTTGTTACCAAGGCAGCCACCTCTCCCTGTTCAATAACTCAGGTATTTATTGAGCATGGCCCCACGCCTGTCAGTGTCTTCAGGGACGTTTCTTGCCTTTCTTCTTGTGTTAGGGGAAAGGCTGATCTCCAAGGGCCTTCTTCTTTTAAAGCTGTCCAACAAAAACAAAACCTTTATGATGTCAAAGCATCGCCCCTCACCGGGTACCTTTCTTTAATGTTAGTCCTTGCTTCCTGTTCATCCTGAGTCTGTCTGACTTCCTTCTTTTCCTTCTTCAGGGTAGTGAGCTCCCTAAGACAAAGACAGCGTGTGTCCCGCTGTTGCATCGCCTAGGATATGTCACAGTCGGGTCCTCAAATAGTGTGTTTTTGTTTTTTTTTGTTTTTTCGAGGTAGGGTCTCATATGTAGTCTCAGGGTGGCCTTGAACTCATGGCGATCCTCCTACCTCTGCCTCCCAAGTGCTGGCATTAAAGGTGTGCGCCACCATGTCCAGCTTTGTTTTTAATTTTTTTAAAGAAATACTTTATTTATTTATTTGAGAGAGAGAGAGAGAGAAAGCAGCAGATAGAGAATGGGCATGCCAGGGCCTCTAGCCGCTGCAAACGAACTCCAGATGCATGTGTCACCCTGTGTATCTGGCTTACATGGGTACTGGGGAATTGAACCTAGGTCTTTAGGCTTCCCAGGCAAGCACCTTAACCACTAAGCCATCTCTCCAGCCTCTGTTTTTAAATATTTTTATTTATTGCAAGAAGAGAGAGAGAGAGAGGATGGGATGCACCAGGTCCTTTTGCCACTGCCAGTGAACTCCAGACTCCTGCATGTCTTTGTGCATCTGGCTTTATGTGGTCACTGCAGCATAGAACCTGGGCCGTCAGACTTTGCAAGTAAGCACCTTGAACTGTTGAGCCGTCTCTCCAGCCCCTCAGATAGTGCTGGGTGTCCAGTGAAGAAACATTAGCCGCCCGCCCGGGTGGGTTTGTGTATTGGGCACCATAAGCAGGACCAAGGTGAAATGAGACTCCATCTCTAAGGTTGTAATTTTGCTCAGACCCTTTCCTGTGCTGACCCACCCCCACTGCATCCCTCCTAATAAGTGGCAGTGGACTTTCCGGGGCCTAATGATACAGGTGCCGCCAGGACGAAACCTGTTTGCTTTGGAGACCGGCCGGTTGTGTTTGTTTCCGTCTGGGTGGCTGACTGTGGCCTCCCTGCTCAGCCTTAGAGAGCCTCTGAGCCCTGCCGGTTAGCTGCCTTCCACTCTGACTCACTGCTATGACCTTGCAAAAATGACAGTGGACCCCAAGGGAGTTCGGTACCCAGAGTAAAAAAAAAACCAGCTAGCAAGTTTGCGAAGGCACCTTCCTGTGCCGGGAGTGGGGAGGCTGGGATCCCCCATTTGCGTCGTAAATGTGACTTGTGGGAAGGAGTCGTTTCTTGTGAAGTGGCTGCTGGCGAGATCATTATCGTAATTATATGCTGTCCACTGACTGGGTCTGAGGGGTAAGTGAGACAAACACGTGAGCCTGGAAGAGGGTCAGGCCGTTGGTGGAGGGTCAGTGGTGATGGTAATCGCCTGAGAGCAGAAACAGGGCAGCTCCCCGGGGGAGGGGACCTTGAGCGGTTGTTTGACAAACACGGATTGAGCACTTGCGGTGCCAGGCATTGGCTGTGCTGAGCACCAGCAGATAAGCCCTCCCAGCAGGGCTTTTTCAGCCTGGCGATACCGTAGGAATCGATTTCAGGCCTGTTCTTGAAAGCATCCGCCATCAGGGATACCATTTCTCTCTCTGCTTATATTTTTCTGTTTGTTTATTTTGAGGCATGGTCTCACTCTAGCCCAGACTGATCCGGAATTCACTATGTAGTCTCAGGGTGGCCTTGAACTCATGGCGATTTCTCCTCTCTCCGAGGCCTCCCGAGTGCTGGGATTAAAGGTGTGCGCCACCACACCCGGCCATTTCTCTGTTCTTATTTTGAAGATTTCTAGGAGAGCAACTCTCTGTATGCCAAGCAAGCGTCTTGGCACTGAACGCCTGCAACAGCCCCTACCTGACTTCTGATAGCGTCTTCTGGGCACTTACCTGAGGCCCTCCCCTGCAAGTTGTACAGTGAGGGCCCCAGAAGACTCTGCCTGTCCATCTGCCTCTCCCATCCACGTTTCAGAGTCCTGCTCCTTGTGCTGCTGGCCGTGGTCCAGTGTGCGCTGGTGTTCAGAGGGGGAGAGGGACGGAGCCCGGCTAGTGTGCGCTGGTGTTCAGAGGGGGAGAGGGACGGAGCCCGGCTAGTGTGCACAGGAGCTCAGAGGGGGAGAGGGACGGAGCCCGGCTAGTGTGCACAGGTGCTCAGAGGGGGAGAGGGACGGAGCCCGGCTAGTGTGCACAGGTGCTCAGAGGGGGAGAGGGACGGAGCCCGGCTAGTGTGCACAGGTGCTCAGAGGGGGAGAGGGACGGAGCCCGGCTAGTGTGCACAGGTGTTCAGAGGGGAGAGGGACGGAGCCCGGCTAGTGTGCACAGGTGCTCAGAGGGGGAGAGGGACGGAGCCCGGCTAGTGTGCGCAGGTGTTCAGAGGGGGAGAGGGATGGACTGGCTAGGAAGATGACAGATGCGCACAGGTGACCAGTTAAGCACAGAAAGGGTCAGACACATGGCCCAGGGAGCACAAGGAAGGCCGGGATGCTAAGAGCTAAAAGGACACCGGAAAATGAGGAGACTGTGTACAGAAGCTTGCCAGCAGAGCCAGGAGCAGAGCAACGCACACGGGGGTCCTTGACTCGAGTGCAGCTGTTGGCAGAAGAGCTTTTGAAACCTCGCCACACTGGAGGGCACTGGAATCCATGCCCACTGTCAGGATATGCTGCCAGGCTCAGGTGCGAAAGCTTCTGCACGTGGCAGAGCGTTGATGAGCCCCCTCAAAGTGGCCTGAAGACAAAACACGTTGGTCTGGGCTGAGCAAGGAACGCAGGCTTAGGAGGTAGAGGACCTGGGCTGTCCTGGGAGCTTCGGCACCTTGTCCCTGTGCACCCTTGTATGGGGACTTCATTCTTCCTTGGCCTCTGTCAGCTGGAAAGGGAGGTTCTCTTTGGGGCGGGTTTTCCTGAGAGCATTCCGTGTCAGGCAGTTCAATTTCTTGGGGTCAGCCCCTCCCTCATGTATCTAATGGCAGTTATTCGACCACCATTATTTGGGTCTGTGTTGCTGCTATGAGGGAACACTGAGATGGGACAGGTTTTAAAGAGAAGAGGTTTGTTCAGCTCACATTTTGAGAGGCTGGAAGTCGAAAATCTGGTGGTTACATCTTGGCCTGCCGCGATGGCCTCAGGCCATTCCATTCTGTGGCAGAAAAGCGAAAGGACAAGCAGGTGCAAAGAGGGAGGATGCAGGCAGCCTTGCTTCATAATGGCGCCTCCTCCGGGTAGCTAACCCGACCCCAGGAAGTGATAATTCATTCCTGTAAGATGCCATTCATGATATTTAGGAGGGTGGTCCTCCCGTGACCGAAACACCTCCCCCTGGGGCCCACCTCCCAACATTGCCTCCTTGAGGAATGAAGACTCATGTGAGTTTTGGTGGGGACAAACCATATTCTTTGATTTATTTACTTATTTATTTGCAAGCACAGAGAGAGAGAGAGAGAGAGAGAGAGAGAGAATGGGCATGCCAGGGTCTCTAGAGAGAGAGAGAGAGAGAGAGAATGGGTGTCCAGAGCCTCTTGTTGCTGTAAATGAACTCCAGATGCGTGCACCACTTTGTGCATCTGGCTTCACATGGGTACTGGGGAATTGAACCTGGGCCAGCAGGCTCTGCAAGCAAACGCCTTTAATCGCCTGAATCATCACCCCAGCCTCGGACAAACCCTATTTAAACCACTGCGGAGGCTGGAGAGACGGCTCAGCGGTTAAGGCGCTTGCCTGCAAAGCCTAAGGGTGCAAGGTTCGATTCCCCAGTACCCATGTAGAGCCAGATACACAAAGTGGTGCATGTGTCTGGAGTTTGTCTGCAGCAGCTGGAGGCCCTGGTGCACCCGTTCTTTCTTTTCTTTCTGTCTCTCTCTGCTTGCAAATAAATAAACAAATGAAATGTTGCTTAAACCACAGCAGCCGCTTAGCATGACATTAAGGGGGATGCATACTTCAGTGTCCACAGGCCGTTCCACCCTTTTGCTTCAGCCAGTGAGTGTCCAGTGTGAGCTCTGGCACAGCCCCGAGGCCTGCCGTGGCCTCCGTTGCTTTCTGTCCTCCGAGGCTGAGTAAATGCATTCAACTTTCAAGGTATGCAGTACACCGACTCATGGTGTTGCATGTTTAAGTCCTAACCCCCAAGCTGATGAGTGGTATCAGGGGTTAGGGCTTCACGGAGGCAGTTAGGTGATAAGAATGAAGCCCTTGTCAATGGGATTAATGTCCTTATACAAGAGATCCTAGGAGCGGGAGGGTTGCTCAATGGTTAAGGCGCTTGCCTACAAAGACTAATGACATAGGTTCCATTTCTTCTTCTTTTTAAAAATTTTAATGTTATCGCTTTTTTATTTTATTTATTTATTAGAGAGAGAGAGAGAGAAAGAGGCAGATAGAGAGAAAGACAGAATGGGCATGCCAGGACCTCTAGCCACTGCATGGAACTCCAGACACATGTGTCCCCTTGTGTGTCTGGTTTATGTGGGTCCTGGGGAATCAAACCAGGGTCCTTAGTGTTCGCAGGCAAATGCCTTAGCCGCTAAGTCATTTTCCCAGTCCTTGTTTTTTTTCTTTTCTTTTTCTTAAGAGAGGACTGGAGCACCATGGTCTCTAGCCACTACTAACTCCAGATGCATGCGCCTTTGTGCACCTGGCTTTACATGGGTACTGGGGAATCAAACCCAGGATGTTAGGCTTTGAGGTAAGTGCCTTAAGTGCTGAATCATCTCTCTAGCCCACAGGTTCCATTTCTCCAGAACCCACATCAGCCAGATGCTCAAGGTGGCACATGCATCTGGAGTTCGTTTGCAGTGGCTAGAGGCCCTGGCATGCCCATTCTCCTCCTCTCTGGGTGCAAATAAATAAATATTAAAAAATAAAAATAGGGCTAGAGGATGGCTTAGCAGTAAGGCATGTGCCTGCAAAGTCAAAGGACCCAGGTTCAATTCCTCAGGACCCACGTAAGCCAGATGCATAAGGTGGCACATACATCTGGAGTTCTTTTGCAGCGGCTAAAGGCCCTGGTGTGCCCATTCTCTCCCTCCCTCTCTCTCTCTCTTTTTCTCTGTCAAATAAATAAAGTATTAAAAAAAAAGAACATACATTTAATCCAATTGTGTGATCAGTCCCTGATTCTTCTGAGCACCTTTTAATCTCTGCTTGAATTAAAAACATATTCATGACAACTTCAAAGTCCTCTCTCTGAGATCTTTGAGATCTGATTTCTTAAAGAGATTTATTTACTTCAGGCTCCATGTTAGCATCGATGATCTCCCGGGTTCTCAGCTGCTGACGCCCACGCTTATTTTTTTAAATCATTTTTCATTTGTTCTTTGACGTGTTTATGTACATATTTATGCATTTTGCTCATATGCGTCCCCGTTACCCTCTCATATCCCCTTCCCATTCTGCCGTACCCCTTCTTCCCACTGCTTACCAGTCGTCATACCTTTGAAAACGACTCCCCCTCCCCCAGCAAACATGAGCTGCGCAGGGAGGGGTGGGGCTCCCGACCCCTCCCCGGTCCATGACCAAACATTGACTGGGTCCTGTCATGTGCACATCACCACGGCCGCTTCCGATGAGTTCATAAGTGCAGTGGCCACGTCACGTCCACGTGACAGAGTCCCGCAGCACCCCTCCTCACCCTCCAGCTCCTAACATTCTTTCTGTTCCCTCTCCCATGACATTCCTTGAGTCTTGGCGGGGAGGATACAGATGTCCCAAATAGGGAGTCTACAGTTACTTATTTTCCACATTTTGACTAGTTAGGATTTTGCCACCCACTGCAGGAAACAAAAAAAGGGCGGGGGGGGGGGAGGAAGAAAGCTGTTTTGGTCAAGGCTGGGAGCAGCGCTAGTCTGAGACACCCACACTTCTCATCATGAGTGAGTTCAGATCATCTTCAGTCCTAAGCGCCCACATTCAGGAGTACTAGGAATCTCTGGGATCTGCCAATGCCACGCCGAAACAAACGTCACCCCTTCACTCTCAGACACATATCTTCAACTCCAGACCTCACGTTCAAGGTCGAAGTCCTGGACTGGAGAGGTGGCTCAGCAGTTAAGGTGCTTCCCTACAAAGCCCAGCAACCTGAGTTCCGTTCCCCAGTATCCACATACGCCAGATGCACAAAGTGGTGCATGTGTCTGGAGTTCATTTGCAGTGGCTAGAGGCCCTGGTGTGCCCATAGTGTCTCTCTCTCTCTCTCTCTTTCTCTGGCTGTATCTCTCCACTTAAGAAAATATTTCTAAAAGAGGTCAAGGCCCTGCTATTAATCCCGGCAGCACTTTGAACTATCTTCAGTACCATGTTTCTTCTTATGTGAGTCAAAACATGTGCAAAAAGTTCTGGGTTGCAAAGATTTATTTTATTTTTTTAATGGACTTTATATTATTTATTTATTTATTTAAGAGCAACAGACAGAGAAAGAGGGAGAGAGAGAATGGGTGCCCAGGGCCTCCAGCCACTACAAACGAACTCCAGACGCGTGCGCACCCTTGTGCATCTGGCTAACGTGGGTCCTGGGGAATTGAGCCTTGAACCGGGGTCCTTAGGCTTCACAGGCAAGTGCCTTAACCGCTAAGCCATCTCTCCAGCCCCAAAGATTTATTTTTGCACTTTCATATTTAAGTCTTTGACAACAAAAACACGGGCATTACTGAGTTTGTGTGACGTAGAAAGCAGCCCTTCTCGCCACTTTCCAGATGTGCAGCTCTGTGGCATGGAGTGCTTTCCAGATGTGCAGCCCTGTGGTATGGAGTGTATTCCAGATGTGCGGCCCTGTGGTATGGAGTGCTTTCCAGATGTGCAGCTTGTGGCATTTAGTTCTCTCTCAGTCAGGCTAGCATAGCAGAGTGTTGCCGACTGGGTGAGCTGAACAGCAGGCAAACTCTTCTCCTGGTTCTGGAGGCTCCTGATCCGGGTCCCGGCGCGCTTGGGGTCACTGTGAAGAACCGCTGCCCGCAGGACAAGTGCTGTGCCCTCGTGTGATGGAGGGCGCAGTCATCTCTCCAGCCCCCCCCCCTTTATAAATGCCTTAGTCCTACCCTAATCAGTTCCCAAAGAGCTCACCTCCCAATACCAACGACACAGGTATGCGGGCGGGGACAGGCATTCCGTTCAAAGCAGGCACATTTACGTCGTTGCACTGCCCTCGCCATCACTCATCTCGAGAACCGCTTCAGCTTCCCGCACTGAAACGCCACCTCCACTCCACGGTGGCTCCCCGTCCTCCCTTGCTGGAGCAGAATGACGGCCACTGTGCCCCTCTTGGTTTCTGTGAACTTGACACTAAGGACAAGTGCAGTCGTGCATTGTATGCTTTTGGGGTTACATTGTGCATCATGCCCTCAAGGTGGTTGGATTTTTGTTGTTGTTGTTGTTGTTTTTGAGGTAGGGTCTCACTCTAGCCCAGGCTGACCTGGAATTCACTATGTAGTCTCAGGATGGCCTCGAATTCACAGCGATCCTCCTACTTCTGCCTCCCGAGTGCTGGGATTAAAGGCGTGTGCCACCACACCTGGCTAGGTTTTTTTTTTTTTTTTTTTAAATATTTTATTTTATTTTTGTTTATTTGAAAGAGAGGGAGGGGGAGAGGGAGAGAATGGGTGCACCAGGGCCTCCAGCCTCTGCAAATAAACTCCAGATGCATGTACCACCTTGTGCATCTGGCTTAACATGGGTTCCTGGGGAACTGAACCTGGATCCTTTGGCCTTGCAGGCGAACACCTTTTCCGCTAAGCCATCTCTCCAGCCCCCTCAAGGTGTTTTTCTTTAGCCTTTTCCTGCCTTGCGTGCGTGAGGGCCGGGCTGCAAGCTCCACGAGGCTGGAATGACTTAGGCTCAAGGACCAAAGGCAGGCAGTGCCTCATGTGCAAACCACTGTGCTTTGCGGGGTGCTCCCTTCCGGTCCCCATGGGGAGAACTCAGGGACCCCCAGCTGAGGGTTCTAAAGTTTTAGATGAAGGGCTAGAGAGATGGCTTAGCACTTAAAGCGCTTGCCTGCAAAGCAAAGGACCCAAGTTCAGTTCCCCAGGACTCACGTAAGCCAGATGCACATGGTGGTGCGTGCGTCCAGGGTTCGTTTGCAGTGGCCAAAGGCCATAAGCACGCCCATTCTCTCTCTGTCTGTCTCTCTATCTCTCCCTATCTCTCTCAAATAAAAAATAAATAAATAAAATAACATAAAATAAAAAACAAGATTTGTTAAAGTTTTACGTGAAGGGCTTATGTTTGTCAGTTGCCTGTTTCTATAACAAAATACCTGGCATAGTCTACTTATCTATGTAGTTAAGGGAGATTCATCCTCGCTCACACTTTTAGGAAGTTCAAGTCCAAGATGAAGCTGTCCGCCTGGCTCTGGGCCTCTGCCGAGGGTGGTGCACCATGGGCAGGACATGCATCAGATTTCATGCCTGGACACTTGTTTATTCGTGTTCCAAGGGAGAGAGTGGGAAGCTCACATCCTGAGCCAGGAAACAGAGACAGAGAAAAGAGAGGCCAGGGTCCCATAGTCTCTTTCAAAGACACTTCCTGGGCTGGAGAGATGGCTCAGCAGTTAAGGTGCTTGCAAAGCCTAACAGCCTGGGTTTGATGCGCCAGTTCCCACGTAAAGCCAGATCCACCCAGCGGCACATGCATCTGGAGTTCATTTGCAGCAGCTGGAGGCCCTGGCGCACCCATATTCTCATTTATTCTCTCTGCTTGTAAATATATCAGTAAAAATATTTTTAAAATATTTTTAAAAAGAAAAGAAGGGGGCTTGGAGAGATTGCTTAGCAATTAAGGCCCTTGCCTGCGAAACCTAAGGACCTAGGTTCAACTCCCCAGAACCCACATAAGCCAGATGCACAGGGTGCCACAAGCACCTGGAGTTTATTTGCAGTGACTGGAGGCCCTGGCGTGTCCATTCTCTCTCTCTCAAAATAAAATTAAAAAAATACCATACTGAATAGCATATTCACCTGCCTACTGTTGTTCCCCACTCTTCTCATTCCTTGGTCACTGCGGTTTTTGGAGAGGCGAGAATGAGTCAGAGGGTCTGCTGTACTGTGTGGGAGGGATTCCAGCCGAAGCTGAGGTTCGGAGCTTTCTTTGGGGATGGCAGAGAGCCGTTGAAGCTCGTTGAGCAAGGGGGCGGATGCCCTTGCAGCTTTGCCTCGGGATGGCAAACGTGGCCATTGTGTGTGAGGTGGTCCATTGGGAGTGAGGTGTCTGCAGTAGTGGTTTGAGAAGTAAGTAGCAGGGGAAGGACAGAGAGAACGAGAACCACCCACGGTGAGGAGAAAGGGCAGGGGGCTGTTTGAGCCAGGGTACAGTGAAGAAGGTGGTCTTTGGAGGAGAGAGCCAGGCTAGGAACAAAGAGGAAAGGGGAACATGGGAGGTGTCATGAAGAGAGAGAGGAGGGCTGGAACAGGCCTGGAGGGGCTTGGGTATTGGGGACCATAGGAGATGAGAAGGATGCGGGTGGAATTTTTGTAGAAAGGCCACAGAACGGCGAAGTGACCTCTGGGAGGTCATGGTGGAAAGGTCGTCCGAGGTTAGGCAGTAATGGGTGAAGAAGAGACCTGGGAACTGTGTACGGAGGGCTTGCGTCCCGGATTCTGGCCTGCCTTGGTCCAGGAGCCGGGGTAGGGCACAGGGGCCATGGCTCTGTCTACGTGCCTGAGACGTGACTGATGGGACAGAGACCCAGGGGGAGGGAGGTGGTCCCAGTGGGAGTCCTGGGGGGGGGTGATTGAGGCATGTGAGAGTCCTGTGGAGAGGTCAGAAGCCCTGCAGAGTGAATGGCTGGTCCTCCTGGACAGCAGTCCCATGGTGAGGCTCTGCAGAGGGTCTCGTCCACGGATTGATGTGCGCGTGGCTATTCTTAGAAGTGAATTAACATAGCCACCTTTGGGCCCAAGTGTGTAAGGGTACAGATTAGGAAGGGAGAGGGAGGATGGCAATGATGCCGGAGAACATCCTCAGTAGTATAAGGTGGGGCCACAGGGAGATTTGTCATGTGGTGTGGTACCGGCCACTGTGGGCAAGGGACTTGGAAGGGGAGCCATGGGAGTGGATCTCTGTGGCTAGTGGCCGAGGCTGAGTTGTATAGGGAGTACCTGGTCTGGAGCCTGGTCTTGGTATGTCAAAGGTTGGTGTGTCTGGGGCCCAGGACTGCCGGACACCCAGGTGGGCTCATGGGACTACGGGTTGGGAGGCCCGGTTGAATGGCAGCTGGTCATGGAGCCGTCTGAAGGATCTGCCTCGTTCTCGGAGCAGCTGTGAGATGCTGGTAGAATCAGGCCTCAACAAATATCTGAGTGGCGGTTTTGAACATAAGTCTGGTTTCCTCCCGTGTGGCATGCACTCGGTGGCCAGATGGCGTGTGTCTCTGTGGCAGGCTGTTCTCTCTGTGTGGAAGAAGGAGTGAAAGCCTTGGGAAGGAGTAGGAGAGGTTCCGAAACAGAGGATCTACCTGGGCTGGGCTCTAGAAAGAGACGTCTGAAGGAAATAGGGGAGACTTGGTCCCATTGTCTCCCGCCTTCCCCGGCCCTTGCGAGCCCCATGGTTGTTTATTTACCCTGCAAAGCCTGCTCTTGCGGGTTCCAGAAACTCTTGTCTGCAAAGTCCAGGAAGGTAAATCTGTCTGGAGGGACAGCTAGTCCTGAGCACTCAGGAAGTGGGGAGCTTAGTGGAAGCACCTGCAGTTTTAGACCAGGAGGCTGGCTCCCCAGAAAACCAGCAAGCGACCATTTCCCTCAGTCCTTGGGTGAGCTAGCTGTTGATGGTATATGGCAGTCAGAAAGGTGGCCACCCAAACCTGGGTGCCCTTGCCCAGTTGGTCCCAATGACAAGGGATAGCCTGAGAGAAGTGGAAAAGAGTGTTTCTTTGTTTTTTCCCCTCTGTGTCCCACAAAGCCCAGAATTTGTTCAAATGTGTGAGTTTACGCGTCACTCTCACGCCGGGTGGGGCTAATCTTTTCTGTATCCGTCTGGTTTTAGTGGGTGGGCTCCCCAAAGCCAGCGCGAATGTGTGACTATAATGGGAGTTGTTCCTAAGAGAGATGGGCACTTGGTGTTTATTGAATTTTTTTTAAGTTTTTGTTTTTGTTTTTCTTTATTAGTTATGTACATACTCAGTGTGTATACAGCCATGTTGGTACCATCGTTAGCCTCCTCCCTGTCCTCCCCACTCTGCAGGGACCCTCCTCGTTGGGCATTGTGGGTAATGCATTGTGGGGGTGGCCATCAGTTATGGGGAAGAGGCAGTGTCTCTGTGCGTAATGTCCCAACTTGTGGCTCTAACATTCTTTCCGCCCCCTCTTCTGCGAATTTTCCTGAGCCGTGCTGGATTCGTTTTAGGTGTACTTCAGTGATGAGGTCTTGGGAGCCCCTGTGTCTCTGGATATCTGGTTTGGCAGGAGTTGAGTGTTCTCTGTGTCTGTCTCCTTCACCCTTGTGCAGGTTCACCAAAAAAGCAGCACTCTTGCTCATTTGCCCAATTACTCTCTGGGGCCCTGCTGAGGTGCGATGGGCTGAATCTCTCCTCAGGTTCTGTGTCCATCTGAAAAAGAGAAGCAGATTCTCCAACGGAGACTGAAGTCAGCACCGGATAAATGGGATAGCCATTCTTATTTTAGAGGCAATTTAATAGGTGTAGGCCCTCTTATAGCCCAAGATTGGTGGGAGCTTGATATTGGAAAGTAGACTCAATTTTTGGATATGGTTCTGACTTGTTTCCCAGTTCCAGCTATGGGTTCCATTCCACTGAGCGGATCCGTTAGCCAATCCAAGAGCAGTTGGTTACCCACCGTGGCTGTGTGCCGTGTGCTGCCAAAAGATTTTGTTTTTATTTATTTGTTAGAGACAGAGGGAGAGGGGAGAGATGAAGCGTGAATGGGTGCACTGGGCCAGCAACTGCAAACGAACTCCAGATGCATGTGCCGCCATGTGCATCTGATGGTTTATGTGGGACCTAGAGAATCGAACCTGGGTCCTTAGGCTTCACAGGCAAGCACCTTAACTGCTAAGCCATCTCTCCAGCCCTGTTTTTTTTTTTTTTTCATGAGAGAGTAAGTGCGAGAGAGAGAGAGAGAATTGGCATGCCAGGGCCTCCAGCCACCTCAGTCGAACTCTAGACACATGCACCACTTTGTGCACATGTGACCTTGTGCGCTTGCGTCACCTTGTGCATCTGGCTTATGTGGGACCTGGAGAGTCAAACATGGGTCCTTAGGCCTCACAGGCAAGCGACTTAACCACTAAGCCATCTCTGTCCAGCCCTTGAAATATTTTAAGTACTTTTATTTTATTCTCGGGGGGTGGAAAGAGAGGGAGAGCCACTCTTCAGCTCCCTGAACGTCTTTCATGCCGGCTGGAGGGAGGACGTCTTGTGCCTGAGCTGGTCATGCCTGGAGATGGGCTGGTTGGTGTGGAGGGTGTAAGGTCAGGAAGGAGACAGAGCTGAATGCCCTTGGACGCACAAGTGTCTTAGCAGAAGCCTGTGTTTTCTTTCGAATGTTCTATTTGATATTTGAGGTACATTTTTGAATACCAAGGGGCCTCTGTCCTCCCCTCCCTCCCCCCGTGTTCTCTCTGGCCATCTTGCACCCCTTCCCACCGTTCCCAGAACTTTGCACTTGGGTGTGGCCTTGCGCCTTTGGGCCTGACCTTTCCTGCTGGGAGGTAGTGGGTCTGGCTGCACTGTGTCGCACGGGCAGCCAGAGCTGAGCAAGGGCCGGAAGCTTCCAGGCTTTCAGACGGTGCCTGGACTGGAATTGGAGTGGCTTTTCAGTCTCTGCTTCTGCAGCATTGGGAGTGATTGACCTTTTCAGTCTTTTTTTTTTTTTTTTCAAATCCTTTTATTGCCAGGTGTGGTGGCGCACGCCTTTAATCCTAGCACTCGGGAGGCAGAGGTAGGAGGATCGCCATGAGTTCAAGGCCACCCTGAGACTCCAGAGTGAATTCCAGGTCAGCCTGAGCTTGAGTGAGACCCTACCTTGAAAAACAAAACCAATCCTTTCATTGACAGCCTTCATACATATACTCAATGTGCCCTCGTCATAATCACCTCCCACCACCCTCTTTTCTCCTCCCTGACGTGGCCACTTCATCCAGTGACTCCCTTCTTTCCAGCTAGTCTGTCTTCTATCTTGATATCGTCATTTTTATTTTGGCTCTCGTATTATGCAGGCCGGTCACCAAGACAGTCTTGGTGTCGGGGAGGCAAAACTCAGACCCCTTGAGCGGTCATTTCCGACCGAGGGCTCCATCCCTAGAGCTTTCCTGGCCCCGTTCCGAAGCTTCCTACTCCGCGGCGATTATGAAATGGATGACAAAGCCGTGTGTAGGTGTCTCGCATCTGCTCGGGAGCTCGCATGCGCTTCTCCCGTGGAACCTGAGAGGCAGGTAGGGTTGGTTAACTCTCCTCACAGACTCCTCTCTCTGGAAGGCAGTGGCTGGAGGTGGTAAGGCTGGCATGGTTTCCAGCTCCCTCTCCTCTGCCCTCCCTTGCTGCCTCCCACCGCCTGCGTCCGTCTCCTGAAACAGGCTGTCATGGGTCAGTGATCCCCGAAGCTCAGTGACGGGTGTTGCTGGTAACTCACTGTGCTCCCTACTTCTGCATTAGTTTGAGATTATTCACGATTTAGAAAGAAAAAAAAAAAAGTTAAGAGCTGGAGAGATGGCTTAGCGGTTAAGCGCTTGCCTGTGAAACCTGAGGACCTCAGTTTGAGGCTCGATTCCCCAGGACCCACGTAAGCCAGATGCACAAGGGGGCGCACACGTCTGGAGTTCGTTTGCAGTGGCTGGAGGCCCTGGTGCGCTTTCTCTGTCTGTCTATGTACCTCTTTCTCTGTCTGTCTGTTGCTCTCAAATAAAAATAAACAAATTTTTTTTAAAGTTATGAAAATGCTCATTTATTCACCAAAGGATACAAAAACCACCCGTATGGAAATGGGCACTTTCCTAAGCAAGCAGTAACCATGCTTTAGGCCACCCACTCACCCATCCATCATCCATTCATCCATTTATTTATCCGTCCAACCACCCATTCATTCACATTTTAAAAAAAATATTTATTTATTGAGAAAGAGGCAGAAAAAATGGGCATGCCAGGGCCTCCAGCCACTGCAAACAAACTCCAGACACATATGCCACCTTGTGCATCTGGCTTATGTGTGTACTGGGGATCAAACCTGGGTCCTTAGGCTTCACAGGAAAGTGCCTTAACTGCTAAGTCATCTCTCCTTATTCTTTTTTTAATAATTAAAAAAATTATTTGCAAGCAGAGAGAGAAAGAGACAGGCAGAGAAAATGGGTGCATCGGTGCCTCCAGCTGCTGCAGATGGATTCTAGATGCATGCTCCGCTTTGTGCATCTGGTTTTACATGGGCACTGGGGACTCAAACTAGACCCTGCAGGCAAACGCTTGAACGGCCGAGCCATCCATCCAACATCTATCCAGTCATCACCCATCATCATCTATCTTAATTTTCTCACTGCTGTGATCAGTTACCTCCCAAAAGCAACCTAAGGGATGAAGGGTTTCTCCTGGCTTACAGTGTGAGAGGCAGCGAGGCAGGAGGGTAGGTAGCTGATCACACTGTGTCAAGAAGCAGAGAGAGGGCCGAGTGGGGTCTGACTGAGAAACCTCAAGTGACCCACTTCCTCCAGCTAGGCCCCACTTCAAGACCTGCCACTAGCTAGGGGACCAAGTGTTCAAACACATGAGCAGATGGGGGACAGTTTGCATTCAGACTGTACCACCATCCGGGCATTCATTCCTTATCTATCCTCCTATCCATTTTCTCCTCCTTCAGTCGTTTATACATTACCCATCCAATCACCTCCTCCTCTGTCATCCATCCATCCGACCATCTCCTTACTCATCCACCCATCATTCATCAATCCACCCATCCATCGATCATCGAATCCTTCATTTGAAGGTGATGGGGCGTCTGAGCGCAAGGCTTGGGCTTGGACTGCCTCTGTGCCACGTAACACTTCACAAGGGCTGCTGTGATGGAGGTCAGTACCTGGCAGGCACCAAGGAGACTGCTGGGTTAGCTTGAGGAAGGCGTCGTGGAGCGGGTAGCCCATTAGCTGGAGTTCGGATGGACTCAAGTGAAAGGGACTATGCTGGGCCCTCGTGGGGGAGGGCTGGGGCAGGAACGGAGGGGTGGAACACCATGAGCTGCCGCAAGGTGGCTTGGGGATGTCTGGAACATGGCTCTGAGACAAGAGGGTAGAGCCGGGCATTGGCGCACACCTTTAATCCCAGCACTTGGGAGGCAGGGGTGGGAGGATCGCCTTGAGTTGAAGGCCACCCGGAGACTACATAGAGAATTCCAGGTCATGGCAATCCTCCTACCTCTGCCTCCCGGGTGCTGGGATTAAAGGTGTGCGCCACCATGCCCAGCCATTTTAACTATTTTAAAATGCCATGTGTGGGTCCTGATAAACCAAGTAAAAGCTAAAAATATCCTGAGTGGAAAATACAGTTAATACATCTGTCATGTAGAACATCATAGCTTAGCCTACCTTAAGTGTGCTCAGAACACTGTAGGAGGGCACAGTCTAATAATAATGTGTATTTTATAGTAGTGTACCGAATATCTCATGGTATTTTATTGACTACTAGAATGAAAGTGAAAAACAGAATGTTTCTTTAGGCAGCCTTGCATAGAGCACTGCAAAGTCACAAATTTGAAAATCAAAGCATTGTCTTTTGAGGACCACCGGTCTGTAACTCACTGGCATTAATTACATTCCTCTTGTACAGCCACCATCACGTCCATCTCCAGAACTTTTTCTCCTTGCAGAACTGAAACCCTAACGTCGGGCATGGTGTCACATGCCTTTAATCCCAGCACTTGGGAGGCAGAGGTAGGAGGATCGCCATGAGTTCAAGGCCACCCTGAGACTACATGGTGAATTCCAGGTCAGCCTGGGCTAGAGCGAGACCCTATCTCGGGGGAAAAAAGCCAAAAACTGAAACCCAGGCCCAGCCTAGCTCATTTCACTTACCAGTGTCCTCACAGCTTATCCACGTGGTACGCAGCATGTGTTGGCACTTCCTGCCTTTAAAAAGGCTGAGTAACCCTCCATCCTATGCACACGCGCCACTGCATTTTGTTTATCCCTCTGCTGCTTCGGTTGCCACTGTCTTTGTCTATATATGGGCTCGAAAATCCAATTTTTTTTTCTTCCCCCCTCCTCCCCTCTTCTCTCCCCCTTCTTCCTCCCCCTTTTCTCCCACCTTGCTCAGGTTACGCATATGCTTTACTGACAAGTTACATGACAGAGGCTTTTTATTTTTATTTTTGGTTTTTTGAGGGAGAGTCTCACTGTAGCCCAGGCTGACCTGGAATTCACTATGTGTAGTCTCAGGGTGGCCTCGAACTCAGGGCGATCCTACTACCTCTGCCTCCCTGGTACTGTGATTAAAGGCATACGCCTCCATGTCTGGCCCAGAGTATTTTTTAAAAAAATATTTTACTTTTATTTATTTATTTGAGAAAGAGGCAGATAGACAGAGAGAGAATGGGCACACCAGGGCCTCTAGCCACTGCGAACAAACTCCAGATGCTTGCAACACCATGTGCATAGGGCTTATGTGGGTACTGGGGAATTGAACCTGGGTCCTTAGGCTTTGCAGTCAAGTGCCCTAACCACTAAACCATCTCTCCAGACCCATAGTCTTTTTATAGTCTTTTTTTGTTTTATTTTTTTGAGGTAGGGTCTCACTCTAGCCCAGGCTGACCTGGAATTCACTATATAGTCTCAGGGTGGCCTCGAACTCATGGCGATCCTCCTACCTCTGCCTCCCGAGTACTGGGATTAAAGAGCATGCGCCACCATGCCTGGCTCTTTTTTTTTTTTAATTTTATATGTAAGCTGGGGGGGGGGGAGGTCGGTGGAGAAGGTGGGGAGGGAATGAGAATGGGTGCTCCAGGGCCTCTTAATGCTGTAAACAAACTCCACTTGCATGCGCCACTTTGAGCACCTGGCTTTATATGTGTTCACTGGGGCATTGAATCCTGGGCCAGCAGGCTTTGCAAGCAAGCAAGCACCTTTAACCACTGAGCCATCTCCTCAGCCCTTATTTTTTAACACAGCCTCCTATTGGCTTGGAGCTCACCGGTTAGGCTAGACTGACTGAACAGCAAGGCCGGGAACTGCCTGCCCCCTCCCCCCCAGTGCTGGGATTACGGGCACGACCCATCATGCCCAGCTTTTATGTGGGTCCTAGGGATTGAACTCCGGTCCTCAGGCTTGCATGACTGAGCTGTCCACTCAGCCCTTCCTTTCTCTCTTAAAAATTTCTAATTGTGAGCTTAGTGGTTAAGACACTTGCCTGCGAAGCCTGAGAGCCCATGTTCAACTCCCCAGGTCCCACCTGAGCCAGACACACAAGGTGGCACATGCACCTACAGTTCGATTGCGCATGCTGGAGACTCTGGCACACCGATTCATATCCTCTGTGTTGCATAAAAAAGTCACTTTTTGATGTTGTGTGAGGCATGATCTTGTCGTGTAACCACCGCCATTATCAAGATGCCCAGCTGCCCATCACTCCAGACCTTCCATTACCTGTGTTCCTTGTGGGCATCTCTCCACTTACGGCCCGTGACAGCCACTGGCTTGCTTTTTCTGCAGGCGGTTTTGCGCTTTTCTGAGCATCATATAAGTGGAGCCCTGTGGCGGGTCTGTTGGGTCTGGCTTCCTTCACATAGATGCTGCACTTATATTCACCTGACTTGTTATGCGACTTGATAGCTCGTTCCTTTTTTATTACCGAGCTATTACCCCCCCCCCATGGGGTGGGTCAGTGTTGTCTTGTTCCTTTCTGTTCTAACAATAGTTTTCATTTCCTTGAGATGCAGTTTGCATACACAACATGGAGTTCACCCATGTGCGTCGTACCAGTCCCTATACGGAGTCCTGCAACCAAACCACTCTCTGATTCCTAAACATTTTTAAAAATTACTTATTTACTTATTATTTATTTGCAAGCAGAGAGGAGAGAGTGAGTGGGTGCACCAGGGTCTCGAGCCACTGCAAACAAACTCCAGGCACATGTCCCACCTTGTGCATCTGGCTTTGTGTAGATACTGGGGCATCGAACTGAGGCCATTAGGCTTTGCAGTTCAAGTGCCTTGAACTACCGAGAACACCTTTACTCTTCAGTCTCTCCCCGTTCTCTTCTCCCCGTAACCCTGGCAGTTTCCGATTCTCTGTCTCTCTTGATTTGTCTTTTCTGGACGTATCAGACGAATGTCACAATGTGCCGCGTGGCTCTGGACAGACTGTCCTTTCCTATGGGTTCTCAAGGAAGTCCTGTGTTCCAGGCCGTACCTGGCGTTGTAGTCACCTTCTCGTTGCTGGGACAAAGCCCCCCCCCCCCCGACCAAAGGCAGCTGTGGGAGGAAAGATTTGACTGTGGCTCACAGTGTCGAGGGGAAGCTCCGCGATGGCAGGGGACGGCATGGCACGAGCAGAGGCCGGACGTCGCGTCTGTCACAGCATGCGGGAAACAGCAGCAGGAGGAGAGAGTGAGCCGAACATACACTGGCAAGCTAGGGGCCAGTGAACATCAAGGTACCCCCGCCCAGTGACGCGCCTGCTCCAGCGAGGATCTACCTCCCAAGTGGCCATTAGCAGGGAACCAAGCATTCAAAATGCACGACTTTGCGGGATAGATCTCATTCAAAGCACCACCCCTGGTCCCTAGGGGAGAGGGCGGGGAGGGTGCTCTTGATTGATCTGTCTCCAGCTCCTCCTGGAGCCTGGGCCCTTTTCCTCGAGGCTTAGGGCTACTCTCCACAGGATATGAGGGACCCAAACCCTCCCCCTCACCCTGTAACGAGGGTCTCAGCCTCCCCCAAGGGTTCAGATCCCAGAGGTGGCACATGGGTGGAAGATTGCTTCCCACGGGGCTCCCCAGCGTGACCATAGGGGTTCTCTCTTCTCCAGTTGCTGAATGTCCCTGTCTGGGCTGCTGAAGAGGCCCCAGAGGGCACTGGAGAGAGAAGGCCTGTCCCAGCCCATGGTCAACTACAATCTTTATTTATTTATTTGAGAGAGAGAAAGAGGGGTGGGGAGAGAATGGGTGCGCCAGGGCCTCCAGCCGCTGCAAAAGAACTGCAGGTGCGTGTGCAGCTGGCTTAAGTGGGTCCTGGGGAATCGAACCTTGGCCCTTCAGCTTTGCAGCTCAAGCGCCTTAACTGCTAAGCCATCTCTCCAGCCCAGACACCTGCAATCCTAAATCTGTGCTATGGGACCACTGACTGTGATTGAATTGGCAAATGTATAGGCTCTGCATTGGAATGACAATGAAGTGTAGGCTGTGGTCAGGGTAGGACCCTGTCCCTGTCCATAGTCCCTGGACCTGAAATAGCTTAAGTGACCCTGGGGTCACAGCAGGGCGCGCACTTGCTGAAAGCTAGAAGTTGGAGTGGTTGACACACACACACACACACACACACACGCAGACAATCCCCAGGCCTGCCAGGCCCTGCAGAGAGCTCCCCACTGGGCTCGGTGGGGTCTGGCTGGCCTCCTCTGTGATGGAGCCACTACCTTCCCCCGTGGAAGCAGAGCGCCTGTTCTAGGAACCCGGAGCTACTGGGATAGCAGTGTTGTAAACAAGCTGCCACTGACTGCCAACCAGTGAGCGTTCATTCTCGTTTCCTGATGCACGTAACCTCCACAGGCTGCCCATGTAAATTCTCGTGGAGACGGTGTTTATGACTGGGCGTATTAGGCAGGTTTCTAGAGGAACGGAACCAGTAGTGTGCACGTACACGCTAATACGTATTCTCTGTGGTGGATTGGCTCACACCACAGGGGCTGGCTGGTCCCACAACGGCTGTCTCCATGGAGAGGGAGAGAACCTGCTAGCTGGGCGCCTCGGCGGACCCAGTCCCATGCTGAAAGCCTGAAAGGTCCCTGGAGAGTTGCTGGTATTCCGTCCATGGCGGTAGGGCGGTAAGAAGCTGGAATCTGATGCTGGAGGCGAAGCCACTGCTTTTTCCTCGGACCTCTTTCTATCCAGGCCTGTTGTTGGAAGATGCCCTCTTTGCAAGCAAGCAGGCACCTTAACCGCTGAGCCATCTCTCCGGCCCCAGGTGCCCACTTTGAAGATGATGGATCTCCCCCCCCCCATCAGTGAACCCTCTCTAGAAGTGCCCCCAAGGGGTGTCTTCCGCCTGATTCTAAATCCTATCAAGGTGACGAGACCAAACCATCACGTTGTGCTTGGGTCTCCTCATTGATGAGGAAGGTGGATGCACCTGCTGTCTGGTCAGGTAATGCGGCCGCTGCAGGCTGTCGCACGGGCTCAGGGATGACAGCCCGCAGTGTGAATGATTTGGACACAGTTCAGTTCCTCGTCTGCAGAGGACTTGGGTGTGTGGGGATGTCGGCCGGATCTCCACTGCTTGTCAGGTGCAAGCCTCCAAAAGCGCGTGGACGAGCAAGTCCAGCGAGCGCCCTCTCATTTGGGCAGGTTTCTGGGAATGCTATTTCTGAGGGGACTAGCAGAATCGCCTGTTCTTGGCTGACCTTTGACCTCTCCATCCTGGAGCAGATGTAGCTGGCTCTTCACTCCTCAGCCTCCTAACCATCTTTTTTTTTTTCTTTTTGGTTTTTCAAGGTAGGGTCTCGCTCCAGCCCAGGCTGACCTGGAATTCACTCTGTAGTCTCAGGGTGGCCTCGAACTCATGGCTATCCTCCTACCTCTGCCTCCCAAGGGCTGGGATTAAAGGTGTGCGCCACCATGCCCGGCCTCTAGACCCTTTTACAGACATGGACACTCATGGCCCTGGGCTTGCCGGTCATCAGTGATGTCTAGCCTGCCGGGGCTGGGGCTGGCCAGGCTGTGGGATGGCCGTGTGGCTGGCTGATGCTCGTAAGCCCCGGGCGGCCTCTGTGGAGCTCCGTACGGGAGGCAGGGGCTAGAGCTCATGGCAGGAGAGCCCTTCCCTCGAGAGGCAGGCACAGAGGTTGTTGTAGTCACCTTCTTGAGTTACAGGGACAAAGCGCCCAACCAAAAGCAGCTGATGGGAGGAAAGGGCTTATTCTGGCTCACAGTCGCGAGGGGATGCTCCATGATGGCGGGGGACAGCGTGGCATGAGCAGAGGCTGGACGTCAGCTGTGGAGGTGGAAAACAGCAGCAGGAGGGTGAGCCAAACTCTAGCAAACGGTACCTGGCTAGAACACCCCCAAGTCCGCCCCCAGCAACACACCTCTTCTAGCAGGGCTCCGCCTCCAAAAGTGACTTCAGCTGGGGACCGAGCCTTTAAAACACATGAGTTTCCGGGTGGGGGACAGCTGACCCAAACCACCACAGAGGCTAAGAGCTTCAACCCCTGAAGGACACAGAGCCAAGTCCCCCCCCCCCCGACACACTGTGCAGCGCCTTCCCTGTGAGACCCCCTGAGGGTCAGGTGCTCGTGAGATGTGCCCCCAAGAAGGAAGGCCATGCTCCGAGTTACACCGTGGTAAGGAGCAGAAACGTCAGCTCCTGCTTCAGAGCACGTTGAAATGTGGGGAACGCTTATGTCTGAGAAATCAGATGAGCGTGCTCATCTGGAAGCTACAAGTCCGAGGGGTCATCTCTGCACTGGGGGATGTGTGGTGATTAGGTGTGTCGGAGCCTCTGAGAACGAGGTGCTTGGCCAGGGGCCGAGAGTGCTTCCTGACGCTCCTGACGTTGCTGCTGTTACCGCAGCTGCTGTGTGACAGCTAGCAGAGGGTGTCGGCTGCTGTGTTTTTAAAGGGGCCGGAGTGGAAGCTGACAAGCCACCTTTTTCCAGCAGAGTTGGAAAAGCCCTTAGTACCCATTGCCAAACATTGACTTGTTTTTTTTTTTTCCCCAGACAATATTATTTTAGGCTTAGAATCCTGTTCTCACATGTCATTTTTTTAAAAAAAATATATTTATTTATTTATTAGAGAGAGAAAGAGAATGGGTATGTCAGGGCCTCCAGCCACTGCAAACGAACTCTAGACTCACGCGCCAACTTGTGCATCTGCTTACGTGGGTACTGGGAAATCGAACCGGGGTCCTTGGGCTTCGCAGGCAAGCATCCTATCTACTAAGCTGTCTCTCCAGTCCCCTCACATGTCATTTTAAAGGATCCCTAAGAGCAAGAAACAGATGAAAAAGGAGACCCAGATAGACACAGCCTGGCCCGGCTCAGCCTCCCCACCCAGGCTCCTAGCACCCGGCCCGACGGCTGCGACCGTTCGTGGTGCTCCCAGGGCAGGAGCTTCCTTTAGCCTCTGTGGCAGGGAGGACCCGCCATCCCTCTAGTCTCTTTTTGCCCAGGCTGATTTTGTTCATTCTCTGCATGTCCTAGGCCGTGACAAGTGCCCTGTATCAGCTTGTGTTTTTTAGATAGAGTTGGCTGGGCAGGAGACCTGGCACAACTTCCTTCTCAGAGCAGAGAACTGAAGTTGCCCTGGAAACACCCAGCGATCTTTGGCAAGTGAGGTGGAAAGGGAGGGGATGTTTGTGCTGTCCAGACCTGCGTCGGAAAGAGGCTGGATGAGGCGAGGCTCTGAGCCTGTCACAGGGCTCTGCTCCCAGTGATTTTCTTTTTAACTTATGATGATAACGTGTGTCATAGAACATTTACCACTTGAGGGCTGGAGAGATAGCTTAGAGGTTAAGGCGTTTGCTTACAAAGCTAAAGGACCCAGGTTTGATTCCCCAGGACCCACGTAAGCCAGATGCACAAGGTGGCACATGCTTCTAGAGTCTGTTTACAGTGGCTGGAGGCCCTGGGGCGCCCATTCTCTCTCTCTCTCTCTCTCTCTAATAAATAAAATAAAATTTTAAAAAGATTAAAAATCAGCTGGGCGTGGTGGCGCACGCCTTTAATCCCAGCACTCAGGAGGCAGAGATAGGAGGTTCGAGGCCACCCTGACACTCCACGGTGAATTCCAGGTCAGCCTGGGCTAGAGTGAGACCCTACCTCAGGAAAAAAAAAAGATTAAAAATCAATAAATTTAGCCAGGTGTGGTGGCGCACGCCTTTAATCCCAGCACTCAGGAGGCAGAGGTAGGAGGATCACCATGAGTTCGAGACCACCCTGAGACTACATAGCGAATTACAAATCAGCCTGGGCTAAAGCAAGACCCTACCTCAAAAAAAAACTATTTATTTATTATTCATTTTTTTCCAGGAGAGAGAGGGAGATTGTATGGGTGTACCAGGGCCTCTTGCCAGTGTGAACAAACTCTAGATGTGTGCACTATCTTCTGCATCTGGCTTTAACATGGTTACTGGGGAATTGAACCCAGGCCATCATGCTTTGCAAGCAAGCGCCTTTAACTGCTGAGCCATTGGTTCCCCAGCCCCTTCCTTACGTTTTAAGCCCTTATAATGGTTATATGTCAATGCCATGTTTTGCTCATCTCTCTGTTAAGTGGTGAACCTTCCCTTTGAGTTATCTTCCCCCACGGCTATTGAAAAGTACTAACGTTGCCTCAAAAAAAAAAAAAAAAAAATAGACATGCTTTTACTTGCGGCCCCTTGCAAGCAGGTCCATTCTGCACGAGTGCCCCGGGGCGCCGCTCAGCTGCCTGCCCGTTGATGGGGACTCGAAGCTTCTCTAGCTTTCCAGGGTAGTGAGTACTGCGTTCTGGAATGTAGCAGGACTCTGATCAAAGAGGGCGGGAGTCCTTGGCAAGGAGAGTTTCTGGCTGTAAACCCCCAATCCCTGTTTTCTGCCACCTTCTCTGCCAGGGGATCTTGAGTCAGCTGTCGCTGGCAAGTAGTGAGCCTGTGATGAGATGCTGTGGTGTTCAGGGGCGACGAGGGAGGCGGTGGGTACTGTGTGATCTCATCGGTGATGGCGACAGGTACAAACCTGGGGCAGCTGCCCTTGGGCACATCAGCGATGGGACCAGGGTAGATGTGGGACAGGAACCCGGCACGGTTGTGGCACTTTGCCTGCTGTGTGGAGCTAGGTTTGACAAGTCTGGGGTCTTTCTGCATGGAACACCGTAGGGCGTTGGGTGTCAGGTCCAGCGGAGGACTGCGGTTCGGACCTACTCCGGGATCAGGAGTCAAAGTGGGGCACTGTCTTCAGCAGGTGGGCGAATAAAGGAAGGACTGGGCAGTCATGGAATTAAAGAGGTGCCAGCGCTCTAGGACGTTCACCTGTCCTGTAAACCTGGGTCCTATTTTGCATGTGTAGGGAGTCTGGCTGAGATAGTAATTAGGAAGGTTCACAGAGACTGCCTGAGCCTTGGGGGAGGAAGCCGTGGATCGGCGCTCCAAGGTCTTTGTTCTTCGCCTCAGTCCGGAGTGGCCTCGATGAGCATGGGCAGCGTGGGTGCCGGGTTGGTGTGGGGCCTGGCTTCGGAACACCATGCCTGGGATTCTGCAGAAATGGGTCTGTCGGCAACCCGGTTCCCATCATGCTACAGGATGTGTTGTTCAAGAATCACCATGTTTACAACCTCAGATCTAATCATCCCTCCAAGGACAGCTTTCCTAAGGAAATCTGACTCCTCTTCCTCCTCCTCCTCCTCCTCCTTTTTGGTACTATTATATGAAACTTACTTGTATTCATCATGTTGGAAAACTGGAACCAAACGTCCTGTGATAGAAAAGAGGCATTATGGTCTTGCTCGTGATCAGTGGTAATGATGAAAATTATATATAACAATGTCGAACGTGTTCCTAAGTGGGGGAAAAAAAAAGAAACGAGAAATACAGTTGCATTAGGATTTGTATCAGCTGTCTCTTGCAGTATAGTCATTGGATAATGGCCCCCCAATTTTAATTATTTATCTATTTGAAAGAGAAAGAAAGGAGCAGATAGAAGGTAGGCTTCATTTATACTAAGGAATATAAGGCAGGTGGGACTAAGTGACTCCCCCTCCGCCCGTCCCGCCACCATGCCCATTAGAGAGCCAGGAGATAATTGTTGTACTCCTGCTCTGGAGCTGACTGGGGTGAGGGCGGGGGGTGGGGTGGGGAACGGTGTCTGGTCTGCTTGGTGGCCCGGTGCACATGTGGGACTAGGTGACTGCTCATCTGTTTTGTGACGTATCTGGACACTGGCCTCAGCCTAGGCCAGCACAGCTGGGAGTGAGCCTAACAGTGTGTGGATCTCTGATCACCCACCACAAGCAGGCATGATGTACTTTGGTCCTCGTAGTGAGAGCCCACCCCCACCCCTCGGGCCAGTACCCTCTATTGAGGGAGGGGACAACCATAAGAGGCTATGTGTTTGTTTGTTTGTTTGCTTGCTTGCTTTTCCCCTGCTCTGGACTGAGTTCTGAGGGCAAGTGGCTATCAGTGGCTAGGCTATTATTTATTTGTTGCATCAAGGGGCCTCTTGTCCATGGGAAAGATCACACCTCCCCTCGCACAGGGTGGAAGTGGTGTTTACTGAGCAGCCGGCTGGTGTGTGTGTGGGGGGTGGTTGGAGGTGACTGGGATCCCTCACTGTGGAGCTGAGAGAGTGCCTGCCCGTTCCCACCTCATCCCCCACCCCACCCCCCCGCCATGGTCCCAATGACCTCTTGATGATGGATGGATGGATTTGTAGACCCAAAGCCAGGCAGTCTGAAACAGTGAAAACAGGAAACCTTATCTTTTAAAAATAATCCTGGGAGAGGGGAGTAAGTGAAGCAAAGCTCTTGAGCCCCAGATGTCAGCTGGGGGGGGGGCTGCCTTCCAGTGGGGCCTGTGCGTTTTTATTATTTTTTGGAGGGGGGGTTCAAGGTAGGGTCTCGCTCTAGCCCAGGCAGACCTGGAATTCACTATGGAGTCTCAGGGTGGCCTTGAACTCACCGCCATCCTCCTTCCTCTGCCTCCCGAGTGCTGGGATTAAAGGCATGCGTCCCCACGCCCTGTGGTTTGTGCTTCTTAAGCTGAAAATTCCAGTGAGTGCGAAAAGCGGCGCAATCTGCCATGATACTTAAGAGGCTGCTGGGTCTGCCCTGATACTGGATGCTGCTGCTGCAGGAAGCTTCCCGCTGCTCTAGCCTCTCCCCAGCCCACCTCCAAAAGCATCCCGGAGTGGAGTCTGGACCACCTCACCTGACCGTGACTCTGTCCTGTCCTTTACCCCCACCCCCCCGCCACCCCCAGCCTGTAGCATCTGGAGCATGGGTGTTAGCCCAGCCACTGTGTGTTCCAGATTCTTCTTCACAGAACCTGTTGGCAGTTTACTTTTCAGAAACCTCCAAGCTCCCCTTGCTTAGGCTTAGGTTCAGGGTTCTCCACCTCAGGCAGGCAGGTGGGTCTGTGCACTCTCCCACCCTACCTTTCTTTTGTTTAATAAATAATTTTTTGTTTATTTTTACATATTTATTTGAGAGCGACAGACAGAGAGAGAGAGAGAGAAAATGGGTGCGCCAGAGCTTCCAGCCTCTGCAAACGACCTCCAGACGCGTGCGCCCCCTTGTGCATCTGGCTAACGTGGGTCCTGGGGAATCGAGCCTCGAACCGGGGTCCTTAGGCTTCACAGGCAAGCGCTTAACAGCTAAGCCGTCTCTCCAGCCCCCACCCTACCTTTCTGTGTGGCAGAACGACTCTGTCCTCCTGCTAGTGCTGAGCTCTGACCTGCCTGTACTTCTTACATGCCGCCTCTTGCAAGCCGTGAATATCAGCGCCAGGTTTTCTCCTGCCCAGCTCCTGCCTGGCCTCCGGTGTCCAGCTCCTATGCCGTTTTCCTTCTGTGCTTCTCTCGTCCCACCACATGTCTTCTCTGCCCCTCCCCCACCACCTGTGTGCAACTTGCTTTCCTCCAACTGTCTTGCTCACCTGTTCTTTTTTTAAAAAATATTTTTTTTATTTATTAGAGAGAGAGAGAATGGGTGCACCAGGGCCTCTAGCCACTGCAAATGAAATCTAGACACCTGCGCCACCTTGTGTGTCTAGCTTTACGTGGGTCCTGGGGAATAGAACCTGGGTCCTTTGGCTTTGCAGGCAAGCGCCTTAACCACTAAGCCATCTCCCCAGCCCTCCCCTGTCCTTCATGCCTCCTTCACACAACACCCAGCTCCCTTTGGAGTTCAGTGTGCACCACCTCCTGTTGTGCAAGCCTGTGCTGCCTGGAACATGGGGTCCTCGTGTCCCCTCAGCCGTTGGAGGGGGGGAGAGGGCGCAGCTTCCGGGGCCTTTGCTGGCCTGTGCTGTTGCCCGGCGGGGTGGAGCTCTTCTGCCACCTGCTCTCTGAGGCTGTCTTTGCACGTGGCAGACCTCACCCTGCCGGGACCCTGCCGCGCCGTGTCTTCTGCAGCATGCCACCCCTCCCTCGCGCGGGGATTAAGGGGGTCCTCCTGTGGAACGTGCTTCTGAGAGGGATGCTGACACTGAGGTCTCCAGGGACGGAGAGGTCATTTCTCTGATGTCACAACAGCCACGTGATGGATCTGGGGAGCGTGCAAAGGGGAGGTGGCCTGGCCTCCTCTGAGGAAGCTAGGTCCGCTGGTGGGGAACGAACTGCACGTCTGTCTGTCTGTCTGTCTGTCTGTCCGTCCGCTCTGGCTGGGTCATTTTGGCTCAGTGGCTCCGCTTGTCCTTGTTGTGGCATCTGCTTCCAGGCCACCCCCAGCTAGGGTGTAGTGAGAGCCCAAGGACCCCAGAGCCCAGCACCACCAGGCTGGTTCTGCTGGGAGAGCCAGGACTGGGTGTCCGATGGGCGCTCTCCTTCTGCGCCCGCTTGTCTCTGGAAACTTGGTGTGCCATCCATGCTCTTCCCAGCCAGCTTCTGGCATACCATGAAACGGAGTCATAGGTGTTGGCAGAAGTCCTGGGTCTGAGCCCCGCCCCCCCAACTAGAGGGTGAGCCCTTCTGGGTCTTGATGACCGAACTGTCTGTAAGGGATTGGGGGGGGTCGTAACTTCCACGTTCACTGATCCCTGGAGCTGTGGGAGCAATGCAGAAGAGCCGCCTGCCTGCAGCGTGGGCTCTTCCAGGCGATCTCTTCCATTCTGTGGTTCTGCACTTTGGAGGACGGGTTGGACGGTCTCCAGGATCCCTCACACGGCAGTCTCTCGGTGTCCCGGAAGCCTGTCGATTAGAAAGTAGGGCAAGATCTGCAGGGGCGACAGCCTCCTCGAGTTGAATTTCTCTTTCTCTGGCGGGCTCTCAGTCCCCTATCGTTCCTCCCCCCCCCCCCCAAGGCCTGCTCCTGGAACTGGAACTGCTTTAGATGAGCTGGCCTTCAGGTGAAGAGGAGTGCTCCCTCTTACCAACTGGGGATCAGGTGGCACTGATGGGAAACAGCCTGTTCCCACCCCGACGGAGACTCCAGGCTTCCGAGGCTCACAGTGGACAGCAAGCCTCCTTGGGGAGCGTGGAGGCTGTGCCCCCACCCAGGGTCTGTACCCCGCTGGGTCCCCCAACCACTCCTCTCACTTACACTTTCTTCCTGTCGGCAACCATGGGTGCTTCTCTTCTCCACCTCCCCACTGCCCAAGACCAGGAAGTGGGGGGAGATGTTTTCATAGGAAAGATGCTGTGGGAATCTGTAGGCGCTCAGGGCAAGGGCCGGGGCGCGCTCTCCTGGGCTCCGTGCCGAATGCAGGGCTGGGTGAAGATGGCACTGGGTCTTTGATGCCTTGGCTCTGGGGCGAAGGGAACTTCTTATATCTCAGGACTCCGGTCAGAGCCTCACCTGGAAGCAAAGGTAAGTAAGTTGTGTTCTCCTGGCTGGATCCCCTGGCGTTTCCTCCCATGCTTCTGTTTCTCACAGAGTGGCTTTTGGGTGGGAGGTGGCCTCATCCGTGTTATGAAAAGAAAAATGACAGTCTTCTGTTCGCTCACGACGTCCCTCTGCGGCAGACCCGTGGTCACTGTGTGCCTTCCTCATACCTTGCATCCCAGAGCTTAGGACGCTACCTGTGGAAGATGCTCTCCCTTCACGCTTAGAGAATGTGGTGGCGACAGACTTGCTTGCTCCATCTCTGTCTCCCGGCAAGGCCTAGGAAGAAGTGTGCTAGAGGGCTCGAGTTCCTGGTCTAAATGGGCAAGCAGAACACAGTGTGTGAAAAATGAACATGGCAAATACAGTGGTAGTTTGCCACATATTGATAGCAAAGATAGACGATGATTGTCAGGTAATTTGCACATGTGCTGAGCGCCATGTAGAGTCAGATGGGGAGGGGGGCAATCGTTCCAGGGTTTAAGGGCAGAGGGGGTGTGGATTTTGGAAAGGCTGAGGCTAGGACTTAGTGATATGTGCTGGGATGGACAGGACAACACAAGGCTCAGCAGGGTTTTGTGTCTGTGGCTAATGGTGTTCCCATGTCAGTCCAGAAACACCCAAGCCACATTGTCTGAGCTGGTGTGTGCCACTGAGATCAATAGCATGAGCCTGTCCATCAGGCCGTCAAGGTGGGTGCTTGGGACCCTACCCCTGGTCTGTCTAGATATCTGAGCAAGCATTTTGTGTGCTTCTGGTAAAAACAAAAAACAAAACAAACAAAAAAAAAAACGATATCTTAGTTTATTTTGGTTACTATAACAAAATAGAATAGGCTCCGTGGTATATGGAACAGAGAAATGAGTTGCTCACGGTCTAGGGGTTGGGGAGGCAGAGGTGAAGGCACAGAGGGTATCTTGCTACATTCCCCAGGCAGAAGGTGGGAGGGAGCTCGGTAACCTCCCAGCCGTCCTACCTGCGAGCAGAATCGCACTGGAAAGGTTTCAACACCTGAACCTGGGGAAAGGACACGAGTATTTAGTCTGTAGCACAAGTGGTGCTATGTACCGGTGACGGGCTCCACCGAGGGTGTGTGTGTGTGCATTTATGTATACACGTGTGCGTGCATGCATGTGTGTACATGTGTGTGAGTACGTGCATTTGTGTGTACATGCGTGTGAGTGTGCATTTGTGTATAGACATGTGTGAGTGTGCATTTGTGTATAGACGTGTGTGAGTGTGCATTTGTGTATACACGCGTGTGTGAGTGCATGCATTTGTGTATACACGTGTGTGTGAGTGTGCATTTGTGTATACACGTGTGTGCGTGTGCACGCGCCTGCCTTTGGAGCCCCATATTTCTTAGCATCTTCCAGGTGGGGAAGCCGACTCCTTCCTTCTGAGAGGTGAGCGCACACAGAAAATTCTGCAGGCTTGGCTGCTGCTTCTGTCTCCCCTCCTGGCCTGAGTGGGCGGTAGATTATCTGGAGGAGGGCGTGGGGCAGGCAGCAGAGATCAGGCAGGTGGCATCTGTTACCCTCTTGATTCCAGCTGGTGGGGGCTGGGCAAGTTATCCACCCTCCCAGACTAAATTGGAATTTGTGGGGTTTCTTTTCAGGCACGTGGCTTTTAAGCCCCTCACTCCCACACACAGATGGCTAGGGGTTCTGATCCCCTTATTCTCTCTCTCTCTCTCTCTCTCTCCTTTTGGTTTTTCAAGGTAGGGTCTCACTCTAGCCCAGGCTGACCTGGAATTCACTATGCAGTCTCAGGGTAGCCTCAAACTCACAGCGATCCTCCTGCCCCTGTCTCCCTCGTGAGGGGACTCCAGGTGTGCACCGCCACGCCCAGCACTTTCTCCTTTTCCAGTTCCATGACTGCGTCCTGATGGGGCCCCTGTGTGCCCATGGGGCTCCTCTTCCTGCCTTTCCCAGGGGCTCACGTGTCTTCCACAGGAAGAGCCGGGGTGGACTGATCTGGCCGTGGGCCGTGTATCTCTCTTTTCCACGCGGCCTGCAGGAAGCTGGTGTTGAAGTAGTGCTTGCACAGACCAATGCCACAACAGGAAGACAGACCCGCCTCAGGACAAACACAGCCACCGAACTGTGGCCCTGCTGCCTCTCTGGTCTCTGGGGTCTCCTGTCAAAACCCCAGAGCAGGGTTTTGGGTGGGGATTTATACTTTTTTTATTAACAACTTCCATAATTGTAAACAATAACCCATGGTAATTCCCTCCCTCCCCCCACTTTCCCTTTTGAAACTCCACTCTCCATCATATCCCTTCCCCTCTCAATAAGTCTGTCTTTTATTTTGATGTGATCATCATTTCCTCCTATTATGATGGTCTTGCGTAGGTAGTGTCAGGCACTGTGAGGTCATGGATGTCCAGGTCATTTTGTGTCTGGAGGAGCACATTGTAAGGAGTCCTACCCTTCCTTTGGCTCTTACATTCTTTCCGCCATCTCTTCCGCAATAGACCCTGAGCCTTGGAAGGTGTGATAGAGATATTGCAGTGCTGAGCACTCCGGTCATTTCTTCCCAGCACCATGATGCCTCTGAGTCATCCCAAGGTCACTGCCATCTGAAAAGAGAAGGTTCCGTACCAAAAGTGAGAGTAGCATTAATATAAGGGTATAAACATTAAGAGAAGTGCTTACTGGGCAGTTTGGTGAGCATAGTATATACATTTAGCCAGACAGCAGCAGACGTTACACCCCTAGGGCTCATGACTAGCCCTGTTTTAGCTTTTCAGTATCAGGGATGTATTCCTGCCCATGGAGCGGGCCTCCAGTCCAATTAGAGGGCAGTTGGTTTCCACCATGACAGACGTGCCACTATTGCAGTGTATCCCCAGGGGCGGGGCAGATGGCAGGAAGGAGAGCCCACTCCCCACCTATCCATTTGCTGTCATGTTACCCAGCCTTTAGAGCCCCTGGCCCTGCACTCATCAGAGGAGAGACGAGGCTTTCCAGAACAGATTTTGACAAGCCGAGCATCTCCATGGGCAGGATTCCCCTCGACATCGCCGGACTTCCCAGCCACGGTGCCAAGACCTTGCAGGCAAAACTGGCATTAAGGGGCAAGTTAACTGGGCTACTGCAGGGAAGCGTGCCCGCAGCGGAGCTGACCTGAGCTCCCCTTTTAGACTCGAGTACCTCCTTTAATGGAAGAAACAGCTTGGCGCTTGAGGCAGGAGATCCTGAACTCATTTGGTCCATCTGTTGTGCCTTGTCATGGTGTCGTTCCCTTCCTGCATTTAAATACAAGAAGCCTGGACCAAAAACATCATCCAAGCCTAGAGGAGCCGGCATAGTAGTTATTTTGGGACTTCCTCTCCGTCCACGTCTGGGCTCACTCACTGGGGTGGAGCCCACCCTGTTTTTCAGACTCCACCCAAGGCTTAGGCTAGCCAGGCTAGGTGGAGAGTGCGGGCTCTGCCGAAACCAGGATCCCCAGCTGGATGGGAACTGCGCACCGTCCCACCCACCAGCCTCTCCCCAGGGACCAGGCGGATGTGGCCTGAGCTCGCTCTTCTCCGGCCTATGCTGACAGCTGCTCAGGACATTGGTTTGGGGAAACCCCTGTGGGTCTGGCAGTGGCCAGGGTGCCAAGGGCTTGTTTCTCATCTCCCTTTCTATTCCCACCAGCACGGGGCAGTGGGGTGACATTGTAGAATTGAAGACTGGAATTTACCCTAGATTCCTTCCCCTTTCTGACTCTTGCCATGGGAGTGGGCCATTTAGTGTATACCTGCAGCTTAAAATACGCTATGGGCTTTTGTTTTTTTCTTGTTTTCTCCCCAGTGCTCTTTTTTTTTTTTTTTTTTTTTTTTTTTGGTTTTCAAAGTAGGGTTCACTCTAGCCCAGGCTGACCTGGAATTCACTATGTCATTTCAGGGTGGCCTTGAACTCATGGTGATCCTCCTACCTCTGTCTCTCAAGTGCTGGGATTAAAGGCGTGTGCCACCATGCCCAGCTAAAATCTTTCTTTTTTTTTTTTTTAATTTTACTTTTATTTATTTATTTATTAGAGACAGAGAGAGGGAGGGAGAGAGGAGAGAATGAGAATGGGCACGCCAGGGCCTCTAGCCACTGCAAATGAACTCCAGACACATGCGTCCCCCACCCTTGTGCAGCTGGCTAACGTGGGACCTAGAGAATCGAACCGGGGTCCTTAGGCTTCGCAGGCATGTGCCTTGACCGCTGAGCCATCTCTTCAGCCCTAACATCTGCTTTCTTAAGGCTGCCTCAGAACCCTTTGGGACCAGGAGGGTAAAGACTTCAACTCTCCACTGGGCCTGGCATTGTTCTGTGCCCACAGCTTGCTTTTTCTTCCTTGGGACCCGCAGGAGCCTGGGTCTGTCCTCAGGGCGGACAGCGCGGATGCCCCACTGCCTGAGGAGCAGCGCTAACCTCTTTAGGCTCCGTTGAACGACTCACTTCCTTCCAGTGTGCTGAGCTGGTTTCTGGCAGAATCTTTGCTGTGTTTGAATTGAGATCCCGACTGACATTTTCTGCTATGACGGATGTGAAGTTTCACTTCACAGAGACTATCCCATAGTGCCCAAAGAAGTGTTTGTCTGTGTGTGTTCATGTGTGTGTGTGTTCATGTATGAATGTGTATGCGTGTGTGCATGTGCACGTGTGTGTTCATCAACTGCTACAGCTCAAGGCAGTGTAGGACATTCTTTTGTCCTGGGTATGTCACTTGGGCTCGTGAATTCTTGGCAGCACTTAAACGCCTTGATAGAGAGGACGAACATCCCTGAGCTTTGCTGTCAATTTCTAGGTCTGAGGTGACTGGAAGAAACAACCAAGTGGGGGGAAAATGTGGCGAGGAGGGTAGGTTGTGGCTTGTCCCTGTTATTTAGGCTTAGTTTGGTCTACTACCTGTTGTGTTAACAACGTTTTATTAGAACACAGCTCACTAATTGGTTTAGGTGTCGTGTATAGATGCTTTCAAGGTGTAATGGCAAAATTGATGTTACGGTTTAGATATGAAACATCCCCCAAAAGGTTCAGGTAGCTGGGTGTGGTGGCGTACACCATTTATCCCAGCACTTGGGAGGCAGAGGTAGGAGGATGGCTGTGAGTTCGAGGCCAGCCTAGGACTACATAGTGAATTCCAGGTCAGCTTGGGCTATAATAAGACCCTACCTCTCTATCTGTCTATCTATCTATCTATCTATCTATCTATCTATCTATCTATCTATCTATCTATATACAATTCCATATACATACATACATATATATATATATGTATATAATATGTAATTTTATTTACTTGCTTGAGATAGAGAGTGACTATGGGCACACCAGGGCCTCCAGCCACTGCAGACAAACTCCAGATGCATGTGCCACCTTGCGCATCTGGCTTACATGGATGCTGGGGAATGGAACCTGGGCCAGACAGCTTTGCTAACAGCCGCCTTTAACCACTTAGCCATCTCCCCAGACCCCTGCTTTAAAGTTGTGCTCTCATCATCCTAATGTTTGGAGTGGTCTGCGTGTTGACATTGATCAATTGCCTTTTCCCTTGACAATTATTTTGGATGCTAGGTTGTTTTTTGGGGGGAGAGGGGGTTTCTTTTTGGTTTTTTGAGTTAGGGTCTTGCTGTAACCCAGGCCGACTGGGAATTCACTGTGTAGTCTCAGGGTGGCCTCGAACTCCAGCAATCCTCCTCCTCTGCCTCTGGAGTGCTAGAATTAAAGGCGTGAGCCACCATGACCGGCTTTTGTTGTCGGTGATTTTTGCCTAATATCCTAAGCATTTTCCATGCTATGTTATCCCTTTTCAGTGTTCGGTTCTAGTCTGTAAGACAGAAGCACCTCCCTTTAGTGCTGCTGGTTGTTCACGGGTGTCCCCGAATTTTCCTGGTGTCTGCTCTGCCCCAAATGCTTGATTTAATTGCTAATGCCCGACTTCATGACCATTGTCAGCATGGGCACAGCCATCGGCAGGCACACGTAACCTACCCGCCTTTCCCACCCACATTTCCAGAGCGCGAACAGTCTGCGCACGAAGACCTAGACAGACGTCGTGATTCCTAACCCCAGAATCCCAGAAATTGCCTGTCCTCCTGCATACCAGGCCTTCCTTCCCAGCAGCCTGCGACCCAGCCCCACGTTCAGCTGCTGTTCTCTAGAGCAGCCTCTGCGGCAGTTGCTCCGGGATGCGCGGCGTCCGGCAGGAATGCGCCCCCGCTGGAGTGGAGCGTAGGGCATCCAAACTACTTGAGGAACCACCAGGTGCTGGTCCCGCCCTCTGCTGTGTCTGGCCAGGGGCATCAAATGAGTTCCTGTTCAAATGTATCCCCCCCCCCCAGTCAACTGGGATTAATCATGGAAACCTTAAAGGATTGTTTTGGATTAAGCAATAACAGCCCAGCATGGGGCAGGTGCTCTGGAAATGGAAGCTGTCTTTATTTTCTAGTGGGAATGAAAGGAGTTTGCTTTTGCTTCTGCAGACGGTTGCCCTGCTCTACGCCACACTAGTAGGAGTCCATGCCTATCAGAAAGGGTGCCAGCAACATGGGCTGGGTAAGAGCTGGGCTACTGGGCGACCTGTGGGCCGGGGCTGCCCTGCGCTGCGGCCGAGTCAGCTCTGCTGTGCCGCCAGCTTGGCTGACCGTGCCCTCTTCCCTCTGGCACGCGGAGCAGCCATGGAGTCCAGCAGGAATGAGCAGTGCCTCCTTTCCTGGGCACTTGGGCACCGTCTGTCCGTGTGCTCCCAACACACATGGGCCTGTGAGCTATGTCCTCACCTACTCCCCCCTCATACCACTTTCAGAGGGTGCTGAGACCCTGACCTAAAAAAAAATAGTGGGGCTGGAGAGATGGCTTAGCAGTTAAGGCGTTTGCCTGCAAAGCCAAAGGACCTCGGTTCGATTCCCCAGGACCCACGTAAGCCAGATGCAGAAGGGGGCACATGTGTCTGGAGTTCGTTTACAGTGGCTGGAGGCTCTGGTCCGTCCATTCTCTCTCTCTCTCTCTCTCTGCCTCTTTCCCTTTCTCGCTCTCTCAAATAAATAAAATTTGCCAGGCGTGGTGGTGCACGCCTTTAATCCCAGCACTCGGGAGGTAGAGGTAGGAGGATCGCCATGACTTCAAGGCCACCCTGAGATTACATAGTAAATTCCAGGTCAGGCTGGGCTAGAGTGAGACCCTACCTTGCAAAAGAAAATAAATAAATAATACAATTAATTAATTAAAATTTAAAAAGTAGGGCCTGGTGTAGTGGTGCACTGCCTTTAATCCCAGCACTCAGGAGGCAGAGGTATGAGGATCCCTGTGAGTTCAAGGCCACCCTGAGACTACATAGTGAATTCCAGGTCAGCCTAGGCTAGAGCAAGACCCTACCTCAAAAAAAAAAAAAAAAAAAAAGACATCATGTGGACATTTGGGCCCCTTGGAAAAGGTCCCTTGTAGGGTTTGTTCTCACTTGCTGTTGCCTCTTGGGATCGTTGACATCTCCAAGCAAGTGCCCTGTGGGTACCCAGTGCCCGTGGGTCTGGTTCCCATTTGGATGTTCCGTTCCGGGAAGGAGCCGCAGCCGTCTGTGGGCTCTGGGCTCCGGCAGCGTCTCCGTGTCTCTTCCACTGGCCCCTCTCCTGCAGGAAGCAGCCAGACTTGTTTCTGCATCCGGCAGTGACAGGCTGTTTCTGTTTGGAAACAGAAAAGACATCATCACTGCTCCTCTCTGTCTCTCTCTCTCCTTTCCTAAAACATAAGGCTTGTGTCCAATGGCTGGAAACAGTGCCTGGCTCTGTGTGCGTACATAGAGAGCACCCGGCCCTCATTATCGTCCCGGTCTTCAGAAAGCGTGGTGACCCAGCCTGCCTCCGGGCGTGTGCCATCTGATGTCTCCAGGAAGAAAGAGCAGGACGTCCAAAGACACGACTGGCCGGAACGCCAGGTGTGGGAGGCGTTCCCGGTGATCGCTGAGCGGAAGCATCGCTGTGGGTTTTTCTGACTCAGTCCCAGGGCCCAGTGAGCCCCGCCTACTCCCTCTGGATTAGGTCCTTCTGCAGAAAGCCGCTGTGGCCATCAGCGTGGGCGTTTCCCCACGCCGCCCCCCCTCCTTTTCTGAGCTAGGGGTCTCATGGAGCCCAGGCCAGCCATACAGTTGCCATGTACCAGGAGATGACCTTGAACTTGTGATCTTCTTGCCTTTACCTCCCAAGCGGTAGGATTTACAGGCGTGCACCACCATGTCTGGTTAATGCTGCGCTGGGGATTAAAACCCAGGGCTTCATACACGCCAGACAAGCACTTCGCCAACTGAGCTACATCCCCGCCCGGAGCGCTTTCTTTCTGCTGTCTTGTTTTTTTTTTTTGCTCCTTTCTTTTCACATGTTCCTATGTGTGTGGAGGGCAGAGGTTTATGTTAGGTGTCTTTCTCAATCATTCTTCACCTTATTTTTTAAAATTTAATTGTGTGTATGCATGTTTTTGTGTGTCGGTGTGCATACACGTGTGCGTGCAGGCCCACACACGTGGGTGTCAGGGAACAACTGTGGGGTCCTCCTTGCCGGCCCACCTCACTCGAGGCGGGGTTCCCCGCTCTGAATTCTTGCTCTGCTGTCCTCTGCTGTTTCAGAGTGAACTTCCAGGGAACAGGAATCAAATGAGTATAAAACAGGCTCCTGTCGCCACCTCCCATTTTGCCGTTAACACCAGCATGCTGGGATTACAGAAGCTTGCTGTAGCGCCCAGGGGCTTGTGGGGAATCAAACTCAGCCTGAGCAACAAGTGCTTTATTTACTGAGCCATCTCCCCAGTTCTTCTTTTTTTTTTTAATTTGAGAGTGAGAGAGTCGGCGTGCCAGGGCCTTAGCCACTGAAAACGAACTCCAGACATGTGTGCCCCGTTGTGCACCACGCCTGGCTTCAATGTGTAGTGTTTTATTTTTTATGAGAGAGAGAGAGAGAATGAATGAGAATTGGTGCGCTGGGGCCTCTAGCCACTGCAGTCGAGCTCCATATGCGTGCTCCGATGTGACCTTGTGCACTTACATCACCTTGTGTGTCTGGCCCACGTGGGATCTGGGAGAGTAGAACCTGGGTCCTTAGGTTTTGCAAGTGCCTTAACCGCTAAGCCATTTCTCCAGCCCTATGATATGTTTTGATCATACCTTCTATTTTCTTCTCTTGTCCCCCTCTCACTCCTGCTAAAACCCCTTCTTTCCCACCTAATTCTGTTCCTGCTTTCACGCCTTGTTTTGTTTGTTTGTTTGTTTGTTTTGAGGTAGGGTCTCACTCTAGTCCAGGCTGACCTGGAATTCACTATGTAGTCCCAGGGTGGCCTTGAACTCATGGTGATCCTCCTACCTCTGCCTCCCGAGTGCTGGGATTAAAGCTGTGCACCACCACGCCTGCCCAGCTCGTGCCTTGTTTTGTTGTGACCCACTGGGTTAGAGTAGGGTTGCCTGCATGAGCGTGAATGGGGGCATAGTTACGGGGTGGCAGGCGACTTGCCAGTGGGTACACGTGTATACTGAAGAGCAAGGCTCCCCCTTCCTCGGCAACCAACAGCGTCTCTGGGAGGAACGGGTTCTGTCTTGTGCAGAAAACCACAGGTGCTGTGAATTCACGAGCGTACTGGCCATGTCAGGTTCAGAAGACAGTTTTCCTCCACATTCTCTGGCTCTTCAATTCTTCCCGCCCCCTTTTCTGTCATGTTCCCTAAGCCTTGGAGTGGGCGATACGAATGACCCGGTTAGGGCTGAGCTCACTGTAGTCACTTACTTTCACCCGTGACGCGTCTCCGCGTTAACCTCTTCCCTCTGCAGTAAGAAATGTCTGCGGTAGGCTGAGAGCAGCCCTGGTCTGTGGGTATAAACGTAAATATTTAGAAAGACAGCTTGACAACTCGCTGACTTAGCACAACATCTGTAGTAAGTTCCTCCCTAGGGCCTATGATCTTAACAGCTATAGGCTTTTGACCAGCTTTCTAGTTAGTGCCAAGCGTGAATTCCCTTTTGGGATGCCATCAGATGAGGTGGGTGTGAGCCAAGGCCCAGAGTGGAGCATCCCAGGGTCAGATGGCAGTGTGCATATGGAGGCCGGAAGCGGCCCATGTGAGCCGGTGCCGGGATCAGGGCAGAGCTTAGAGACCTTAGGACCTTGAAACCCAAGGCAGCCTGAAAGCTTGAAGGACAGTTGGGAGAAGGGTGTGTGGATAAAACCTAGCCACTGCCCTGAGGGGTAAGTTCACCAAGGTCGGCAGCTCACAGCCTAGTTCTGCAGTAATACATTGCCCTTAGTGCTCTTGCTTTCTCTGCTAGGGTGAGAAATCTCAACTCTGAACCCTGAAAGCAAGTCGACCTGGCCCTGCCCTTGGGGTATAAAGCAGAAGGAAGTGCCCAGAGTAGGAGGGTATAAATGTCCAAGCTCACATGTCCTCGGCCATAAAGCATGACATGGGGGTTACTGACAGGAAGGGACCACACTTATGCCATAGGTGAGTCACTTAGAATATGGATCTGTGGGGCTGGAGAGATGGCTTAGTTAAGGTGCTTGCCTGGGAAGTCTAAGGACCTAGGTTCGATTCCCCAGAACCCATGTAAGCACAAGGTGGTGCATGTATGTGGAGTTTGTTTGCAGTGGCTAGAGGCCCTGGTGCACTCATTCTTTCTCTTTCTCGCTCGCTCTCATATTTTAAGAAGAATACAGATCTATGTGCATGCCGTATTCTTTAGAGTGGACCCTTCCTATTCTGGCCAATTTGGCAAAAGGACTAGATGGTATAAACTACTAACAGTTGCTTCCTAGTTCCGGAGGCAACAGGTTTGAGGCAGATTTGGTGTCATCTTCCTGGTTGACAGACTGGCTGTCCCCTCCCATGGTGAAAGGATGAAGGGACATTCCGGACTCTCAGAAGGACACCAGTCCCACTCATGAGATTTTTCAGTCTCGTGACCTAAACATCTCCCGGCGGCCTCACCTCCTAGTGCTCTCATGTTGGGGATTAAGCTTCAACATTGTGAGCTTTACAAGCAAGCGCCTTTAACCTCTGAGCCATCTTCCAGCGAGTGTGGGAATTTTGGAGAGACACATTCAGGCTTTAGCAAGTTGGCATCTCACACTGGCTCTTTCTCCCCTCCACACAAAGCTATGGGGCCTTGCCAAGGAGCCTTGACTTCTCTGGGGCTGGTGGGCATGGTGGCTGGTTAGTCTGGTTAGTCATGCCACTTTGAGTGCTGCACACAAGCCTAGTGCCCCCATCCCAGATACTTCCTGCCTATGGAGAACTGTTTTTTTTTTTAATTATTTAAAAAATATTTTTATCTTTTGATTTACAAGAAGGTAGGGGGAATGGGTACGTCAGGGCCTCTAGCCACTGCATATGAACTCCAGATGCATGGGCCACCCTATGCATCTGGCTTATGTGTGTACTGGGGAATCAAACCTGGGTCCTTAGGCTTTACAGGCAAGTGCATTAACTGCTAAACTATTGCTGCAGCCCAAGAACTGCTTCTTTTTTTATATATATGAGTGAGGGGGAGAGAGAGAAACAGTATGAATTGGCACGCCAAGGCCTCCAGCCACTGCAGTCCAATTCCAGACATATGTACCTGGCATACATGGGATCTGGGGAGTCAAACATGGGTCCTTAGGCTTTATAGGCAAGCACCTTAACCGCTAAACCATCTCTCCAGTCCAGAACTGCTTTTTAAAAATAGGTTCTTTGGGCTGGAGAGATGGCTTAGTGGTTAAGGCTCTTGCCTGCAAAGCCAAAGGACCTTAGTTCGATTCCCCAGGTCCCAAGTAAGCCAGCGGCTCAAGGTAGTGCATACATCTGGAGTTTGTTTGCAGTGGCTGGAGGCCCTGGCATGTCCATTATCTCTCTGTGTCTCCTTCCCTCCTTCCCTCCCTTTTTCTCTCCCCCAAATAAATAAAACTAAAGTATTTTTTGCCTGGCGTGGTGGTGCACATCTCAGCGCCTGGGAGGCAGAGGTAGGAGGATCGCCATGAGTTTGAGGCCACCCTGAGACTGCGTAGTTAATTCCAGGTCAGCCTGCGCTAGAGCGAGGCCCTACCTTAAAAAAAAAAAAAAAAAGTATTTTTAAGAATTTTTTTAAATCATTTGAAAAAATAGGTTCTTTGCCAGGTGTGATGGCACATACCTTTAATCCCAGTTTGTGGAAAGCCTGAGACTCCATAGTCAACTCCAGCCGAGCCTGGGCTAGACAAAGACCTTACCTTGAAAACCAAGGGAAAAAGTAAGATTCTTTGAGCCCTGGCTTGGATCTTGGAGCCCAGTTCTAAGGTGTGTTTGGGGTGGATCGGGGTTCCCAGCCCAAAGGTGTAGAGAGAGCAGTTTGAGCTCTGGGGGTTCATGCTTGGTGGGGGTGCTGGCTGTTGGTGATGTCAGTCTGCTAGGATCTGTGAAAGAGAGCCAGCCAGCTTCTTCTGCCATTGATGGTCTTTCCCATGCACTCTGTAAGCCTGAAATGAATCCCCTTCCACCCATAAGCTTCGTCTGGTTGGATGTCCCAGCAGTGCGAAGCTGATTGGCAAGTGCTTAAGCTGTGTCTGGTTGGACGTCCCAGCAACGTGAAGCTGATTGGCCAGTGCTTTGCTGATGACAGAAGCTCCCCTCCCATCCCCTCCGGCCACAAGCAGAGCAGAATTTAGGCGAAGAAGAGCATTGTATACCTCCTACACGAGGGAGATGCAGAGCACTTAATATGGGGAGAAGCCGTGTGGGCCCAGCTGATAGCCCCGGCCATGAGCTCCTAGCTCCCCTTTCCCTTCCTGAAGACCAGGAAGGGGTGAATGGCTGCTGCGTGCCAGGGGCGTGCCTAAGTGAGAGGTTGATGGTTTGACCGTACCCCACGTGAAGTCCCAGCCCAAGAAGGCCTGGCAGAGGATGGCCGTAGCCGCAAGAATGTTGGGCAGGGTGACCCAGTACTGCCAAGCTCCCACCTAGAGAATTTTTCTGGGAAACATGCCAGGCGCAGAAGTGGTGTAAGATACGTCCACGTGCTTGTCCAGATGCCTCAGCTCCCAGGACCTCGCACAGTTCTGGAGGGAAGGGGATCTATCTCTTCCTGGTGTTTATCCTGCACCTGTTGACACAGGGCCCCCCAACAAGAAAGGGGCATGAGCCGGGTGGCCCCTTCCTTAAGTTGGATCTCTGAGGAGGCTCACTTTTTTCTTTATTTTTGAGGCAGTGTCTCACTGTAGCACAGGCTGACTTGGAATTCACACTGTAGTCTCAGGCTGGTGTTGAACTCATGTGGTTTTTCTACCCCAGACTCCAGAGTGCTGGGATTAAAAGTCGTGTGCCGCCACATCTGGCAGAGACTCGCTTTTTTATGGAGAACGCTTTTGGGTTGGAGCGTAGCCCAGCCCTCGTCAGGACCTGTCACCTGGCTGGACTGGCAGGTGGCTGAGTTGTAGCCCTGAGAGAGGGTGCGTGGTGTCTGGCAACTCTGCCTGTTGAGGACAGCCCGGGCCCGCAAATCCCTTCTCCCTGCGGGAAGCGGACTTGGGAACTGGACCTGGTTTCCAGCCTGTCTGACGAAGGAGTGACAGGTGGGTCTGAAGTCGTTTGTCCCACCCTCGACGATAGCAAGGATTATCACCACTGGTGATAATTCCCACACGACAGTTTCGAGTTTCAGTTCAAGAGCCAAGCTCTCTGCCTCCTCTTCCATCTGGACAAAGAGATTCTCGCTGGCTGCCTTTTGGCACATTTCTCTGCCGCCTGCAGCAAACTGGTACACAAATAGAGAGAGACCTTCGGCCCGCAGAGCCCGAGGCCCTGCAGGGGCGAGAACAGCCCCAGCCTGGTTCTTGCTTACGGAAGAGAAATCTAGAAACACCTGACATCTGGGAAGGTAGGGCGGCAGCGTCTGCAGCGGCCCAGGGCACTGTGGACGCTGGCGTCCCAGCTCGTCTTTTTGGTAGGCCAGACAGGTTGGATCACTATGCCTGGGTGCCCTTCTGACCCACAGTAACCTCAGACCCCACACGTGTTGTGACGGTCTTGATACAGTGTGTTTCTCCCGAAGGTTCATGTGCTGGAAGCGTGGTCCTGAGTATGGCAGTACTGAGCAGTGGTGGTGCCTTTTAGAGATGAGGCCCAGTAGAAGTTGGCTAGCACACCGGAGGAGGAGTTGCCCTTGGGTTAATGCTCATGGGTCTTTACATTAGAGCCAAAGACAAGGATTGTTATAAAAAGGCTTATCATTCCCACAATGATGACATATTAGTCAGACTTTTGGACACTGGGACAAGAGAATCTAAGAAAGCAACTTAAAGGGGCTGGAGAGAGGGCTCCGTGGTGAAAGGTGCTAGCTTGCAGAGCCTGCTGGTTCATGTTTGATTCCCCAGTTCCCACATAAAGCCACACAAAATGGTGCATGCATCTGGAGTATGTTTGCAGTACCAAGAGGTCTTGACACACACATTCATTTTCTCACTCTCTCTCAAATAATTTTTTTTTTAAATGCAACTTGGGCTGAGAGATTGTTCAGTGGTTAGGGTACTTGCCTGCAAAGCCTAAGGACTTGGGTTCAGTTCTCCAGTACCCACGTAAAACAAGATGCTCAAGGTGGTACATACAGTAAGACTTCGTTTCCAGCAGCTGGGGTCCCTGGCATGCCCATTTTCCTCCCCTTCCCTCCCCTCCCGTCCCCTCAGCTTGCAAATAAGTGAAAAATAAAATAAACCTGGGCGTGGTGGCACATGCCTTTAATCCCAGCACTTGGGAGGCAGAGGTAGGAGGATCACCATGAATTCAAGGCCACCCTGAGTCTGCAGAGTGAATTCCAGGTCAGCCTGGGCTAGAGTGAGGCCCTACCTCAAGGAAAAAAAAAAAAAATCAGAGGTTGAACCACTGGTGAGTAGCCAAGACTTCTAGTAATTATGATAAGTAATGCTTCTAGATGCTTCCTCCCTCTGTTAGGGGAGTGATGGCCTACTTGCCCCCGCCGTGGGGCACATGGACAGGGTATCATTATCCCCATTTCATTGATGGGAGCAGTGAAAGATGAAACAATCCTCCGTGTCCACTGTCACCACCCGAATTCCATAATTCTACTTTGCTTGTGGTCACTATTTTAGGGGGACGATTGAGGAAAGCCCCAAAGGTGACAGGGAACAGAGAGAGAATTGTACTTATTCAAACAAATATATGTTTCAACTAAAAAACAAACAAACCAAAAACCAACAACAGGAAACAAATGGGGGGGGGGCTGGAAAGATGGCTCAGCAGTTGAAGACGCCTGCCTGCAAAGCCTAGGGACCCAGGTTCGATTGCCCAGTGCTCACGTGAAGCCAGATGCACAAGATGGCACATACATATGGAGCTCATTTGCAGTGGCTAGAGGCCCTGATGCATCCATTCTCTCTCTCGCTCTCAAATAAATGAATAAAATAATCAAAAGGAAATAAAAAAAAAAAACAGGACTATTCCTAGCCATATAAGCCATATGCACAGAACATTTCCCAGGGGAAATACTTGTTGTAGACTTGAAGACTGTGGTGGTTTGATTCAGGTGTCCCCCAATAAACTTAGGTGTTCTGAATGCTAGGTTCCCAGCTGATGGAGTGTTGCAGTCCGGTTCATATTGCTGGTAGAAATCACCCAACCAAGAGCAGCTTCTGGGAAAAAGATTTATTTTGGCTTACAGGCTCGAGGGGAAGCTTCACGATGGCAGGGGAAAACGATGGCATGAGCACCCCCTGGCCAACATAAGGTGGACAATAGCAACAGGAGATTGTGCCGAACACTGGCATGGGGAAACTGGCTATAAAACCCGTGAGCCCACCCCCAACAATACACTCCCTCCAGGAGGCATTAATTCCCAAATATCTATCATCTGGGAACCTAGCATTCAGAACACCTAAGTTTATGGGGGACACCTGAATCAAACCACCACATTCCTCCCCTGGCCCCCATAAACTCATATCCATATGTGATGTAAAAAAATGCAATGCATTCAGTCCAACTTTAAAAGTCCCCATAGTTTTTATCAATCCCAATGATGTTCAAACATCCCCATAGTCCAAGATCTTTTAACTGAGCCATAATACCAAAAAATAACCTCAAAAAACCCATAATGACCCAGAATAAACATTCACACTGCAAAAGATGACATTGGGCATAGCAAAGAAATATTCAACCAATACAAGATTTAAACAGGGCAAACATCGAACTCTGTAGCTTCAAGTCCAACAACTCTAGCCAGTGACAAATCTCCGAGTCTGATAATTCTAACCAGCAACAAGTCTCTGGCATTCTAATTTCACCCCTCCAGCTAGGCTACTCACAGTCCTGGAAAACTTCATCGGGGCCAACAGCTCTCCTTAGCAGCCATCTCGTGGTCCCAGCATCTCCACTGGGTCTCCACTGCAATCCACGGTTCATCCTCATGGCCCCATGGGGTCTCCATGCAGGCATCCAGCAAACCTGTTTCACACTGCCCATGGCCATTTCCAAAACACAAGACCGTGTTGCAAACTCAATGACCCTCTCTTTCCTGCATTTCTTATACTCCACAATACCAGGTGGGGTGCCAATTTGTTAATCCAGGGGGTAATAAAGCAGACTTTGCAAAACAGGACACTCCTTGAGCACTCAGGCCCCTTCAAAAGAATCGACATTCTTCCTGTTGCCCTAGTGCAGGTCAGCTGGCCCAATCTCAAAGGTTGTAATCTCTCCGTTGCAGCTGAATGGGCAGCAGTTCACCCTAAGATTTTTCTTTTTGTGCCATATCCCTCTGCTCACTCCACTTCATTTCTATGCAAAGCAACTCTGTACAACTTCTCAGGACATGGGCATAAGAGCAACCTTTCCACACAAACTGCTAACCCAGTCAGAGCAAAGCTCTTTCTCACCCTCATAAGCCAAACCTCACAGTCCATAGTTCTTACTGCATTCAGGTCTTGCAGACCAGAATAGTCCATCAAGCTGTACTTACAGCACTGCAAGGCATCTCTTAGGCCAAGGTTTCAAATCCTTCCACATTCCTCTGGAAAATCAGCTCCAGAAGGCCAAAGCCACAGTCAGGTGTCTAGCAGCAACCCCACTCCTCGGTACCACTTTACTGTTGCAGTCCGGTTCACATTGCTGGTAGAAATCACCCAACCAAGAGCAGCTTCTGGGAAAAAGATTTATTTTGGCTTATAGGCTTGAGGGGAAGCTCCACGTTGGCATGGGGAAATGATGGCATGAACAGAGGGCAGACATCACCCCCTGGCCCACATAAGGTAGACAGTGCCGACAGGAGAGTGTGCCAAACACTGGCACGGGGAAACTGGCTATAAAACCCATAAGCCCGCCCCCAACAATACACTCCCTCCTGGAGGCATTAATTCCCAAATATCCATCAGCTGGGAACCTTGCATTCAGAACACCTAAGTTTATGGGGGTCACCTGAATCAAACCACCACATGGAGATTTGGGAATTAATGCCTCCTGGAGGGACTGTTATTGTTGGGGGCAGGCTTATGGGTGTCATAGCCAATTTCCCTGTGCCAGTGGTTGGCACATTCTCCTGTTGTTGTCCATTTGATGTTGGCCAGAGGTTGATGTCCACCCTCTGCACATGCCATCGTTTTCCCCTGCCATCATGGAGCTTCCCCCTTGAGCTTGTAAGCCAAAATAATCCTCTTTTTTCCCACAAGCTGCTCTTGGTCAGGTGGTTTCTACCAGCAATGCGAACCTGACTGCAACAGAGACCTTGCCACTTCCTGATCTGTTCCTGGGCCTTTTGACACTTAAATTCTGGCGTAAAATACAGAACATCACTCATGTACACCCACATCCCACGCAAGTCCCCCAATCCAGCTCAAGGATATCTGAAGTTGAGCATCCGGTCCAGAGTATAACCAGACCACCTGAGCCTCTGTCCGGTGCCCTCAGCCAGGAGACATCCCATATGGATTTCCCACTTTGTGACCGAACTATGGGGCCCCGGGGGACCTTACTAGCTAGAGTTATGAGTCCGCGAGCAGATGCAGGATTGAGGGCAGCTCCTTGGTAACTGTGCGTTACTCTGCCAGAGCTGTATAACAAAGAAGTAGAAGCAATAGAGCTCAAGTAATGATAGTTCGTTGTTTCAGAGTTCAGAACATGGGGAGGCCCAGATCAAAGTTTCGGCAGGATTGGTTCCTTCTGGAGTCTATGAAGGAGAAATCTCCCTTGGCTCATAGATGGCAGTCTTCATTCATTCCCCTCATGCCAGTTTATCTCTGAATTCTTCCCTTTTTTTTGAAAAAAGAAAAGAAAAGAACTCTTGGGCTGGAGAGCTGGCTTAGCACATAAAGGCACTTGCCTGGGAAGCCTGAGGACCCAGGTTCGATTCCTTAGGACCCACGTTAGTCAGTTACACAAGGTGGCACATGCGTCTGGAGTTCATTTGCTGTGGCTAAGAGGCCCTAGTGCACCCATTCTCTCTCCATCTCTAAAATAAAAAATATATATATTTCAGCCAGGCCTGTTGGCACACGCCTTTAATCTCAGCACTCGGGAGGCAGAGGTAGGAGGATCAACGTGAGTTCGAGGCCACCCTGAGACTCCATAGTGAATTCCAGGTCAGCCGGGGCTAGAGTAAGACCCTACCTCAAAAAACCAAAAAAAAAAAAAATTTTTTTTCCCTAGGGCCTGGAGAGATGGCTTAGTGGTTAAGGCATTTGCCTGCAAAGCCAAAGCATCCCAGTTTGACTCTCCAGGGCCCACATAAGCCATATGCACAAAGGGGTGCATGCATCTGGAGTTTGTTTGCTGGAGTCCCTGGTGTCCCCCCCCCCCCCTCTCTCTCTCTCTCTCTTTCTCTCCCTCTCTCTCCCTATGCCTCTTTCTCTCTCTCAAATAAAGAAAGAAAGAAAAATAAACTCTTTCTAGCTGGGCATGGTGGCTCACATGTTTAATCCCAGCATTCAGGAGGTAGAGATAGGTGGATGGCCATGAATTCGAGGCCACCCTGAGACTACAGAATGAATTCCAGGTCAGCCTGGGCTAGAGCGAAACCCTACCTCAAAAACCAGCCAACCAAACAAACAAACAAAAACCTTTCTACATTTATCTATTTATTTGAGGATCCTTCCCAAGATGGGTTTAGTGGGAGGTTTGAGGTCACTGGGGGCATTAGCCATTTCTCTGTTGGGCACCTTGAGGTAAAATGGTCTTCATCCATCACACTCCTGCCACGATCTACTAGGCCTCCATAGGACCAACTAACCGTGGACGAAATCCTCCCAAAGTGTGCTGTAAACAGCCCGCCCGCCCTCTTCTCTCCCTTCCTTCTTTCCTTTATTTATTTTTTATTGAGAGCAAGTGAAACAGAGAGAGAGAATTGGTGTGCCAGGGCCTCAGCCATTGCAATTGAACTATAGACGCTTGCGCCACCTAGTGGGCATGTGCGACCCTGTGCTTGTGTCACTTTTGTGCATCTGGCTTATGTGGGGTCTGGAGAGAGATCAAACATGGGTCCCTTAGGCTTTGCAGGCAAGCGCCTTAACTGCTGAGCCATCTCTCCAGGCCCCCTTCCTTTTTTCTCTCAGGCATTTGTTACAGAAATGGGAAGCTGGCCGACACACCAGCTCTTGGTTCCAGAGGCCACCTTGCCTGTCTCCCAGCTGTTGGTGTCCCTGGGAATTCCTTGGCATGGTGACAGTATCTTATGTCCATTTTCATGCGACCCCTTTCTTCTGTGTGTGCGTGTCTTGTACAAACACTTATTGGACCTAGGGTCCATCTGTGTGATAATTATGATGGAATTAGCAATAGGTTTGGTCTCCTTCAAAATTCCTAGCACAGAACTCCTAAAACCTTTGTAAGTTCATGAGTGGATGGTACAGCATCCTGCGACTCGTAAGGTTTGTAACGCTGCCCTTTTCACCAGCCCCTCCCCCCTCCACGCCGAGAAGAGACTGGCTTATGTTAATGAGACAAGGACTGATGGTCCTCCTGATGGTCAGTGTGGGGTGGGGCTGCTCACCAGAGGAAGAAACGGTGTGATTAGAGGGTTGGAACGTTCAGCCCCACCTTGTACGTTTGGGGAGGGGTGAAGGACTGTGAGTTGAATTGATATCTGTGGTCAGTAAGTGACTCAGCCTTGCCTACCTACTGGGCCTCCTGAGAAAACACACAGTAGGGGCTCGAGAGATAGCTCAACATTTAAAGGCGCTTGCCTGCAAAGCCAAAAGACTCAGGTTCGATTCCTCAGAACCCACGTAAGCCAGATGTACAGAGCGGCACATGTGTCTGGAGTTTGTTTGCGGCGGCTGGAGGTGCTGGCGTGCCCATGCTCTCTGTCTCTCTTCTCTATCTCTCTCTCTCTGCTTGCAAATAAATGAATTTAAAAAAACTCATGGGGGGGTGTTGCTGGAGAGATGGCTCAGTGGTTAAGGTACTTGCTTGTGAAGCCTACAGACCCAGGTTCAACTCCCCAGAGCCCACGTAAGCCAGATGCACAAGGTGATGAATGTATGTGTACAAGTTGGCGCACACATCTGGAGCTTGTTTGCAGTGGCTAAGGCCCTGGCATGCCCATTCTCTCCCTCCCTCCCTCTCTCATAAATAAAAAGTTTTATAAAAATTGTTCTCAGATATTGAGTGTAACATGCAGCTTTTCAATACGGGGGAACTGGAACTTACTCTGTAGTCTCAGGCTGGCCTCGAACTCACATGGATCCTTCTACCTCTGTCTCCTGAAGTGAGTGCTGGGATTAAAGGCGTACGCCACCACGCCTATACAATTTTGGTAGCTTCTGAAGTTACGTTGTTCAAAGAGTTTCTAAGGAACTTTTTTTTAAAAAAAAAATAAGATCATAGGGTGTTTTCTGAGTGGCACTGGACAGGATTACAGGCTGAAATGATAAAAACATAGGTCAAAAGAATCAAAGGACTCCCTGCTATATATAGGTCACAAGGAAGTTAAAACATGTTTTGACTGCAAGCTAACTAATCTTGTGAGGTTCTCAAAAACAAAAATTATAGGTTTGCAGCTGGGAAAGGAGTAAGGTTAAACTCAAAGGCCGCACATGCTTTGGCATTAAGCATGATCCGTTGCTTTTTTTAACATCGGTATTAGAAATATCTCTATATAAATAGAGTATTGTGGGCTAGAGAGATGGCCCAGAAGTTAAGGCACTTGCCTGCAAAGCCTAATGACCTAGGTTCAGTTCCCTAGGACCCACGTAAAGCCAGATGCACAAAGTGTTGCATCCATCTGTAGTTTGCAGCAGCTGGAGGCCCTGGTACACCCATTCTCTCTGTGTCTCTGTGTTATCTTTCTGGTACTTGAAAATAAATTTAAAAAAAAAAAATATATATATATATATATTTTAGGTAAGGTCTCGCTCTGGTTCAGTGTGACCTGGAATTCACTATGTAGTCACTATGTAGTGGCCTCAAAATCACAGCGATCCTCCTACCTCTGCCTCCCGACTCCTGGGATTAGAGACGTGCACCACCATGCCTGGCTGAAAACATTTTTTCTTAAAAAAAAAAAAAGAGAGAGAGAGAGAGAGAAAGAATGCTGTCTCTATGTTTGCAGTGTTCACAGCAAATTTTGTGGGCTGTGCCAGAATTCTCTCAGCTGGCCATTGAAGTGCGGCCAGTGTGTAGGGCTGAGCACTGAGCACTTACCCTGTACAGTGTGACGCTACTTCCAGGTAGTGAAGGAAGAGTTAGATTGTGAGGCACCTGATCGGTGTCCACAGAGACTGACAACCATTTGATGTAGAGGAAGGAACACCCACACGTTTGTCACATTTGGTGTCAGGAGTGGTCTTCAAGGGTGAAAATACATCAAAATGGCAGTGGTTGGATAATCCTTAACTTGGTTATCTCTGCAAAGACTGTCTCCAAATAAGGTCCTAATCACAGGGTTGGAGTTAGGATATGAACTTTTTTTTTTTTTCTTTTTTGGAGGTAGAGTCTCCCTCTAGACCAGGCTGACCTGGAATTCACTATGTAGTTTCAGGGTGGCCTCAGAACTCACGGCGATCCTCCTACCTCAGTCTCCCAAGTGCTGGGATTAAAGGCGTGTGCCACCACGCCCGGCTACTTTTCCTTTTTCTTGTAGTACTGGAGACAGAACCCAGAGCTGTGCACATGTTAGGCAAGCACTCAAGCGCCCAGCTACATACTCAGGCCCAGGGACATGTTTCATTTTTTTAAAGTATTTTATTGTGGTTTTTTGAGGGTAGGGTCTTGCTCAAGCCCAGGCTGACCTAGAATTCACTATGTAGTCTCAGGGTGGCCTCCAACTCATGGTGATCCTCTTACCTCTGCCTCCGGAGTGCTGGGATTAAAGGCGTGCGTCACCACACCCGGCCTTATGTATTTTATTTTATTTCTGTATTTATTGATATTTATTTATTTATGAGAAAAAGAGGCAGAGAGAGAAGAGAATGGGCACACCAGGTCCTCCAGCCACTGCAGACAAACTCCAGACACATGTGCCATCTTGTGCATCTGGCTTATGTAGGTCCCCGGGGAATTGAACCTTGGTCCTTTGGCTTTGTAGGCAAGCACCTTAAACACTAAGCAATCTCTCCAGCCCATAGGGACATATTTTTAGAGGGAATCACCACCTGACAGCTGCTTATCTTTGTGTTGGCGAGGGAGGGTATGTCTGTCTGTCTGTCTGTCTGTCTCACACCTTCCTTCTATCTGCTCTCGGGTCATTTTTTTTCATGGCCAAGGGCTGCAGCCTCCGCGTGCCCCGCCCCTGGCACCAGCCAGTCCCAGCCCGAGGACTGGAGTATCAGGTGATCTTTGCCTCTTAGAAGTGCCTGGGATCTTTAAGCACAAATGGGTCCTTGGAGACTGAGGAAGATTCTTAATCAGTGTTCTGGGCGCTGATTGGGTAGAGAAGAGGGTGTTGTCTGCCTATAGAGGGGTACACTCGGCTTGTAGAGAAAGATGTCTCCTCCAGCTTCTAGCAGAGTTGACCTGAAGGCTCAGTCTCTGTTCATCTGGAATGCCGACTCCTGGAGGCAGAGCTGTAGGAACAGGCTATGAGGGTCAGCCTAAGTCGAACACGAAAGCTCAGCGTTTCAGCATGACTAGGGCTGCCCGGGGAGCCAAGGCGTCAGGCCTGAAGTGGGGCAGGCTCAGGCTCCTTCCATTTGGCATTCTGGAGTCTGTGCAGGGTGGGGGTGAGGGGACTTAGTCAGCCTCTGGGCATTCTGTGTGGCACATGCTGATTCATGACCATGGCCTCTTCTTGTCCAAAACAAATAATAAATAATAAAGTGAGCAATTCACTGGCTTTTAGGACATTGACAAAGATAACCACCACCTCTATTTAGTTCCAAAATTCTTCATCATTGCTAAAGAAAACCCCATATCCAGGAAGCTGTCGCTCACCTTCTGTCTCCTTGAGCTCACCTGTTCTCTTCCTATAAATGGAATCACATGATAGGTAACCTTTTACAAATATATATTTTGTTGCCAGGCATGGTGGCGCACGCCTTTAATCTAGCACTTGGGAGGCAGAGGTAGGAGGATCGCCATGAGGTTAAGGCCACCCTGAGACTACAGAGTGAATTCCAGGTCAGCCTGGGCTAGAGTGAGACCCTACCTTGAAAAAAAAATTGTTTTTGAGAGCAAGAGAGAGACAGAGAGAGAGAGAGAGGATGGGCACACCAGGGCCTCCAGCCACTGCAAATGAACTGTAAATGCATGCACCACCTTGTGCATCTGGCTTACATGGGTCTTGGGGAATCGAACCTGGGTCCTTTGGCTTTGCAGGCTAGCACCTTAACAGCTAAGTCATCTCTCCAGCCCTAAAAATATTTTTTTAAATTTATTTGAGAGAGATAGGGTGGAGAGTGAGAGAAACAGATAAAGATAGAATGGGCGCTCCAGGGCCTCCAACCACTGCAAACAAACTCCAGACGCATGCGCCCCCTTGTGCTTTTGACTTAAGTGGGTCCTGGGGAATTGAACCTGGGTCCTTGGGCTTCACAGGCAAACACCTTAACTGCTAAGCCATCTCTCCAGCCCAATAGGTAACCTTTCTGTGACTGGCTGCTTTCACTGAGACATCATCTCCTCAAGAAGGTTCATCCGCGTTGTAGCTGATGTAAGAACTTTGTTCCTTTCAGGCCAATAGTCCATTATGGAGACGTATGACCCTTTCATCAGTTACTAGGTATTTGGTTCATTTGTATTGTACCTTGTGGATATCATGTAATCTCACTGTGTGTGTGTGTGTGTGTGTGTGTGTGTGTGTGTTTGTTTTTGCCAGTTCTGGCGATGCAATCCAAGGCCGTCGACATTCCAGGCAAGCTTCCTACGCTGACTGACGCCTCTGGCCTCTTGACTGTCAGGAATAGGGCTGCTATGAACGGGCAGTGCAGTGTTAAACAACTGCTTTCAGTTCTGTGGGTCGTCTGACTAAAAATAGAATTGCCGGATCACGGGATTATCAGCACAGACTTGTAGAAATGTCTTCTCTTTGGAATGCGCTTGGAAAGTAACAAAATACATGGGTCATTGTGAAAATCCTCCTGCCTTAGCCTCCTGAGCTGTGGGATTACAGGCCTGAGAGGTATCACTAATGCTCGTGTCCGTGTGTGCGGGGGTGCAGGGAGCGGGGTCTTAGGCAGACATTCTGCTACTGAGCTACACGTACCCCAGCCCAGGAATTAACATTTTATCCTCTGTTTTTTTTAAAGTAGTCTCAGTCCTTTCTTGTCTTTTTGTTTTGGTTTGCTGTTTTGGTTTTGTTTTTTAAATATTTATTTATTTGAGATACAGAAAGAGGCAGATAGAGAGAAAGAAAATGGGCATGCCAGGGCCTCCAGCCACTGCAAATGAATACCAGGCAAATGCGCCACCTTGTGCATCTGGCTTACATGGGTCCTGGGGAATTGAACCTGGGTCCTTTGGCTTTGCAGGCAAGTACCTTAATCACTAAGCCATCTGTCCAGCCAATTGTTTGTTTGTTTGTTTGTTTGTTTTAGTGTTTTGTTTTTTTTTAAGGTAGGGTCTTGCTCTAGCTCAGGCTGACTTGGAATTCACCATGTAGTCTCAAACCTCCTGAGTGCTGAGATTAAAGTCATTCCTAATTTTTTTTTATTTATTTTATTCCATTTTATGTTTTTAGGTTGAATCTTGCTCTAGCTCAGGCTGACTTGGAATTCACTATGTAGTCTAAGGGTGGCCTCAAACTCAACGGCAATCCTCTTACCTCTGCCTCCCAACTTCTGGGATTAAAGACATAGGCCACCATGCCCGGCTCCTTTATTTAAAAAAAAAAATTATTTGGGGCTAGAGGGATGGCTTAGCAGTTAAGGTACTTGCCTGTGAAGACTAAGGATCCAGGTTCGATTCTCCAGGTCCCCCATAAGCTAGATGCACATGATGGTGCAAGCATCTGAAGTTCGTTTGCAGTGGCTGGAGGCCCTGGCATGTCCATTCTCTCTCTCTTCTTCTCTCTGTCTCTGTAACAAATAAATAAAAAATATTTTTAAAAAGTACCTGGCTATTTAAAAAAAAAATTGCCTTGTATATGGGGGGGCAAGTAATGGGGAATTGAACCCAGACTGTCAGGCTTTGCTAACAAGTGCCTTTACCCACTGAGCCATCCCTCCAGCCTGGGACTGAGGTTTGAATTCAGTTGGTAGTGTGCTTGCCAAGCATTCATAAGCTGTGGGTTTGAGCCCCAGCGCTGCATAAACTGAGTGTGGTGGTGCACGCCTGTAGTGGCAGCCCTGGGGATGGTTGTAAGGTCAAGACCCTCAGCTACATAGCCAGCTTGGCGCACATGAGACCCTGTTAAAAACAAGCAGACAGGGCTGTAGAGATGGCTTAGCGGTTAAGCACTTGCCTGGGAAGCCTATAACCCCGGTTCGAGGCTCGATTCCCCAGGACCCATGTAAGCCAGATGCACAAGGTGGCGCACGTGTCTGGAGTTCGTTTGCAGTGGCTGGAGGCCCTGGCGCGCCCATTCTCTCCCTCTCTCTCTGCCTTTTCCTCTGTCTGTCTGTCGCTCTCAAATAAATAAAAATAAACAACAAAAAAGGCATAACCAAAACAAACAAACAAACCAGAGACACAATTCTGGAATAGCCAGAGAAAAGAGATGTGCAAAACAATGTATTTGGGATGTTTTGCAGATTTTCATGCTGTCAAGTTTCTCTGTCTTGAGACCACAGAAAAACTAGGCACATGGAGGACCCGGCGAAGATGATTGGTTGAGTAAAAGGCGGAAAAGACTCACAGAGTCAGGGCAAGCGTGCTTGGGGTTTTGGCCAGCATCCAAAGAAGAGGAAAAAAAAAAAGTTTTGTTGTTGTTGTTGTTTTTGCATGTGTACTTAGTGGTGTGGGTGGGTGGGTGTTATATGCAGATGGAAATGAAGATACACACGCTTGTACGCTCACAGAGTAGAGGGGCCACGTCACGGGGCCTTCCCGGACCTCCAGGGGTGACGCTGAAAGTTTCAAATGGCTGGTAACCCTAGCAACCAATCCCATCCAGAAGCCCTCAGCCACCAGTCCTCTCATCGGCATGCAAAAAGACACATAACTTCAGAGAATTCGAAGGGTCTTAAGGTGCTTTGTGCTAGGAGCACGCGTGTGTGTGTGTGCGCGCGTGTGCGCGTGTGCGCGTGCCAAGTAGTCCAAAGTTTCCTGTGTTACATTCCGCACCCCCCCCACCGCCACCCATGGTAGCAGTCCTGAGACAGCCCCCTGGTCCCCTTCTTCTTTCTCTCTCTCTCTCTCTCTCTCTCTCTCTCTCTCTCTCTCTCTCTCACAGGCTGCTTCTTTGCCCACACAGATGTCTCCTTTGGAACGCCCCCTGGATACAGCTGTGCGGCGGACCGGGCTGAGGAGCAGCGCCGGCACCAGGACGGACTGCCCTTCACCAACGACTCACCCTCCTCTTCCCCCCACCTCAGCAGCAAAAGCAGGGGCAGCCGAGATGCTCTGGCCTTGGGAGCTCTGGAGCCCACCAAAGCAGTAAGTCCCAGAGGTTGCACCTGTCAGGTGTGGGGGCCAGATGGGAAACGGGGGCGGGACACTGAACTCGGCTCTGGACAGCCAGGCCAGACCTTGCCACCGGGGGGGGGGCCTCCTGAAGGGCATCTCCTCGTTCAAGGGCATGTAGTTAGTAGGGGATGGCACCACCAGATTTTTTTTTTTTTTAGGCAGGGTCTCATTCTAGCCCAGGCTGACTTAGAATTCACTATGTAGTCTCAGGCTGTCCTTGAAGTCACAGCGATCCTCCTACCTCAGCCTCCCGAGTGCTGGAATTAAAGGTGTGCACCGCCATACCCAGCTTACAGTTTTTTTTTTAATTTTTGTTTATTTTTATTTATTTATTTGAGAGCGACGGGCAGAGAGAGAGAGAGAGAGAATGGGTGCGCCAGGGCCTCCAGCCACTGCAAACGAACTCCAGATGCGTGCGCCCCCTTGTGCATCTGGCTAACGTGGGTCCTGGGGAATCGAGCCTCAAACCGGGGTCCTTAGGCTTCACAGGCAAGCGCTTAACCACTGAGCCATCTCTCCAGCCCAGCTCACAATTTTTATTAATTTATTTATTTGCACACGTAAGTGGGGGCTCACTAGGGTCTCTGTCTCTAGCCAGTGCAAACCAACGTCAAGCACATGTGCTACCTTTTGCGTCTGGCTTTATGTGGGTGCTGGAGAATTGAGCTCTGGCCAGCAAGCACCCTTAACCGCTGAGCTGTCACCCCCAGCCCCGAGTGTATGTGTTCTTGAAGCTGAGAATCATGGCGCCGGAGGGCCACCACCTGAACCAGCGGCATGGTGGCCCCGGTCCCTGTGTTCAGGAGTGCACTTGCTCCTTTTCAACGAGGGAGGCGCTGACGATCCCTCTGTTCGGCCAGGCCAGGGTCTTTCTCATGACTTCTCCCTCCACCCACACTGAGGGCGACTTAGCCTCTCCTTTACCACTGTGAACCTGAGCTCCATAGGGGGCGTCCCCCAGGTCAGTGACCAGCGGAGCATTTGCCAGATGGCTCGTCACTTGGGAGCACCACCCTAGGGGTGCTCGCCGGTGAGACAGCTCACCTCCCTGGGAGATGGTGAGAGTCTTCCCAGCTGACGCAGCAGCGTCCTGATGTCCCCGGCGGTGCTCTGGGGCCAGACCGTGCGCCTGTCGCTGGGGCTTGTGGGACATCTCCTGGGCCTCCTTGCATCCTTGCTTCTTGGGCCAAGTAGATCACGTTACCAGAGAGGTTTCTCCTTTTTGTGCTCCTGGCCCCTGAGAAACGGATATTTTTACTGGATCAGTTTATTTCTGGATGGTTCCCGCCCTAGGTTTACACACAAGCATGAGGAAGGGTCTTGGGTGTGAGTGAGTGTTAGAGAGCACTCTTAGCACACACTTAGCCTGGGCTCCAGCCCCGGCTCGTATGTGCGGACACAGGAAGGCGTGCTCTCCACGGAAGGACACCCTCGGAGCTCCCCTCTTTCCCACAGCTGCTCTGCTCTGGGGTGACACCCTTGCCTCAGGACTGCTTCCTTTTTTATGGCTTTTGTGATTTTTTTTTTTTCCCAAGGTAGGGTCTTGCTCTAGCCCAGGCCGACCTGGAATTCACTATGTAGTCTCAGGGTGGCCTCGAACTGGAGACTGAAGCTCGGAGAGGTGGGCCTGCCCCCAGGCCTTCCCGATTCCTCTGTGGACAGCTTCTTTCCTCAGTTGCCAGTCTTGTGGTCTCTCTTGCCGCTTTGTGAACACGCTTTGGTGACCAAGAAGGCTCCTCACGGCCCTGACAAAAGCAGGCAGGGTCCTAAGCTCGGGCGCTCGCTCATTCCACCTCTGCCCACCCTTCATCTGAAGGCTGTTTTTTACCAGACCAGAGACCAGGCCTTGACCTACCTTCTTGGCACTGAGAAGAAGCTCACGTGAGCTCTCGCTAGCTGCAAGCTCTGTCCAGCTTGGCCTCCAGCCCCAGCAGGCTCCTGGCGTGGATGATGTCATTGTGGCAGCCGGTTCGGAGGTTCATCTCCTATGGAATCCATGCGGCACCCGGTGCCTCTTTCCCACTCCCGCTGCCTCCTTCAGCATCCCCCCCTCAGGAGCTCAGGCCTTTCTCTTGTGGCATATTTGCAGAGCCAGGTCTGCCCCCACCCCCACAAGCCCAAGCATCGCACCTGGGGCAGAGTCGGTGGTAGGAGGAGGTAATGCAGTTGTCTAGCTGCGTTCCAACAGCCCCATGATCAGGCGCTTTTAGCACCTAGGAGCAGGTGCCCTTTGTGCCCTGAAGACGGGCCCAGCCGCGCTTGCCTGGTTTCTGTGTCAGCTAAGCAGGGACTTTTCTTCTCTCTTTTCCCGTCTTTGGTTTGCACACCTGGCTGGCCCCTCATGGTGGGTTTGAGGCCAGAAGCGCTCTGATCTTGACCCGCTGGGGACGTGGGGAACCTGCTCATCCCCTCTTCCCCTGCCTTGCGAGCCGGGGCTCTTCTGCCTGTCCACCCTGGTCAGGCTTGAGCTTTGGGGGAGCTTTTTGGCGCTGTACGAACCTCCCCGGGGAGCTCCACGACAAAGCGCAAGCTCGGTGAGCTTCCGGGTTGCAGGTCCCCCCCCACCGCATGTCCCCATGAGACTTGGGGAGCGGGCACCATGGCATCCCTTGTTCAGGGAGCATCTGCTGACGGCTTGGCATGCCAGAGTCTCCGCATCTAGAGGACTCGCTCACCTGGTGGTCTGCGACAGCAAGCTCGTCCCCCCCCCCCCAAGCATGTGACCCTGCGCAAGCGGAGGCCGCCCCCCCCCGCCCTCTGTCCATGAAGGTCGAGCCCTTGGGGTGCTTGGCACACGGACTCCAGGACAGTGTCTGGCTTGTCGCTGAGAGCTGCCACGTTCCCTGAGCATAGAAGAGCAGAGGAGAGCTCCTCTCCCCACCCACCCTGGTCACCAGTGGGCTCTCATGGATTTGAGAGAAGTGGGGACCAGCCTTGAAGGACTTTCTCATGCACCAGCCTTCAGCTTGTCTGTGGGGCCTGGTAATGGTTCTTACCTTTCATCATGAACCCATCTTATTTCCATCTAATTTTGCTGCCCCTCCCCCTTTTTTTCTGTTCTTAGGTTACTTGTAAAGAGTTTTCCCTCTTTACACTTCTGATTTCTTTTAATAGCTATTTCTTTTTTTTAATTAAAAAAATTTTTTAAAGAATTTAATTTTATTTGTTTGCAGGCAGAGAGAGAGATAGAAGAGAGACAGACAGAGAGAATGGGTGCTACAGGGCCTCCAGCCACTCCAAATGGACTGCAGATGCATGTGCCACTTTATGCACCTGGCTTTATATGGGTACTAGGGAATCGAGCTCAGGTCTTTAGGCTCTGCAGGCAAACGCCTTAAGTGCTGAGGCACGCCAGGGCCACTAACCACTGCAAACAAACTCCAGATGCCTGTTCCTCCTTATGCATCTGGCGTTACGTGGGTATTGGGGAATTGAACCCCGGGTCACCTTAGGTCATTAGGCTTTGCAGGCGAGCACCTTAACCACTGAGCAATTTTTCCAGCCCTAGTAGCTCTTCCTTTACCTGTATTCTCCTCCCCGTGGGCCCTCCCTGCCTGGAGGACTCTGACTTCAAAACTGTCACGTGCACAGCTCAGGTTATAAATAGCTCTGGTATTAGACAAACCTTTTGCACTCTGTTTTTTCTTTCTTTCTTTCTGCTCCTTCTATTCCACCCTTTTTTAGTTTTTCTAAAAGTATTTTATTTATTTATTTGACAGAGAAGGAGGGGGAGAGAGAGAGAGTGAGAGAATGGGCGTGCCAGAGCCTCCAGCCACTGCAAATGAATTCCAGATGCATGTGCCCCCTCATGCATCTGGCTCACATGGGTCCTGGGGAATCGAATCTGGGTCCTATGGCTTTGTAAACAAATGCCTTAACTGCTAAGCCATCCCTCCAGCCCTATTCCACCCTTTTTTATGTGTGTGTGTGTGAGAGAGAGAGAGAGAGACAGAGAGAGAGAGAGAAAGAGAGAATGAATTGGCATGCCAGGGCCTCTAGCCACTGCAGTCGAACTTCACACATGTGCGCCCCCTTGTGCACATGTGCAGCATTGCGCACTTGCGTCACTTAGGCGTCTGGCTTACGTGGGACCTGGAGAGTCGAACATGAGTCCTTAAGGCTTCACAGGCAAGCGCCTTGACCGCTAAGCCATCTGTCCAGCCTCGCACCCTCTTTTCTACCAGGCACAGTTGGCAGCTTTCTGGGCCACCCTTACCTGTTGTCACCAGCACTGCTGTGGACCCCAGAAGGCTCTTCGTCTCTGAACAGCTTCGTTCCGAGTCCTGCCTCCTCCCAGCACCTTCCCTGAGCCAGGCGACTCCACCCTTAGGAACGTGGAGAGCTGCTCTTGGCACCCTCCGCCTGTGCTCTTTTTCCTCTTGGCTTTCCAAACCGCGTGGGTGGAAAGAGGCATCGAGCTCCCACCGGGCGACTCCCATCCGTGAAGGGAGCAGCGAGCGGCTGTGTGCTGGGCAGATCTGCCCCGGGCCTTGCCCCCCCCCCCCGGCCCACACCACTTCCCTGAAGCTCGTAGTTGCAAAATTATTCTTAGCATCGGAGGAGGGCTGCTGGGGGGGGGGGCTGCCAATGTCACTGGGGCCCTGCCTCTTCCCACGTGCGGCATTAGGTGTGCCATCCAGATGCGCTCCGAGGCCCTGCCATTCGTGCTGGGCCGAGACAGGGGCATTGCCCGCCCCCACCCCTCCTCAGCCTGGCACATCCTCCTGCCTTCAGCAGGGCTGGCTGGCAGTCCTGGATTTCCGGGACCCGCTCGTTTCCATGTGAGGTTACCGAGAGAGACCCTGAAGGAACTCTCGGGGCTTCCGAAAGATAAGGGCCGGACGAGGGCCTAACTCACGTCCTTGAGATTTGACTAGGAGACAAACCTTCACTGGGCACTGCGTGTTCCCAGCACTGGGAGGTTTCAGATTCGGGCACAGTTGTGTCCTGACCGCACCTCCCTGTGGAAGCCGCTGCCTGGTGGTGTTCCCTGCATGGATCCTTTAGGGACACAGGTGTCATCGTCCTGGCGCAGCTGCTGCCCCTGCATTTGTGCATGCACCCACACGTGTACACGCATGTATACACTGCACATACTTGCATGCTAACAGCTCAGTTTCTGATGGAAGACCATGAGCCTAAAGACTTTTTAATTAATTGGTTGATTTAATTTATTTGAGGGGGTCATATATATGTATATATATATATATATAGAGAGAGAGAGAGAGGGAGGGAGAATATGGGTGGGCCAGAGCCTTCAGCCACTGCAAATGAACTCCAGACACATGTGCCACCTTGTGCATCTGGCTTACATAGATCCTGGGGAATTGAACCTGGGTCTTTGGCTTTTCAGGCAAGTGCCTTAGCCACCTCTCTAGCCCCTAAAGGCTTTTTATTTTTATTTTTTATTTTTTTAGAGAGAGCAAGAGAGAGAATTGGCTCTCCAGGGCCTCAGCCAGTGAAATCAAACGCCAGACGCTTGCGCCATCTGGTGGACATGCGCGACCTTGCGCTTGCCTCACCTTTTGTGAGTCTGACTTGTGTGGGATCTGGAGAGTCGAAACATGGCTCCTTAGGCTTCACAGGCAAGTGCCTTAACCGCTAAGCCATCTCTCCAGCCCCTAAAGGCTTTTGTAAATGTCCCAGTGGCAGCAAGGATGGGACACAAACACCCCAGGGACCCAAATGGGCCACAAAGATTAGCCTCCACTCAATAGTTTAGACCCAAGCAGTAGAGGCTCAGCGCCAGCAGCTTGCTGGGCAGCCTTGGCTCTGCAGCTCTAACCCCTGACTCCTAACCCTGGGCCTGAAGCCCATGCCATGGTGTGCTCCCCTTCTGCAGGGCTGGGGAGGAAGGACAAGAACAGCAGCGTTGTTAGGGCGCTGAGTGCACTCCGAGCAGCGAACTATCCCGAGGCCTTGTTGGCCTTAGTTAAGCCTCTTCTCAGAAACACTGATTCTCAGCCAGACGTGGTGGCGCACGCCTTTAATCCCAGCACTCAGGAGGCAGGGGTAGGAGGATCCCCGTGAGTTCGAGGCCACCCTGAGATTGCATAGTAAATTCCAGGTCAGCCTGAGCTAGAGTGAAACCTTACCTCGAAAAACAAAAAATAAATAAATAAATAACAACCGCTGATTCTCACCAGAGGAGATTCGGCCCCCAGGCCATAAGTGGCAGTGTCCTTGGGACACTTGTTGGTGTTACATCTGGGAAGCAGAGAGGCTACGGATGTTGCGTGACATCCTACACGGCACAGGACCACCCTTCAGCCCCAGGTGTTAAGGGTTAACAGCCTGCCCCCAAATCAGTGACATTTTTTTTTTTCCCTGCACTGATTTAGGAAACCAAGCCCCGGAAGGCAGGGGTCACTGCTCTGTTCCACACCCAGGGACTGAGAGGTAGCAGAGTTGGAGTGGGACAGGACTGCTACACGTCACGTCGCGTAACTGTGCAGGCGAGGCCCCTCCCCGCCCTGCCACCTCCTTCCAGCTGCAGGTGGGGCCTGCTGGCCTAGGGCCAGGCAGCAGGAATGTAGCCTCGTCAGCCCAGTGCCACACAGGGTGGTGCTGTGGGCACAGCCAGCCTCTGACGCCACCACCACCACCACCACCACGTGTGGCTGGGGAGCAGAGCAGGGGGGGTGGCCAGGAAGCCGAGTAGAAACTTTATTGCCTTTGGCACCACCGCGTCTAGTCTACTGATTCGCCCTGTAACAAAGCGCCACGGGCCGAGCGGCTGGGATTACTTTCTCCCGCTGCTGGGAGCGGCAGGGCGGAGTTCTCCCGTGTCTTTCTCCTGGTTTGCCGATGGCTGGACACGGCCTCCCCTGGGTCTTCACATGGTTTCTTTTCTCTGTGCATCTGTCCTAATCTTCAGTTCTTTTGTAAAAATATTTATTTTAATTTATTTGCAAGCAGAGAGAGAGAGAGAGAATGGGCACCCCACTGCAAACGAACTCCAGACGCATGTGCCACTTGGTGCATCAGGCTTTACGTGGATACTGGGGAAATCAAACCCAGGCTGTCAGGATTTGCAAGCAAGCCCCTTTAACCACGGAGCCATCTCTCCAGCACCCCCCCCCCCAGCTCCAATTCTTAGGAAAACAGTAGTCATACTGGATTAGCATCCACCTTACTGGCTTCATTTTAACTTACTGAACCTCTTTAAACACAGTCACATTCTCGGCTAATGGGGATCCAACCTAGGAAGAGTGGGGCATGACACACTTTAGGCCATCACCCCATCATATGGTCTCCCAGGGGCACAGGCTGTGCTCTCTATGTCAGCGTCCAGAGACATGTCAGCTCTCTCTCTCTCTGGGGGACAGAGATGATAGAGATTCGTTTATGTGTAGCCGAGAAGTGGAGCCTTGCCACCTCGAAGACGCTCACGACCAGCAAAGCCGGGGTCTGAAAAGCAATGTTGGCATAAGGACCCTGAGCCTGCGGCAGGGCTGCCATCGGCAGGTGGCATAGCAGCTCCAACCTTCGGCACCCGTGGCCGGGATGGAGGGGGAGGGCATGCCGAGAGAGGTGGTGCTTGCCCAGGTGTAGGTCTGGTGGGTCCAAGGTTCAGGTGGCGGTGGCAGTCGGGCAGTCCGGGTGAAGCTGGCATCAGGTGGCGCGTGGAGAGTGGCAGGACTTGGGCGGCGGCAGGTGTCTGGACGACCAGGGAGTAGGCTCTGGCCTTCCTGTGTGCTGTGCCCACCTCAAGTCAAAGGCTCTTTTCCTATGCATGTCTGGGCCAAGGTAGCTACTTCCTGGGGCCAGGCACAAGGCAAGGAGGGGGGGAGTCGCCTGCTCAGAACCAAAGTGCCTTTTTCCTGCCCCTCGCCTATGTTGGGTGACCTTCTTATTTTGCAGTGATCATGGCTGAATGTGTGCCAGGGCTTCCCCTCCCCCCTTGTTCCTGGTGGGGCATCTCTGGGGGCTTGTCAAGAGATGGGCCTTCTGTCTGAGGCAGCTGACATCTCTGCTTCTCTTGCAGGGCGAGCTGGACTTAGAAAAGGGCTTGGAGATGAGAAAATGGGTCCTCTCCGGAATCCTGGCCAGCGAGGAGACTTACCTGAGCCACCTGGAGGCGCTGTTGCTGGTGAGGAGGAGGAGGAGAGGGAGAGAGGGTCCCGGGGGCGGGGCGGGGGGGTGCCCTCTGCTCACGTCCCGTGCCAGCCGCGGGAGCCTGGGGGAAGAACGTCTGTGGTAGTCGTTCCGGGGTCAGAACATTCCACGTCTAGAAATCCTGCCTTCCCCGGGGGGGCATTTGCTACCAACCCCAAGACACAGCTGCCAAGTATTTATTTCTTTTCTGGAGAGCTGGCGACGTAGCTCAGTGGTAGAGCTCTTGCCTAGTATGCCCAGCGTCCTGCCTGGTCTTAAGCGCTGTCAGTAACAATGACGACTTACAGTGAAACGTCTATCACATCACCTCCGTGCTATGCGCCTGGTAAACCGGTACGCCCTCTCTCACCTGTGCCACCTCTCCTGTGCCCTCCCGCAGCCCATGAAGCCTTTGAAAGCCGCTGCCACCACCTCTCAGCCGGTGCTGACCAGTCAGCAGATCGAGACCATCTTCTTCAAAGTGCCTGAGCTCTACGAGATCCACAAGGAGTTCTACGATGGCCTCTTCCCCCGCGTGCAGCAGTGGGGTCATCAGCAGCGGGTGGGCGACCTCTTCCACAAGCTGGTGAGTGACGTGGAGCGTGCTGGCGCTTGCGGCTGTGGCCACCGTCCCGTGGGCGCGCACGCCCGTGGAGGAGCCGCCGAGGAGGCGGCAGGACTGACAGGCTGGGGCGTGTCTCGGTGCTTTCGCGGTGTCAAAGTGCAGGTTCGCTGCCACAGAGGCTCAGGGACCGGGTGTTCAGCCCCCGCTGGACTCCAGGGAACAAAGGTGGCCTCCTCTTTTTCCTGGTTCCCTTTCGTTTTGCTTGAGGTTCCCACTGTGCAGACAGATTCGGCAGCCTCCGGGACCAAAATGGTGTTGCTGCCCAGCAAGCCAGGCTTGGACTCACAGCAGAGAGCAGAGGATGAGAATCACCCTGGGAGGTGAGAGAGAGCAGAGGCTGAGAATCACCCTGGGAGGTGAGAGAGAGCAGAGGCTGAGAATCACCCTGGGAGGTGAGAGAGAGCAGAGGATGAGAATCAGCCTGGGAGGTGAGAGCAGAGGATGAGAAACACGCTGGGAGGTGAGAGAGAGCAGAGGATGAGAATCACCCTGGGAGGTGAGAGAGAGCAGAGGCTGAGAATCACCCTGGGAGGTGAGAGAGAGCAGAGGATGAGAATCACCCTGGGAGGTGAGAGCAGAGGCTGAGAATCACCCTGGGAGGTGAGAGAGAGCAGAGGATGAGAATCACCCTGGGAGGTGAGAGCAGAGGCTGAGAATCACCCTGGGAGGTGAGAGAGAGCAGAGGATGAGAATCACCCTGGGAGGTGAGAGAGAGCAGAGGATGAGAATCACCCTGGGAGGTGAGAGAGAGCAGAGGATGAGAATCACCCTGGGAGGTGAGAGCAGAGGAGCTGTTAACCGGGCAGCCTCTGCATTTATTTACAGGATCCGCGTCCACAGTTTCATCCAACTAAGGTCTGGGAAAGTTACGTCTGTACTCAACAGCTACAGACTTTTTGTCCTTGTCATTATCCCCTACACAGTGCAGTAGAACTCTTTACGTAGCGTTCACATTGGATCAGGGATAGAAGCAGCCTAGAGATCAGTGTAGGAGTCCTTACTCCCAGCTACTTGGGAGGCTATGTATGATAGGGTCGCTTGAACCTAGGAGTTCTGGGGACCAGCCTGGGCCAACATAGTGAGATCAATCTCTTTAAAATAGGGCTGAAGACATGGCTTAGCAGTTAAGGCACTTGCCTGTGAAGCCTGAGGACCCAGGTTCAATTCCCCAGGACCCACATAAAGCCAGATGTTCAAGGTGGCACATATGTCTGGTGTTCATTTGCAGTGGCCCTGGTACACCCATTCTCTCTCTTTCTCTTTCTGCCTAGCTACCTGCCTCTTTCTCTGTGTCTCTCTGTCTGTCTCTCTCAATAAATAAATAAATAAATATGAAGCTATGGAGATAGCTCAGTCATTAAGTGCTTACCTTAGAAACATGAGTTCAACCCCCAGTATCCACATAAAAATGCTGGGCATGGACATGGCGGTATGTGACGTAATCCCAGTGCCAGGGAGGTAGAGACAGGAGGGTATGTCCACATAAATACTGTCCACGTAAATACGCCACTTTTCGTGGATCCTGGAGAATCAAACCCAGGACAGGAGGCTGTGTACGCGAGTGCCTTTAACCACTGAGCAGTCTCCTCAGCCCAGCAATCTTGGTTTGTTTGTTTGTTTTTGTTTGTTTTTTTTGAGGTAGTGTCTCACTCTAGCTCAGGCTGACCTGGAATTCACTATGGAGTCTCAGGGTGGCCTCAAACTCACAGCGATCCTCCTACCTCTGCCTCCCAAGCGCTGGGATTAAAGGTGTGCACCACCACACCTGGCTTCAGTCTTGTTTTTTTTATATATTTTTTCCCCCTCTCTGATAGAGAATTGGGTCCAGGATCACATAATGTGTTTGACTGTCAAATCACTTCAGGCTCCTTCTCTGTTTCTTGGACTTAGCTTAACTATCATGACTGAAATTTTCTAAAAGGGTACAGGCTGGCTTGGGTTTGTCAACTGTTTCCTCCAGCTTTTCTTTTTTAAAAAGAAAAAATATTTTATTTATTTATTTGAGAGAGAGAGAATGGGTGCACCAGCACCTCTAGCTACCGCAAATGAACTCCAGACCCATACTCCACCTTGGGCATCTGGCTTAAGTAGGTACTGAGGAATTGAACCTGGGTCCTTAGGCGTCACAGGCCAGCGCCATCTCTCCAGCCCTCCTAAGGCTTTGCTGGTAAAGAACATGACCACAGCCGTGGGCTGTGTCCGCCGGGCATCCTGTCGAGAGGCCCAGAATCTCCATTTGTGCCATTTCCATGAAGCTCCGGGTTTTGATTACCCAAGAATGTAAGAATTAGTTGCTTAGAACTTCTCATACCCAACAGAGGTGAGCCCTTGCATAGGAGGGAGGACAAGGAGAAGCTGTGAAAGGGGTCCTCTACTGAGACCCTCCAGACTCTGACTTTCGCCTGTAACAAGAGGCCATCCCAGTCCTTGGGCAGCTGGGAGGCCCTCACTCAGTGGCTGGCAAATGAGGAGGAAAGAAGGATCTGACCGTTAACTAGTGAGGACGACCCTGGCGTGGTCAGCAACTCAGGAGCTAAGCGTGCCACGTGCCAGCCACTGCTCTTTCCTCGGACACCCCGTGTCCTTGGTGTCGTACCCAGGAGAATGGGTCAGAGGATCAGGCCTGCTTTACCCAAGGGCACCGAGTTTCCTCGATGTCTGGGATCATCATCTTTGGAAACATAAAAGTCCAGTTGGGCTGAAGAGATGGCTTAGCGGTTGAGCGCTTGCCTGTGAAGCCTAAGGATCCCGGTTCGAGGCTCGATTCTCCAGGTCCCACGTAAGCCAGCTGCACAAGGGAGCGCATGCACGCATCTGGAGTTCGTTTGCAGTGGCTTGGAGGCCCTGGCACACCCATTCTCTATCGGTCTGCCTCTTTCTCTCTCTGTCTGTCGCTCTCAAATAAATTAAAAAAAAATTTTTTTTTGAAAGTCCATATCAATGCATACGCCCATGAAAGTGACTCTTAGGCCCCGCCCAGCGCATCCTGCAGGAGCAGCTGCGCCCAGGCTTATCCGTGCTCTTAGCTGCTACGAGAGGCTGTGCCTGGCCAGCACGTCCCTGGGGTCTCTGAGTTTACCGATTCCAGGCAAAGACTTAAGATTTTTTTTTTTTCCTTGCTGCCTCTTAGTGGCGATATGGGGGTCCAGAGAGGACTGTGGTGACAGCACCCACCCACCTTCACATCATCAGCCAGTACAAATCGTGGCTCCGTTGAGTATGTCTGAACAGGAGGCTCCGTGAGCAAACCGTCTATTAGTGTCTTCATTTGAATAAAGAACAAGCAATGTGGGCTGGACAGATGGCTTAGCGGTTAAGGCGTTTGCCTGCAAAGCCAAAGGATCTCAGTTCGATTCTCCAGGACCCACGTGAGCCAGGTGCACAAGGGGGCGCACGCATCTGGAGTTCGTTTGCAGTGGCTGGAGGCCCTGGTGCACCCATTCTCTCTCTCTCTCTCTCTCAAATGAATAAATAAATAAAAGAACAAAGGTTGCTTCTCAACCTTTCCAGCTGGCAGCAACCCTTCTACCCGCCAGGGCTTTATGTAGCATGGCACCTGAGTGCCCCAGCCAGGTCCAGGATGGGCAGCTGGGAGCAGGGGGCCTCGCCTTCTCCACAGGCAACCATATTGCATGTTCTAAACCTGCCTGACAGGCTCAGGCAGTCGCAGAACACCGTGGCTGCTGGGTTCTTTCTGCGATCAGAGGCAGATGACACCGCCTTGTCTCGCCCGCATAGAGATGCTTGTCTGGATTCTCCCCTTAAACTTGACTCACTGCTCATGGCATCCTTTGAGTGAGGTGGGAGGAATAAAAAGTTCTGGAAGGGAGCGTTGACTCACTTCTCCACATGTCATTTTGCAGAGGGGAGTGTGCTTGGCGCATGGGGAGGGGAGCAGGTAGGAAAGCATCACACGGAAGAGCTAGAAGTTTCTGCAGCCTGCACTGTGGTACCTGGGACCATTTCCAGTACTGCACAGGAAGCCGGGCGTGGTGGCGCGCGCCTTTAATCCCAGCACTCGGGAGGCAGAGGTAGGAGGATCGCCTTGAGTTTGAGGCCACCCTGAGACTGCACAGTTCCAGGTCAGCTCTGGGCTAGAGCGAGACCCTACCTCGAAAAACCAAAAAACTAAAAAATGAAACAAAACAGAACCGCACAGGAGCCCAGTCCTCGGCAAGGTGAGGACCAGCAGCACCTGTCCCGCGCCTGACTCTCACACACTCTTCCTTCCTCCCTCACAGGCCAGCCAGCTGGGTGTGTACCGGGCCTTTGTGGACAACTATGGGGTTGCCATGGAAACAGCGGAGAAGTGCTGTCAGGCCAATGCTCAGTTTGCAGAAATCTCCGAGGTAAGAAATGCTGTGCTGCTGCGCGGGCTTCACCCATGCCCTCCAACCCCTCGGATGGGCTGTGGGCTCGTTGCGGGTAGAACCTGACTTGGGAACAGAAAGCACTCCAGAGCGTGGGGCTTGTCATAAACCCTCGCCCTGACTCAGACCCTGCCAGGTCAGCTCCGTCACAGGACACTGTCGTGAGTGGACACAAGCACTCTTCTCTCTCTCTCTCTCTCTCTCTCTCTTTTTTTTTTTTTTTTTTTTGAGAGAGAGATAGAGAATGAGAGAATTGGCACGCTAGGGCCTCAGCCATTGCAGTCAAACTCCAGATGCTTGTGCCACCTAGTGGGCATCTGCGACCTTGCGCTTGCCTCACCTTTTGTGCTTCTGGCTTACACGGGATCTGGAGAGTTGAACATGGGTCCTTAGGCTTCGCAGGCAAGCACCTTAACCACTAAGCAATCCCTCCAGCCCATACGAGCAGTCTTTACGAGTGTTCTTGCTTCCCCAAGGGCCAAGGCCTGGATTCCAGAGGTATACTGATGTCTCAGTATACTGTAATAGAATACTCCAGGATACTGGGATTTGTTTTTTTTTTTTAATTATTTATTTATTTGCGAGAGAGAAAGAGAGTGAGAGAATGAGTGCGCCAGGGCCTCTAGCCACTGCAAATGAGCTCCACATGCACGCACCACTTTGTGCTTATGTGGGTTCTGGGGAATCGAACCTGTTCTTAGGCTTTGCTGGCAAGTACCTTAACCACTAAGCCATCTCTCCAGCCCCAGTACTGGGATTTGTAATGAAGGGAAATTTATTTAGCTTCTGGTTCTAGAAATTGGGAAGCCCAAGAGCATTAGGACTGACCCCTGGTAGAGCCCCCTTGCAGTATCCTAAGGTGACAGAGAGTGTCACACGACAAGACCAAGCAAGCAGGCTGACTCCGGCCTCTCGTTCTTCTTGTAAAGCCACTGCTGCCGTCATGGCGGCCACCATCATGACCTCTTCCCAGAGTCCCCAGTTTCAAATACCATGAGCACATGGGTAAGGGGATTCAGTTTCTAATACGTACACTTTTGGCGGCTGGAGAGATGATGGCTCAGTGATTAAAGGTGCAAAGCCTGATGGCCTGGGTGTCGTGTCGATTCCCCAGTACCCACATGAAGCCAGATGCACAGAATGGAGCATGCATCTGGAGTTGGTTTGCAGTGTGGCAAGAGGCCTGGGTGTGCCCGTACTCACTCTATCTGCCTCTCTTGTACCCTCTACTCTCCCTCTCCCCCTCCTCAAATAAATGAAGATTAAAAACAAAAAAAAGTTTTGGCCGGGTGTGGTGGCGCATGCCTTTAATCCCAGCACTCGGGAGGCAGAGGTAGGAGGATTGCAGTGAGTTCGAGGCCACCCTGAGACTCCATAGTGAATTCCAGGTCAGCCTGGGCTAGAGTGAGACCCTACCTCAGGAAACCAAAACAAAACAACAACAAAAAAAAGTTTTGGAGGCCATATGAAACCACAGCAACCGTGGCTGCCTTTTGTACCATCTCCCATCCGTATTACAGTTACAATTCTACGCCATGTGTTGTCACACAAGTCCTGTGGCTGACTCTCTACCCTGTGACTGGAGGCGAGGTGGGAGCCATCCTGCTTGGTTCCTTTTTCCTAGCCTAGCTTGAGAGCAGAAACACTGGGGCGGTAACGCAGGGAGGGCGGGCTGTGGACGCACGTGGAGATGAAAGCCGCAGGCTGCTGAGTCCTCTCAGGGTTGAGGGCTGCTTGTCTCCCTGCAGGCAGGCGTTTAGCTCCAGAGGTTGAAACCTCGGGCTGTGGAGTGGTGTTAGCACCTGGGCCTAAAAAAGAAGCCCTCGGATACAGAGAAAGTAAATAAGCCACTGAGGCTGGGGCTAGTGGTCAAGCCAGGACCAGAGTCCAGCCGCACCACTGGGCCTCCATTTCTCTGGACAAGGCTTCCTCTTGCCTTCCCCATGCTGGCTTTCGGTACCAGTGACAACCATGTGACATCTTTCCCTATAAGGGCCTGTTGTCACTCTTGCCCTGTGTGATTCCCACTCTCCAGAGCTCGATGTCTGACTTGCCTTTTCCCCATCAAACGACGATCCTGGGAGGAAGAAGCGCCATGTCAAACGGCAGCTTTAGAAAGAGGGCCAGAGAGATGGCTCAGCGGTTAAGGCGCTTGCCTGCAAGGCCTAAGGACCCGAGTTTGATTCCCCAGTACCCACGTATAGCCAGATGCACAAGGTGGCGCATGTGTCGAGTTCATTTGCAGTGGTTAGAGACCCTGGTGTGCCCACTCTGTCTCTCTCTCTCTCTGTCTGTCTCTTTAATAAATAAATTTTTTTTTTTTTAAAGAAGAGGGCTGGAGAGATGGCTTAGCAGTTAAAGTGCTTGCCTGCAAAGCCAAAGGACCCAGGTTCGATTCCCCAGGACCCACATAAGCCAGATACAGAAGGTGGTGCATACATCTGGAGTTTGCAGTGGCTAGAGGCCCTGGTGCACCCATTCTCTCTTTCCCTCTTCTCCACCCCCCCCCCCTTGCTCTTAAGTAAATAAATAAAAATAGAATATGCTGGGTGTGATGGTGCATACCTTAAATCCCAGCACTCAGGAGGCAGAGGTAAGAGGATCGCTGTGAGTTCAAGGCCAGCCTGAGACTACATAGTGAATTCTAGGTTATCCTGAGCTAGAGCAAGACCCTACCTGAAAAACAAACAAAAAAAAATTTAAAATATATATTTGAGGCCAGGCGTGGTATCGCATGCCTTTAATTCCAGCACTTAGGAGGCAGAGGTAGGAGGATCACCACGAGTTTGAGGCCACCCTGAGACTACATAGAGAATTCCAGGTCAACCTGAGCTAGAATGAAACCCTACCTCAAACCTCCCCTCCCCCAAAAAAAAGAAAAGAAAGAAAAAAAATATGTATATTTGGGGTGGGGGAAGGAATCAGAGTGAGTCCTATGTTTCCTGCTTGGAGAACATTGTTGACTGTCACGCCTGGGCTTTGTTCCAGGGACTTTGTGCCATTTGATCATTTTATCACAGGGGCTGGGCCTCTGTGGCCCTGATGGATCCCCTCCCATGGTGATAGTGTGAACCACGCTGTTCTTCCCAAGCCCATGAGGCACCCCACTCTCTGCCAGTCATATTTCCGTAGAGCATTGGCTCTGTTCTTGTCTTCTCCTTTCTTTTTTTTTTTTTTTAAATTAAATTAGCTACTCCCCACACCCTTATCAGCTGGAGTGTTGGCATAAAATTCCAAGTGACCCTGACAAATCAAAGAAAATCCTTATAGAGCAGGCTGCAGTTAAGTGGCCAAGTTTAAGTCTGCCTGGATAGTATTCTAGCCAAGCAAGAGGAAGTCGTGGTAGGATGGCCGCTGGGAGAGGTTCCTCTGACTGCTTCAGTGGGAATCTGAGCCGAGGCGCTGAGGCTGTAAAGTGGGGCCACAGGCTACCCGTGAAGCTTTCTTCGACCATCAGAACAGCACCTCTGCTGGCTTTCCATCTGTCTTTATTTTTATTAGGATTTAAAATTTTTTTAATTTATTTTTATTAGAGACAGGGAAGAAAGAGAGAGAATGAGAATGGACATGCCAGGGCCTCCAGCCACTGCAAACAAACTCCAGACGCATGCACCACCCTTGTGCATCTGGCTTACGTGGGACCTGGAGAATCGAACGTGGATCCTTGGGCTTCGCAGGCAAGTGCCTTAACCGCTAAGCCATCTCTCTAGCACCTCCATCCATCTTACAAAAATGCCCCAGAGAGGGCTGGAGAGATGGCTTAAGCAGTTAAGGCACTTTCCTGAGAAGCCTAAAAGACCCAAGTTCAACTCTTCAACTCCCCAGGAGCCAAGATGTACAAGGCGCATGCGTCTGGAGTTTGTTTGCAGTGGCTGGAGGCTCTGGCACACCCATTCTCTCTATATGTCTGTGTCTTCCTCTCTCTCTCCTCTCTCTTTCAAATAAATAAAAAGAAAATGAAGCTACGTGTGGTGGCACATGCCTTTAATCCCAGCACTCAGGAGGCAAAGGTAGGAGGATCGCAGTGAATTCGAGGCCACCCCGAGACTACATAGTGAATTCCAGGTCAGCCTAGGCTACAGCAAGACCTGTCTTGAAAAACCAAAAAATAAAAAATAAAAGAAAGAAAGAAAGGAAGAAAGAAAGAAAAAGAGAAGAGAAGAGAAGAGAAAAGAAAATGAAATCCAGGTGTGGTGGTGCAGGTCTTTAATCCCAGCACTCGGGAGGCAGAGGTAGGAGGATTGCCATGAGTTCAAGGCCACCCTGAGAATACATAGTGAATTTCAGGTCAGCCTGAGCTAGAGCAAGACCCTACTTAAAAAAAAAGAAAAGAAAAGAAAAGAAGAGAAAAGAAAAGAAAATGAAGGGGCTGGAGAGATGGTTTAGCAGTTAAGGCATTTGCCTGCAAAGCCAAAGGACCCAGGTTCGACTCCCCAGGACCCACGTAAGCCAGATGCACAAGGTGGTGCATTTGTGCGTCTGGAGTTCATTTGCAGTGGCTAGAGGCCCTGGCACACCCATTCTCTCTCTTTCTCTCCCTGTCTCTCTCTACCTGCCTATTTCTATCTCTCTCTCTCTCTCTCTCTCAAATAAATAAATAAAAATAAATGAAAAGAAAAATGCCCCCAGAGAAATTGGAGCTGACTAAAGGGAGCAAAGTCAAAGTCAAGTTCAAGGGCAAAAGCAGCACAAGCAGGCAGCGTGGTGGTGTAAGGGTCTAGGTCCTAGGGGGCGGAGCCAAAGCTCTAGTTCTAGGGTTCAGGGGTCTCCCTAAAGTGCAGGGCAGGGAGGGATGAAGGCTCTTCACCTTCTCTGGGGCCGGTCCGGGATATGCGTGAGGCACTGTCCACTTGCCCCTCGGTCTTCCGTGGGGTGCTAGGGTTAGATGCAGGCGGCTGATGGAATCAAGCAAGTTTGAGAAAAGCGTTTGGTTAAACCACTCTTTTTTAAAAAATATTTTTTAATATTTTATTTTTATTTGAGAGAGAGAAAGAGGCAGAGAGAGAGAGAATGGGCACATCAGGGCCTCCAGCCACTGCAAACAAACTCCAGACGCACGCACCACATTGTGCATCTGGCTTATATGGATCCTGGGGAATCGAACCTGGGTCCATTGGCTTCGCAGGCAAGCGCTTTCACCGCTAAACCATCTCTCCAGCCCTTTTTTTAAAAAAAATTTTTTTTTTAATTAAACCACTCTTAAACGTCGTCTCTTTAAGATAGGATTGCCAGAATTAGTGCCTGGTCCCACCTAGGAGCACATGGGTCTGGGCCCGGCAGGTTCCTGGAAGCTCAGGACCGACTTCCTGCCGCGTGTTTTTTCAGCTTTCACACCCGCTTCCGCCCTTCGGGAACTGCTGAGTGATAGGAAGGAACAAGTACGGTGAGGGATGCGAAACTCTGGGCAGGCTTCGGCCCTGGCGAGCTAGGGCTCACCCGTCGTTCAGTCCCAAGACAGTTCCTGTCCCACAGAGACTTGGGAGGGGACGACAGAGTCTTGCTTCTTCCTGGGCTGTGCACGTTTGTTCCGGAGGTAACCTGAGGCCATCGGGATGGATGTTTTCTCCTCAGTTACCCTGTGGTAGCTTGGACCAAATCAGCCGTGCCTTTGATGTCACTCTGCTAATGATACCCTGCTCGCACCCTGGGAGTCTCAGCGCCTCGTTTATAGCAAGCGCACTTACACATCTTAGCAAGTGCATCTTTACTCCTAAGAGAGTGGACAGGGGTAGAACCCCATGTCTGTGTACATGATGGTGCCCCCCATACACACGCACGCCCCTCCCCCTGCCAGGTCATCTAATGACCAGCTCTCTGTTGAACTGCTCCAAGAAAACAGCTTTTCTCCTACTCAGAGATTCTCAACTACGGATGGCTTTTGTCCCGAAGGAACACTTGGAAATTTCTGGAAGCACTTTTGGTTTTCCTGACAAGACGTTGGGGTGTTACTGCACCTATAGATGGAAGTCATGGGATGCTGCCTGGTGGGTGTCCTGCTGCACAAAGGCACTCAGACCCGGGAATTTTTTTAAATTTTATTTATTTATTTATTTGAGAGAGCGATAGAGGGAAAGAGAGAGAGAGAGTGAGAGAGAATGGGCACATCAGGGCCTCCAGCCACTACAGACAAACTCCAGATGCATGTGCCACCTTGTGCATCTGTCTTACGTGGGTCCTGGGGAATCGAACCGAGGACCTTTGGCTTTGCAGGCAAACGCCTTAACTGCTAAGCCATCTCTCCAGCCCCAGGCCCAGGAATTCCTGACCCCTGGATGTCCACAGTGCTGAGGTGGTGAGACCCCTCTGCTCTGAGCCAACACCAGAGCATCCTTCGTGCTCAGCGTGGGCGTGGGAGGCCCCGAGTGCCTCTTGAGGTGTGCTGTGTCCGAGATCCTCTGTTGGGGAAGGAAGGCCGAGCTTTCCCATCGAGGTTCCCGACTTACGACTCTCTGGCCCCCTCAGAGCTTGTTCCACCACCCCACGCGTGCGTGTGTGCTTCTCTCCGCAGAACCTGAGAGCCAGAAGCAACAAGGACGCCAAGGACCTGGCCACCAAGAACTCCTTGGAAAGTGAGTTCCCTGCGCAGAAGGCTTTGTGGCTTTGTGGTGGCCATTTCCAACAGAGGGGTCGTCGCTGAAAGAGCAGACCCAACGGCTAGTTGAGTCACTGGGGCATCTCCCTGGTTCTGGACTTTGCGTAGTGATGGTGGGGAAGAGGAAGGAGCAGCTTTGGACAGGGCGGGAAGAACGAGGTCAGGACCAGCCCGCCACCGACGGCAGCGGCAGGAAGAGATGGAAGGAGTTAGCAGGCACCCACAAACCGCTAGGCACTTAGAAAGTTATTATGAGCCAGGCGCGGTGGCGCACACCTTTAGTCCCAGCACTCAGGAGGCAGAGGTAGGAGGATCACCGTGAGTTCGAGGCCACCCTGAGACTACATAGTGAATTCCAGGTCAGCTTGGGCTAGTGAGACTGTACCTTGAAAAAAATAATAAAAGAAAAAGTTATTATGAAGCGTAGCCTGTTGGCACATACCTACAACCCCTGCATTCAGAAGACAAAATCAGGAGAATCATGAGTTGGAGGCCGGCCCCGGGGCAGCCATAGGTTTCCATCCCAGAGCACCCATCAGGCCAACGGCCATCTGGGTGCTCACGCGGGTTCCTCCCTCTTCCGGACCCAGGCCTCGCATGCGGGTCCGCTCTCAGAGCAGGACCGGGGCCGCGGGCAGCCTTCGCCCCAGTCTCGGGCATTAGCATTTCTCTGATGAGCCCTTTGGTTGCTTAGGCCCGAGCAGCGACCCCAGACTCAAAGCTCAGAGCAGGGTGGGCCGGTGCTCTGGGCTTGTCTTCACTGCCCTGCAGGGGAGCGGTGGGGCGCCCCCCCCATCTTGGCCTCGGCTCTCCGGCTGGTGGACTGTGCTCATCACTCGCCCTGCCTCTCTCTCCGCAGCCCTGCTCTACAAGCCTGTGGACCGGGTGACGAGAAGCACACTGGTCCTCCACGTGAGTGTCGCACACCCACACCCATCACCACCTCCACCACCGCCACCACCCAGAGCCTGGCAGCTGTTGCCCAAACAGCCACTCTCACAGTTCTCAGCTACTATCCCTGTTTTCAGGCCCACAGCAGGGACCCCTCACCTGGGGACCCTTCACTTCTCCTGACTTGGGGGTTGGTACCTGTATTTTACCCACCTGTCACCACCTGTGCCCAGTTCTTCCTCTGCCACATACCTTCGTTGAGGATATAGACAGGGGCAAGGAGCCTCTGCCATCCAGGACCTCCCTGAGGAGTACTAGGGGATAGGCACAGGCTCTCCAGCTACTCCCCGGTGGCACGGGCAGGAAGCGGCCATCCTGTGGCACGTGGGCAGGGGCGAGCGAGTGGGGAAAGCTCACGGCCCTTCAGTGAAGTGCGTGCGCTGAGGCTCCCCCGTAGACCAGGTGGGGACCTTCTTGGTCAGTACGGTGTCCCAGCCTGGAGGGTGAGGTGGGCAGGAGACTTGCAGTCAGGGTCTTCTCCATACTGAGAAAAAAGAAGGAAAAAAAAAAATCAAAAGCAACCTTAATCTTGCTGTCTGAGAGACGCTATAGATACAGTATATATTTGCAGGGCCGTTGTGCATATTTTTTTAAATTTTACTTCCAGTTAACAGAAGCTGGTAATATCTCATTTCCGTTCCTGCTCTCTCCCCACTAAGGAGAAAAAAAAAAAAAAGGATTCGTAATATGAGACCTAACATATGAACATCTTACTTTAATCATTCAGGGGATGTCACACTGTACGTGTTCACACTTGTTTAAAATATATCTTATTTAAGCCGGGCGTGGTGGCGCACGCCTTTAATCCCAGCACTCGGGAGGCAGAGGTAGGAGGATCGCCGTGAGTTCGAGGCCACCCTGAGACTCCATAGTGAATTCCAGGTCAGCCTGGGCTAGAGTGAAACCCTACCTCGAAAAAAAAAAAAAAAAAAACCAAAAAAAAAAATATATATATATCTTATTTAGTAAGTTATTTGATAGGGAGAAAGGGACAGGCAGGAAGAGAGTGAGTGCGGGTGCTCCAGGGCCTCCTGCCACTGCACACAGACTCCAAGTGTGAGCTCCGCTTTGTGCATCTGGCTTTACATGGGTAGTGGGGAATTGAACCCAGGCTGTCAGGGTTTGCAGGCAACTGCGTTTTAACTACTGAGTCATCTCCCTAGCCCTGCATGTTCACACTGTACCTTTTTCGTTGTTGTTTTTTAATTGTTTTAAAATTAATTTATTTATTTGCAAGCACAGAGAGATAGAGAGACATACAGAGAGACTGGGCATACCAGGGCCTCCAGCCGCTGCAGAGGGACTCCAGGTGCATGTACCACTTTGTGCTTCTGACTTTACATGGGTGCTTGGAAATTGAACCCCGAGCCATATGACCTTGAAAACAAGCACGTTAACTGCTGAGCCATCTCTCCAACCCTCCCCACTTTTTTTTAAGGTAGGGTCTTGCTCTATCCCTGGAATTCACTATGTGGTTTCAGGCTGACTTCAGACTCACAGCAATACTCCTGCCTCAGCCTCGCTAGTGCTGGAATTGAAGGCATGCGCCACCACGCCTACCACACTTCACTTTTTCATATCATGAAGACTCTTATTTCACTTTGGCCCAAGTGGCTCTACTTGATTCGTTTTTTATTTATTTATATTTTTTTTTGGTTTTTTTGAGGTAGGGTCTCACTCTGGTCCAGGCTGACCAGGAATTCATTATATAGTCTCAGGGTGTCTTCGAACTCACAGCAATCCTCCTACCTCTACCTCCCAGGTGCTGGGATTAAAGGCGTGCGCCACCACGCCCGGCTTGATTCCTTTCTTAAAACTGTAATGTTCCATGGAAACAGACGTTGCTGACTATCCTCTCTTTAACATTTTTGAATATGTTTTTCAAGGTGGGCTCTCATTCTAGCCCAAGCTGACCTGGAACTCACTTTGTAGTCCCAGGCTGGCCTGGAATTCATGATGATCCTCCTGCCTCTGCCTCCTGAGTGCTGGGATTAAAGGCATGCACCACCATGCCTGGCTTGAATTTCCTTTTTATTTACTTATTTATTTATTTTTGAGGCAAGGATTTTCTCTGTAGTCCAGGTTGATCTTGAACTCACGCTCCTCCTGCCTCAGCTTGCCAAATACTTGGATTACAGGCACGTGCATGCCGCCACGCCTGCCCTCCTAGTTTCTTACCCTGCTCTGATTAAGAGTTTTGGGATGGGGCTGGAGAAATAGCTCAGCTGTTAAGGCACTTGCCTGCAAAGCCAAGGGACCCAGGTTCAACTTCCCAGTACCCCCGTAAGCCAGACGCACAAGGTGGCGCACACGTCTGGAGTTTGTTTGCAGTGTTTGCGGGAGGCCCTGGTGCGCCCATTCTTCTCTGTCTAGGTCTTCTTCTCTCTTTCTCCCCCTCTGTCAAATAATAAATAAAATATTAAAAAAAAAAAAAAAGAATTCAAGGCGAGCCTGGACAACAGGAAAAGTTTTTGGATGGAGGGGAATGATCACATAGCTGGGCAGCCCCGCTGAGACGCTGCATCCTCCACGGCTGCGGCTAGGCCAGGCAAGGGCACGTGCGTAGCCGATCTTCATGGTAGGCAGGAGCCGGAAGTGTCCAGGAATGGTGGGGGTGGGGGCCGGCCTGTCACTGCCAACCCAAGTTCCTTCCTCCTAGCTATGGGTCTTTGCAGTTGGGGTGGGAATCTAAGAGGTGTTTTGTGTACTTAAACCAGGGAGCTGCTCGCTTTAAACAGGACCGAATTGCCTTCCTAGTGCAGAAGGTATTGCTACCTGGGTCCAGAAGAGGCCGAGCTCCTCTGGAGAAAGAGGAGCCTGGAAGGCCAAGGGCTTTTTGTAGACCTTGTACAGACTAGAAATTCTGGGCCAGGGCCATTTTTGCTGTCCAGAGGACATGCGACAGTAGCCAGGCACGTTTGGCCCTTACAACTGGAGATGGCGAGGTATTGGGAATAGCGTACCAGAGGCCAGGGGCAGTACTAAACGTCTTGGACTGCCCAGAAATCCTGCCCTAGATCCTGACGAGTGGGAGCCCCCCTTGGCTGGGCTTGTTGTCGTGCCATGAGGACCAGTCCCTGCCACCAAGGTGGTCTTCACACAAGTACTGTACACACTTTGAGTGCAGAGGGTCCGAGGAGCCTGCCACTCTGACTTAACGCCCAGTGTGTGTGTGTGTGTGTGATGTGTGCACGCTGTGCTCTGTCTAACGCTCGTTTTTCCGCTTGGAGCAGGACTTGCTAAAGCACACCCCATCCAGCCACCCCGACCATTCCCTGCTGCAGGACGCCCTCCGCATCTCGCAGAACTTCCTGTCCAGCATCAACGAGGAGATCACACCCCGCAGGCAGTCCATGACAGTGAAAAAGGGAGAGGTGAGTGTGGCTGTGGGTGCTCACGAGGCATCCTGTCTCAAACCAAGAGCTGCTCCCTAGTCCGTAGCCGATGGCACATTTAGGAAACACATGACATCATGGAAACATGACCCTGGCGGTGTGCACAATACAAGGGTGACCCTGAAGGTTCCGTGCCTGCCATCAGCCTCAGTGACCCTCCCTCACTTGGCCACCTGTTTCTTCTTCCATTGTGTCTGTTGAGTTGTGCCCAGAGCATCCCCCTTTGTTCCCTCATGCTCTGCCAGCCCAGGGTCCCCACCTGAGCTGACAGTGAGAGTATGAATAGTATTTTGTCAGCCTGGAATCTGCCTGCTTTCTCCCTCCTGCTACTCTGCTCTTGAAAAACTATTAACACTGGGCTGGAGAGATGGCTTAGTGGATAAGGCGCTTGCTTGTGAAGCCTAAGGACCCATCTTCGACTCTCCAGATCCCACATAAGACACACCCACAAAGGTGAGGCAAGTGCAAAGTCGCACATGCCCACTAGGTGGCGCAAGCGTATGGAATTCGATTTCAGTGGCTGAGGCTCTGGCGTGCCAGTTCTCTCTTTCTCTCTCTCTCAAATAAAAATAAGGGCTGAAGAGATAGCTTAGCGGTTAAGGCATTTGCCTGCAAAGCCAAAAGACCCGGGTTCGATTCTCCAGGACCCACATAAGCCAGATGCACAAGGTGGCACATGTGTCTTGAGTTCGTTTGCAGTGGCTGGAGGCCCTGACATGCCCGTTCTCTATCTCTTTCCCTCTTCTCTCTATCAAATAAAATAAATTTTAAAAAATTAAAAAATTAAAAAAAAAAAACATTAACACTGGGCATAAGAATTTAAGTAGGAGAAGAAAGGAGGGTGTGTGATTTGCATTTGACACTGGCTGAAGAAGTTTCTTTCTTCAGCCCGAGGCTTCTCCCCCCTCCCTGTCTGGCATCCACTCTCGGTCATTCTCTTTCTGCATCTCACTGCCAGCCTGGGCCCATTCCCTTGCCTCTCCTGACCCTTCCAGAGAGGAGCCCGGCCAGTGTCTTTTCAGCTAGGCGGCCTCTAGTGAGGACAGCGGAGACGCAGGCCAAGGGAGCTGGCGACCAGCGTGAGCATGAGCGTCCCTTATCAACAGCCTCCGGGGTCTCGTGCGGGGACAGGAGCTGTGCGGCCCAGGGCAGGACATGGGATGGGTGTGAGCCTGACTTCGGCTGCCTCTGAGAACGTCTTCTGGCTCATGCGACAGACGCTTGGTGACTTCCGGTGGCCAACCCAGCGCCCAGAGTTTCTTTCCTTCCTTCTAAAGCGCAGTGGTCGGCAGGCAGGTTGCTTTTGGAATTCTTCCTCCCCGGCCAGAGTCTGCTCAGGCGCCACTGCGAGCAAGGGACCTGGTCCCAGTTCTCCTGGTGGGCCTGATGCAGAAGGGAGGCGGCCTCGCTCGCCAGGCTTGCCCAGGCCCTGGGGGAGACGTTGACTCGGGCCCTTTCTCAGAATCAGAAGGTCTGCCCCTGGGGGATGACCCAGAGCTCGGCTTCTCCCCTCTGGGGTGTGTGTTCCTTGTCTTTTTTTTTTTTAACTATTTTATTCATTTATACGAGAAAGAGGGGGGGATGGGCGTGCCAGGTCCTCCAGCCACTGCAAATGAACTCCAAACACATGCACCATCTTGTGCAACTGGCTTTATGTGGCTCCTGGGGACTCAAACCTGGGTCCTTTGGCTTTGCAGACAAGCGCCTTAACTGCTAAGCCATCCCTCCAGCCCCTGTTCCTTGTTTTTACATACCCCCCCCCCACTAGCACCTCGGCCCTGTGTGTCAGCTACTCAGTCATCACCAGACCCCCTGACGGCAGACGTGGGTCCCTGGAGGGGTGGCGGCGATGAGCTTTGCCGAGGCTCTTGTCCGGAGGCCAGCACCCAGGAGATGGGGGAGGCGGATGTTTCCTGGAGCCAACAGTGGCCTCTGGTCCTGCCTCTCACTTAGGGCCACTGAAGGAGATCAAAGCTCCTCACTGACAGTCCACAAGCTCTGGCTGGATGTTGGTGTGTGTCTGTGAGACCCCATGCGCTACTTGGATGGGTGCTCAGCTCACGCTTCTCTGCTGGGTCTTCTGTGGCCGTTCAGTATGAGAGCTCTGACCGCCTCGGAGACAACTGCGTGAGCCTCTTTCCCCGGGGCCAAGTCAGCTCCCCTTTGGGATCCCCACCCAGAAATATTTGGATCATCAGACTTCTCTGCCTCAGGCAATGAAGGGGAAATAAGATGTCACCGGGGAGTTGGCAACTAGGCCCTGTCCTTGCATCTGTCGACGGACCTGGTTCGGGGCCATCGGGCCTGGTTCGGGGCCATCGGGCCTGGTTCGGGGCCATCGGGCCTGGTTTGGGGCCATCGTGGCTCAGGTTTACTGAGAAGGAAAGTATGGAGGGACCGGGTGATTGATGAGGGCAAGAGACTTCCTGTGCCCTCTCCGGCACGTAGCCCTGAAGGGGCATTTGCTCATTGAGGAGGGGTTATTTGGGTACCTCAGTTGTGAAGACAGAGAGGTCCATTGAGCTCTGAAAGGTTGTGACACCCACCCCTCTATCCGGTGCTGTCCACCTTTAGTGCCTCAGGGCAGACTAAGCCAGGATGACAGCCAGGTGCCCACCCTTGTGCCCACTGACCCCCAGATTGGAGCAAACATTGCTAATCACTTGTAGCCTGGGCATCTAGAACCCCAGCAGCAGATGCACAGTGCTGATGAGTAGAAAGGGTGCCAGGCGGGCAGGCTGCCAGGCCAGCTCGGATCCTCACCCACTGCTTGCCGTGCCAGGCTGATTTGGGAATCCCCTTTGCTGCCTTGGTCATCTGTGCTGTCCGAGGGCAGGGGCTTGGGGCCTGTGGGTCCTCCACTGTGGTATTGTGAGGTCACAAGGCTTGGGGACCTTTCATACAGACAGCCTTTATGTGAAGGGTGACGACTTCCCCATCTGCTGGCTGTATTCGAGGGCATCCCTCACGTTACCGGCCAGGAAAGAATCCACTGGCCTCCCAGAGAAGGGAGAGCTTCTGTCTGCGTCCTGTTAGAAGTGGCAGCTGAGGGAGGGCCCGAGTTGTAGAAATATCCATCTTACCAGATATGGTAGCCTGTACTTGTAAAGCTTAAGAACTCAAGGCTAGAGCTGGAGAGGTGGCTTAGCGGTTAAGATTGTTGCCAGCAAAGCCAAAGGACCCAGGTTAGACTCCACAGGGCCCATGCAAGCCAGATGCACAAGGTGGCACATGCATCTGGAGTTTGTTTGCAATAGCTAAAAGCCCTGGTATGCTCGCTCGCTAGCTCTCTCTCTCTCTCTCAAATAAAAATATTTTTTTAATTTAAAAAGAACTCAAGGTTAACCTTGGCTACATGAGACCTTGTCTCAAAAATAACCTCCTCCCAAATAAAAACCACAAGAAATACAGTTGTAAGTAGTACTTTACTGACTGTCCAGCCTGCTTCCCTCTTACAGTATACTCAACCAACTATTCTTCCTTTAAAAAAAAATAGAAGGGCTGGTGAAATGGCTTAGCGGTTAAGACGTTTGCCTGTGAAACCTAAGGACCCCCGTTTGATTCCCCAGCACCCACGTTACCCAGATGCACAAGAGGGCACGTGCATCTGGAATTCGTTTGCAATGGCTGGAGGCCCTGGCATGCCCATTCTCTTTCTCTCTCTCTCCCTCTCTCAAATAAATGAATAAATAAATTTTAAATAATTTAAAAAAAAGAAGCCCTTATTTTTACCCTTACGTCCATCTCTCACTTTGTTACGTCATATTGAATAGCAAGTTTCCCAAGGGAAGAAGGGAGCCGGACCTCAGAGTTGTCAAGGTGACTCTGTGGGGTCAGGAGCCTTCTCCCTTATACAGATGACGTAGGTGGAGTTACAAGGGTGGGGGAATGTGCCTTTTAACTTGTCCTCCCTCACTAGCTGGAGCCAACCCTGCTTCTTCTGCTGGGGGTGTGTCAGGGTGGAGCTGGGGTTCTGATTCTAGCTCCTCTGGTAGCTTGGTAGCCTGTCGCCACCAGTTCATCCCGGGTAAGTCATGGTAAGGTGGAGAGACCCAGGTGTGAGCCTAAGACAGGACCAACAGCCCCAGTCTCCAACCCCAGCATAGCTCATACAGTATCTTCATTCTTTTTTTAAATTTTTAATCATTTATATATTTGAGAGAGAATGAGAATGGGTGCACCAGAACCTCTAGCCACTGCAAACTCCAGACGCCACCTTGTTTACATGGGTACTGGGGAATCGAACCTGGGTCCTTAGGTCTTGCAGGCAAGTGCCTTAAGTACTAAGCCGTCTCTCCAGCCCCGGTATCTTCTCTCCAGCCCCGGTATCTTCACTCTTGTCAGCCAGGTCCCCTGGCTCCAGAGCTGGGGGCCCTTTTCAGAAGTGCCTGGGCGGCATTACACATGGCTTTCCTGACTCAACAGTGGCCAGCAGCCGCCCTGGCAGGCCCGCGCGCACACCTGGCCGGGGCTGCGAACAGGAGGAATTGCGAGGTGCGGGTGGGCTGCCCTCTTTAGCCCCCCCGGAGCAAAGGATCCTATGGGCACGTTTTCCTTCCAGGCCACGGTCCTGTGGGCTTGGTGCATAGGCGCTCACTTGTTTAACTGAACTAACGTCGCAGTTAGATAACCGAATCCCCGCTGCTGGGTTGGTTCCTCCTGTCTGTCTGCTCTGACTCTCCGCTGTGTGCTGTGAGAGCTTGGAAGCGAGTGGGATGATCCTGGTCCCTGGTGGGGGAAGGCAGGCGGCGGTGCTGAACAGGTATTGCAGGAATGAGGGCCTCCTGGCTCTGTCTCCACCCACTCTTCTCATCCATTTCCTGCTTCCCGCTCCTCTGCTAGGCTCAGGTTCCCTCCCTGCATGTTTGAGAGCCTGTTTTCTCAGGGCTAAGAGACCCTCCTCCCTGGTTGCTAGATGTTGGTTAAGAGTGGAGCTATCCATCCCCAGGAAGGGCTTAGAAGGCAGATTCGGGGCTGGGGAGATGGCTTAGTGGTTTAAAATGCTTGCTTGCTTGCAAAGCCTGACGTCCTATTCCCTGGTACCCATGTAAACGCCAGATGCGCAAAGTGGTGCACGCATCTGAAGTTTGTTTAAGCAGCCTCTCACACCTATCTTCCCCCCCCCGCTTCCCCCCACTGGTCAAATAAAATAAACATTTTTTAAAAAAACGTTATATCTAGTAATTCCCCACAAGGGCTGCTCTGGTATGTGGGGGAGGTCCTGGTAAAAGAACTGCAACTGCTATGTGTCCCGTATCCAAATGACAAGGGTCCTGCTCCTGCAGTCGCTGCTTGCAGACTCCTGAAACGGCTCTCAGAGACAGACGTGGTTCAGCGCAGTGCAGGAACCTGAGCTGTCAGGGCTGGCTGGGCAGTGCTGGGCCTGGGGGGGTCCCATGCTTGCCTTTGAAGCTTCTCATAGAAAAAGTTAACATAGAACTGATGAGGGTTTAAGGGCTGGAGAGATGGCTTAGCGGCTAAGGCGTTTGCCTGCAAAGCCAAAGGACCTAGGTTCGATACCCCAGGATTCACGTAAGCCAGATGCACAAGTTGGTACATGTGTCTGGAATTTGTTTACATCAGCTGAAGGCCCTGGCGTGCCCTTTCTCTCTATCTGCCTCTTCACGGCTCTCTCTCTCAAATAAATAAAATAAATGTTAAAAAAAAAAGAGTTTAAGTGGTGAGGACTTAAGTAACTGTAATGATATCAAAGACACAGTCCAGAGCACGTTGTGTCTGCCCCTTGTAGCCCCTTGCATGAGGCCAGGGAGCAGTGAGTCCCAGGGGACTCCTGTCAGAGCCTTGCTGACCTGCAGCTTCTGAGCTGAGCTTAGGGTTCCCTCTGCTGGTGATTGCAAGAAGTTCAGCCCCTTTGATGGGAAAAAAGTGCCGTTTGCCTGTGTTTGCTTCACAGAGACCCCCCCCCCCACCTCCTAGGGTGTGTGGGGGACAGCGATGTCCCTGCTGAGGATTTAGTCCACGTAGACCCCAGTCCCAGAACCCTGCCCTTCCGTCCGGTACAGTCCCTCGGCCCTCCATTACCACACAGATGTCTCCCTGAATGCACACCGTCTCTAGCTTCCTGTGGCTGACATCACCCAGACAGGCCATCTGCCCTGGGCACGGCGGCGTGTGTGGGTGAGAGATGATGAGTCATAGCCTTGGCATGCTGGCAGCCTTCATGCCCTTCACTTAGGAACACCAGCAGCTCCCACAAGGAAAGAGTCGGCTGCCCTGTACCAGCGGTCAGCTGGCCGTCCTGGGCTGAGGTGGCAGGGTGTGCTCCCCACGCCCCGGAGTGTTGGGGGCCTGCCCCAGGCTCTGGGGAGGCTCTCCTGCAGGTGGAGCGGAACCAAGCCGGCTCCGCTGTGATGAGCGTTCCTCTCGCTGGAGAGACAGTGGGCTTCCCTGTCTTCTGTTGCGTGTGCCAGACCCCCAGACCCTTCCTGGCCATCTCTGCAGGGCCTTCCTAAAGCTCAGAGCTTCCCGGCGCTTGCCGGCTTCTGAGAGATCATCGCGTGCATCGCTTGCTTATGCGTCCTAAGTCTGTGAAATGGATGCAGGGACCCACAGGGTGCCGTGGGGATAAAATCTGAGCATCCAGGGCTGGAGAGAGATGGCTTAGCGGTTAAGCGCTTGCCTGTGAGGCCTAAGGACCCTGGTTCGAGGCTCAATCTCCCAGTGCCCAAGTTAGCCAGATGCACCAGGAGGCGCACGTGTCTGGAGTTCGTTTGCAGTGGCTGGAGGCCCTGGCGCACCCATATTCTGTCTCTCTCTCTCTCTGTCTGTTGTTCTCAAATAAAATAAACAAAAAATATCTGAGCGTCCAGGCAGCATGCTTACACAGTGGCGTGCGTGAGCATGTCTCACGGTGTCAGCCTCTCGCCCGCACCTTCACCTGGCACGGCCTCACCCACCACCCCACACGGGGAGGAGCCTGGCGTTTTGTTGAGTGAATCAGTGACTCCCCTCAATATACCCGCTCAGCAACCCCCTGAGCCGCGTCGGTGAGGACTGACCTTGACGTTGGACGAAAGCGTCGGGCCTGCTGGGAGATGGTCACTGCCCTCCCCGGCTTGGTCGAGTTCCGCCCACCTGCCCCGCGTACCGTACCGTCGCGTGGTAGCGTGTCTTGCTGCGCCACCCACCCGCGCCCCGCTGTCAGGCGGCAGGCGTCTCGGCCCCCCTGAACTTCCCGCTGCTTTCACACTTGGCCCAGCCCTGGCCCCCGGAACTGCCTCTCCTCAGAGTTCCTGGGCCACTCGTCTCTCTATTGACATGCCGCGCCGTGGGTTCCTGGAGAGCCAACTGTACCTGGGGCAGTCCTGTGATAGGAATATCTCCTCTGTATGGCTACCCTCTTGCCAATTCTGGGTCTCAGGCGACCACTCCAAAGAAGTCCTGACCACCCCTCCCCCCCTTTTTTTTTCCTCAAGGTAGGGTCTTACTCTAGTCCAGGCTAGCCTCGAACTCACAACAAGCCTCCTACCTCTCTGCCTCCCAAGTGCTGAGGCCTCCTCTGGCCACCCTTTTATTTATTTACCTTTTTTTTTTTTTTCCGAGGTAGGGTTTTACTCTAGCTCAGGCTCTCCTAGAATTCACTATGTCGTCTCAGGGTGTCCTTGAACTCACGGCGATCGTCCTACCTCTTCCTCCCGAGTGCTGGGATTAAAGGCGTGTGCCACCATGCCCGGCTATTTACTTATTTTATGAGAGAGAGAATGGGCACATCAGGGCCTCTAGCCACTGCAAACAATCTCCAGGTGCATGTGTGTATCTGTGAGTATTGGGGAATTGAACCTGGGTTCTTATGCTTCGCAGGCAAGTGCCTTAATCACAAAGCCATCTTCTCCAGCCCTCTGGCCACCCTTTTTAAAGGGGGTTCTGTCGTCCTTTCTTACAGCAGGCCAGTTTCTTGGCTGTATGTGTCCTTTCCTAGGTGCCAGGCCTCCCTCTTCTTCAGGCCAAGCAGCCAGGGGAAGCTCAGAAAAGTTGATTGAGGGCTGGAGAGATGGCTTAGTGGTTAAAGCACTTGTCTGCAAAGCAAAAGGACCCAAGTTCAATTCCCCAGGACCCATGTAAGCCAGTTGCACGAGATGGCACATGCATCTGGAGTTCCTCTGCAGCGGCTGAAGGCCCTGGAGCACCCATTCTCTCTCTATCTGCTTCTCCTTCTCTGTCTCTCAAATAAATAATTAAATAAAAATTTTTAAAATGTATTTTTTAAAAGAGTTGATTGAACCAAGAAAGGTATATATGGCCCCATTTGTTAGACAAAGAGGGATAGAAAATTCTGGAAAGTGAATCTGTAGGTTGGATGTGGAGGAAGTGAAAAACTAAGGGAGAAAGTTTTTAGGCCAGCTTCCTCCTCCTGAGCTGGGGTGGCCCAGTGACCCACTTGCCATCGTGGCTGTTCCTAACTTGTCTTCCCCACAGCACCGGCAGCTGCTGAAGGACAGCTTCATGGTGGAGCTGGTGGAGGGCGCCCGCAAGCTGCGGCACATCTTCCTGTTCACCGACCTGCTGCTTTGCACCAAGCTCAAGAAACAGAGTGGAGGGTGAGTGGCCTCCGTCCACCGCAGCCCCCTCACAATGCTGGAGGAGGGCGGGCGGGGTCCCCAAGGGACATGAACAGCAACATGGCCGGGCTTCCGGTCTTGACATTGTTTTCACCTGGGCACAATGCCAGTCTCTAGGTCGAGGTCGCCGCTAAGACCCTGGAGGTGTCCTTGGGTGGGATCAGTGACTCAGCCTTGGCTCCTGTCGTGAGGGGCCGACCCGATCATGACTCACATGAGGTTGAGATTCTCATCAGAAATCACCCGAGAAGAATGAGTGTCGGCTCAGGGGGCTGCAGGGCACCCCTGGTTGGAAGGGAGCCAAGAGAGTCATGTTGAAATGGACCAGAACTGGGCTCTCTCCACGTGCCTGCTGGTTTTGTGCAAGTAAATTTAATTAATCAGTTCTCTCAAAAGAGATCCTCCACTCCCTACTGTTGCAGTCAGGTTCACATTGCTGGTAGAAATCACCTGACCAAGAGCAGCTTGTGGGCAAAAGAGATTTTTATTTTGGTTTACAGGCTCAAGGGGACGCTCCATGATGGCAGAGGAAATGATGGCATGAGCAGAGGGTGGATTTCGCCCCCTAGCCCACATAAGGTGGACAATAGCACCAGGAGAGTGTGCCAAACAGTGGCATAGGGACACTGGCTATAACACCCATAAGCCCACCCCCAACAATATACTCCCTCCAGGAGGCTTTGATTCCCAAATCGCCATCAGCTGGGAACCTAGCATTCAGAACACCTAAGTGTATGGGGACACCTGAATCAAACCACCACATTCCTCCCCTGGCACACATAAATTGATAACCATACATGATGTAAAATGCAATATATTCATCCAACTTTAAAAGTCCCCATAGTTTTTATCAATTCCAATGATGTTCAAACATCCCCATAGTCCAAAATCTTTTAACTGAGCCATAATACCAAAAAATAACCTCAAAAAACCCATAATGACCCAGAATAAACATTCACACTGCAAAAGATGACATTGGGCATAGCAAAGAAATACCCAACCAATACAAGATTTAAACAGGGCAAACATCAAACTCTGTAGCTTCAAGTCCAACAACTCTAGCCAGTGACAAATCTCCGAGTCTGATAATTCTAACCAGCAACAAGTCTCTGGCATTCTAATTTTGCCCCTCCAGCTAGGCTACTCACAGTCCTGGAAAACTTCATTGGGGCCAGCAGCTTTCCTTAGCAGCCATCTCATGGTCCAGGCATCTCCACTGCAATCCACGGTTCATCCTCACGGCCCCATGGGGTCTCCATGCAGGCATCCAGCAAACCTGCTTCACACTGCCCATGGCCATTTCCAAAACACAAGACCGTGTTGCAAACTCAATGACCCTCTCTTTCCTGCATTTCTTATATTCCACAATACCAGGTAGGGTGCCAACTTGTTAATCCAGGGGGGAATAAAGCAGACTTTGCAGAACAGGGCACTTCTTGAGCACTCAGGCCCCTCCAAAAGAGTCAACAATTCCTGTTGCCCCAGTGCAGGTCAGTTGGCCCAATCTCAAAGGTTGTAATCTCTCAGTTGCAGCTGAACGGGCAACAGTTCACCCAAAGATTTTTCTTTCTGTGCCATATCCCTCTGCTCACTGCAGTTCATTTCTACACAAAGCAACCCTGCACAATTTCTCAGGACACGGGCATAAGAGCAACCTTTTCACACAAACTGCTAACCCAGTCAGAGCAAAGCTCTTTCTCACCCTCATAAGCCAAACCTCACAGTCCATAGTTCTTACTGCATTCAGGTCTTGCAGCTCAGAATAATGAAGCTGTACTTACAGCACTGCAAGGCATCTCTTAGGCCGAGGTTTCAAATCCTCCCACATTCCTCTGAAAATCAGCTCCAAAAGGCCAGAGCCACACTGTCAGGTTGTCTAGCAGCAACCCCACTCCTGGTACCACTTTACTGTTGCAGTCAGGTTCGCATTGCTGGTAGAAATCACCTGGCCAAGAGCAGCTTGTGGGAAAAAGAGGTTTATTTTGGCTTACAGGCTCGATGGGGAAGCTCCACCATGCCAGGGGAAAACGATGGCATGAGCAGAGGGTGGACATCACCCCCTGGCCCACATAAGGTGGATAATAGCAACAGGAGAGTGTGCCAAACACTGCCATGGGGAAACTGGCTATAACACCCATAAGCCCGCCCCCAACAATACACTGCCTCCTGGAGGCTTTAATTCCCAATGCCAAAAATAACCTCAAAAAACCCATAATGACCCAGAATAAACATTCACACTGCAAAAGATGACATTGGGCATAGCAAAGAAATACCCAACCAATACAAGATTTAAACAGGGCAAACATCAAACTCTGTAGCTTCAAGTCCAACAACTCTAGTCATTGACAAATCTTCAAGTCTCATAATTCTAACCAGCAACAAGTCTCTGGTATTCCAATTCCGCCCCTCCAGCTAGGCTACTCACAGTCCTGGAAAACTTCATCGGGGCCAGCAGCTTTCCTTAGCAGCCATCTCATGGTCCAGGTATCTCCACTGGGTCTCCACTGCAACCCACGGTTCATCCTCATGGCCCCATGGGGTCTCCATGCAGGCATCCAGCAAACCTGCTTCACACTGCCCATGGCCATTTCCAGAACACAAGACCGTGTTGCAAACTCAATGATCCTCTCTTTCCTGCATTTCTTATATTCCACAATACCAGGTAGGGTGCCAATTTGTTAATCCAGGGGGGAATAAAGCAGACTTTGCAGAACAGGACACTTCTTGAGCACTCAGGCCCCTCCAAAAGAGTCAACATTCTTCCTGTTGCCCCAGTGCAGGTCAGTTGGCCCAATCTCAAAGGTTGTAATCTCTCAGTTGCAGCTGAACGGGCAACAGTTCACCCAAAGATTTTTCTTTCTGTGCCATATCCCTCTGCTCACTGCAGTTCATTTCTACACAAAGCAACCCTGCACAATTTCTCAGGACACGGGCATAAGAGCAACCTTTTCACACAAACTGCTAACCCAGTCAGAGCAAAGCTCTTTCTCACCCTCATAAGCCAAACCTCACAGTCCATAGTTCTTACTGCATTCAGGTCTTGCAGCTCAGAATAATGAAGCTGTACTTACAGCACTGCAAGGCATCTCTTAGGCCGAGGTTTCAAATCCTCCCACATTCCTCTTGAAAATCAGCTCCAAAAGGCCAGAGCCACACTGTCAGGTGTCTAGCAGCAACCCCACTCCTGGTACCACTTTACTGTTGCAGTCAGGTTCGCATTGCTGGTAGAAATCACCTGGCCAAGAGCAGCTTGTGGGAAAAAGAGGTTTATTTTGGCTTACAGGCTCGATGGGGAAGCTCCACCATGCCAGGGGAAAACGATGGCATGAGCAGAGGTTGGATATCACCCCCTGGCCCACATAAGGTGGAAAATAGCAACAGGAGAGTGTGCCAAACACTGCCATGGGGAAACTGGCTATAACACCCATAAGCCCGCCCCCAACAATACACTGCCTCCTGGAGGCGTTAATTCCCAAATATCCATCAGCTGGGAACCTACCATTCAGAACACCTGAGTTTATGGGGGACACCTGCGTCAAACCACCACACCTACCTCTCAAGTGAAGTGATTAGCCCAGGTAGATCCACGAGCCCCTCACGATGCAGCTCTCAGCTTCAGCCCTGCTTGTTTCACGGGCTGTCTTGCTGTATTCTCATGTGAGCCACCACCAGTAGGGTTGGCACAGGATAAGGAGATCCAGCCCCCAATGCCTTGCTGCCTGGAGTCACTTGTGTAGAATATATATTCCCAGGAATCTGAGGTTTGGGCTACTGGTATCTGCTGACAGTCCCAGCCCTGCCTGTCATATGGAATACATGCTAGGCTTTTGTGGGGTTTTTCTTTAATCTTTTTTTTTGTTTGTTTTTAATTTTATTTTTATTTATTTGAGAGTGACAGAGAAAGAGGCAGAGAGAGAGAGAGAAAGAATGGGCGCGCCAGGGCCTCCAGCCACTGCAAACGAACTCCAGATGTGTGCGCCCCCTTGTGCATCTGGCTAACGTGGATCCTGGGGAATTGAGCCTCAAACCAGGGTCCTTTGGCTTCACAGGCAAGCGTTTAACCGCTAAGCCATCTCTCCAGCCTTTTTTTTTTTTTTTTTTTTTTTTTGGTTTTTTGAGGTAGGGTCTCGCTCTAGCCCAGGCTGACCTGGAATTCACTATGTAGTCTCAGGCTGGCCTTGAACTCACGCCAATCCTCCTACCTCTGCCTCCCCAGTGCTGGGATTAAAGGCGTGAGCCACCACACCCGGCTTTTTTTTTTTTTTTTTTTTTTAATTCAAGGTGAGGTCTCACTCTAACCCAGGCTGACCTGAAATTCACTGTGTAGTCTCAGGCTGGCCTCGAACTCAGAGTGATCCTCCTACCTCTGCCTCCCGGGTGCTGGTATTAAAGGTGTGTGCCACCACACCCAGCTTGGTTTTCTTTTATTTTCCTTTCTTTTTTTGAGGCAAGCCCAATAGACTACAACCCCCCCCCACTTTTTTATGAGAGAGAAAGAGAAAATTGGCGCACCAGGGCATCCAGCCACTTCTATCGAATTCCAGATGTGTGCGCCCCCTATGTGCTTATGTGTGGCCTTGCACACTTGCATTACTGTGCGTCTGGCTTACGTGAGACCTGGAGAGGTGAACATGGGTCCTTAGGCTTCACAGGCCAGTTCCTTAACCACTAAGCCATCTCTCCAGCCCTTGATTTTCATTGTTAATATATATATTTTTTTTTCATTTATTTGAGAGAGACAGAATTCGGGAGTACCAGGGCATCCTGCCATTGCAAACAAACTCCAGACGCATGTGTCACTCTGTATCTGGCTTGACGTGGGTGCTGGGGAATCAAACCCAGGCCGTTGGGCTTTACAAGCAAGTGTCTTTAACCACTGATCCATCTCTCCAGCCCCACACGTGATGTTTCAGGCTAGGTAAACTGCCACAGCTGCGGCACAGCTCGGGCTCTATGATCGTGTAGCTCTTTTTTTTAACATTTTGTTTATTTATTTATTTGAGAGTGAGAGAGAGAAAGAGGCAGAGACAGAGAGGCAGAGAGAGAGAGAGAGAATGGGCGCGCCAGGGCTTCCAGCCACTGCAAATGAACTCCAGACGCGTGCGCCCCCTTGTGCATCTGGCTAACGTGGGTCCTGGAGAATCGAGCCTCGAACTGGGGTCCTTAGGCTTCACAGGCAAGCAGCTTAACCGCTAAGCCATCTCTCCAGCCCCTGTGTAGCTCTTGAAAAGTGGCGATGCCAGCAGAAGCAGGTACTTGGGGTGCTGATGCTCTTCCCCCTTTTCCGCCCAGCAAAACCCAGCAGTATGACTGCAAATGGTACATTCCGCTCACGGACCTCAGCTTCCAGATGGTGGATGAGTCAGAAGCAGCACCCAACATCCCTCTGGTGCCAGATGAGGAGCTGGATGCCTTGAAGATCAAAATCTCCCAGATCAAGAGCGACATCCAGAGAGAAAAGGTATGGGGTAGTGAGCGCCTGGCCCTGGGTGGGCCCAAGTCAGAGTCAGCGGGCCCACACAAACCAAGCAGGCATCCACTCCCTACAGGTGGTCTTCACGACCTCCTGGGATCCCCCACGAGCCCCTGGCTCTTAAGAGCGCAGGGCGTGTGGTCACAGCTGGGAGCTGGGTTGAATTGAGAGTTTCTAGCTTGATTCGGGTTCTCATAACAGAGCCGCTAGCAGCCAGGCGCTGATGAGAACTGAGAGGTGTTAGCCGTGTTATTCCCAGGATGCCTGTTGAACGATACTTCTCTTTCCTGGAAAATGGCCCAGTGCTCAGCTGTCTGGCCTGTGACCAGAGACCCTCAAGTGGAAGACTTGTTTACACAGCATGTGCCCTGGTTCTTTTTAAGCCATGTCCAATTTATTTATTTTTTTAAGATTTATTTTTATTTATTTTTTAAAATATTTCATACTTATTATTTATTTGCGAGAAAGAGAGAGAGAGAGAAATGGGTGTGCCAGGGCTTCCAATCACTGCAAACGAACTCCACATGCATGCGCCACCTTGTGCATCTAGCTTATGTGGGTCCTGAGGAATCAAACTGAGGTCGTTTGGCTTTGCAGGCAAGTGCCTTAACCACTAAGCTATCTCTCCAGCCCGTTTTTATTTATTTATTTATTTATTTATGACAGAGAGAGAATGAGTGAGTGAGAATGGGCACACCAGGACCTCTAGCCCCTGCAAACAAACTCCAGACACATGCACCACCGTGTGCATCTGGCTTACATGGGACCTGGAGAAGCAAACATGGGTCCTTAGGCTTCGCAGGCATGGGCCTTAACCGCTGAGCCATCTCTCCAGCCCAGCCATGTCCAGTTTAAGCCTGCCGAGCATAATGTCGGGAGCCTAACCTGCAACCTCCCGTCTTCCATCCTCTCACCCCCCCCCCCCGCCTTAGCCCTGTACCCAGGGAAAACCCGACCTGGGGAAACCGCTGATTCTCCTTGTGGGAGATCTCAGTTCAGTCCACCATCACAATAGGAAACAAGTTGACAGATGACTGTCATTACTTCAGATCCTGGGCAGGGAGGGTGCAGGACGGAGCACGGCCCTCCACCCCAGGTCTCACAGTAGGAATGAAGGGTCACGTGGAGAAAGGGTGCCTCTAGGAATTGGGGCTGAGGTTTGTTTGCCCAGGCATAGTGGCTTCAGAAAAAATTCACAGTGTATTACCATCTAGGTCCTGGCGATGGTTATCTGAACTCACTAACATCCCCCCACCCACCCACACACGCGTGCAAACACACATACACACTCCCAGAAGCTCAATACTAGACACACTGAGGTCAGGGAGGGGCTGATGGTCCCTCCAGCCCCTGAACGCATTGTCCTGGGTTTGGAAAAGCTAAAGGCTCCTTCTCTGCACCGAGAAGAGGAGGGACTGATTCCTCTGGGGAAAGTGTAGGGAGCATGTTCACCAGTTTATACTGGGCCTTGACCCCCACAGGAAAAGCAGTTTGTCCTCAAAAGGCCACTGGAAGCTGGGCGTGGTGGTGCACACGCCTTTAATCCCAGCACTCGGAAGGCAGAGGCAGAATCACTTTGATTTCGAGGCCTCCCTGGGACTACAGAGTGAGTTCCAAGTGTCCCAGCACTCGGGAGGCAGAGGCAAGATCACTGATTTCGAGGCATCCTGGGACTACAGAGTGAGTTCCAAGTGAGCCTGGGCTAGATTGAGACCCTGCATCAAAAAAAAAAAAAAAAAAAAAAAAAAAAAAAAAAAAAAGCCACCAACAACAGCTGGCCAAGGCCCTGGGCTCTTCTGAGCAGACATATGGGATTTCTGTCATGTGTGAGCCCAGAACAGGGGGACGGGGCCCCGGAGGACTAGGAGCAGGTGACCCTGGCTCCAGATGGAAAGGCAGGGCTCGTCTGTCTGCGCAGAGAGCAAACAAGGCCAGCAAGGCCCTGGAGAGGCTGAGGAAGAAGCTGTCGGAACAGGAGTCCCTGCTGCTGCTCATGTCCCCCAGCATGGCCTTCCGGGTGCAGAGCCGCAACGGCAAGGTGAGTCCGCCGCCCCCTCAGGTGACCCGCAGGTGTTTCCGGCCCGGGCTGTGCTTTTGACCAGCCCCACGTTGCCGTCTGTGGTCCAGCTCACGTGGAACCTTCGCAAGACAGCCCTTCCCCCTCCGGGAGCTTCCCTGTGCCGAGAGAGGCCCGTGCGGCGTGGCGCATGCGCACTCGTGCCCCTGTGGCTGGGCTGTTGAGTGACAGCTGGCTCGGCTGCTACACTTGGGAAGCAGCAGGGTCGCCAGGAACGAGTTTTGGCAGATGACCTTGGTACCACCCGGGGACCTTTAAGGACCAGAAGGGTATATGCTCTTCTGGTCTAGCTCTTGGTGCCATCTGCAGCCTGGGTCTCTCTCCCTCTGTGCCACATGCCCCTGTCTACGTGGAGTGGCAGGGAGAGTTCCATGGGGACTTAGTGTCTGGGTTCTAGCATGGACTTAAGAATTGCATGCAGAATGTTGAATTGGCATCAGCCCCAGCCGCACCCCCCCCCCCATGGAAGGACCCCAGCTAATAATTCTTCCACATCCTTAGTGTCGTTCCTTGACCCAGGCATTCCAGGGGAGACTAATGCCAGAGTCAAGCCCACACGGTGCCCAGCCCAAGGGCAGCAGCGGGAGTGAGCTAGAAACAGCGGAGCCAGTCTGTGAGCCCAAGGGGCCTCCGGCACACGTGGGCCAGTGGGGGAAGCTGCAGTGCCCGTCCCAGGCTCGGCTCCCGGGCCCGCCGGGCGCTGGCTGTGCTGGGGCGCAGATGACCGAGCGCGCTCCTCTCCTCGCCCTCCGCAGAGCTACACGTTCCTGATTTCCTCTGACTACGAGCGTGCAGAGTGGAGAGAGCACATTCGGGAGCAGCAGAAGAAATGTGAGTGGTCAGGGACGGACAGACTCCTGTGGACGGCTTCCCGTGACTTTCCCACCTTTCTGTTCCTTTCTCCTTCCCTCCTTGGTGTCCTTCCTCCTCTCCCTCTCCACGCTTCTCCCCTCTCCTCTGCTTTCTTAGCCAAATGAAGTGTGACACAGAACCCTAATTCAGCCAATGTGGCAGAAGACTCCCCGGTCACCTTGTGCCTCCTATCCACTTTGCCCTGTAGTCCTTCCAGAATTCCCTGTCGTGGCTGCCTGCTCCCTGCACCCGCCCACGCCCCTACACCTCCTTCAGCCAGGCCCTTCTTGCATGACCCCCAGGCTCCTGGCCCTTTCCTGCCCACCTGCTGCCACCTGCTCCTCTAGGGCTCTGTTGCCCATTCCCAGCAAGTGCTTAGGTTTGGGGGCCTTTGGCTGGACCCACCCAGCCAACCACTGTGTTGGCCCACTGTCCTCTGCCTGTCCCGCCTCCTCAAGACGGGACACTCAGTTCTGTCTGTAATGGTCCCTTCCTTCTGCCAGTGGCCCTTTTCCTTGTCTGGAACTCCCCCTCTCACCCTCTGGTGTCAGAGCAGCGTTAGGAGGAGGCAGGCGGACTTCTTAACCCCGAGTCCGCAGACCACAGCTGCCCAGCTCCCTGTTGGCCCGTTGCAGTGGGAGTCAGGCCAAGAACCCTGCCCCAAGAGACCTGGTCCTGCTACAGCGGCAGCTCAGCTCTCGAAGCAGGAGGTTTGGCTCAGTTTCTGCACACTGAGCTGGGGGCCCTACGTGCCTCTGACCAGTTCTCAACTCCCGTCCCTTAGGCTCATTTCTCGTGCTGCGCTGAGCCGAGCCGACCGTGTTGTCCCTTCAATGCTGCTGTGACCTGGGGGGGCTGAGGAACTCCTCCAGGGCTTGTGCCTCAGGACAGGGGTTCCTGTCCTAACAGGGGGACCAAACCATTTATAAATGTCTCTGTCTCTCTCTTTTTTTTTAAGTCTAGTCACATATTTTTTTTTGTTTATTATTTATTTATTTATTTATTTGAGAGCAACAGAGAGAGAGAGAATGGGCACGCCAGGGCCTCCAGCCACTGCAAACGAACTCCAGACACTTGCGCCCCCTTGTGCATCTGGCTAACGTGGGTCCTGGGGAATCGAGCCTCAAACCAGGGCCCTTAGGCTTCGCAGGCAAGCACTTAACTGCTAAGCCATCTCTCCAGCCCTGTCTCTCTCTCTTTTAAAATATTTTATTTGAAAGAGAGAGGGAAAGAGGCAGAGTGGGGGAAGGAGAGAATGGGCACACCAGGGCCTCCAGCCACTGCAAAGAAACTCCAGACGCGTGTGCCGTCTTGTGCAGCTGGTTTACGTGGGTCCTGGAGAATCGAACCTAGGTCCTTTGGCTTTGCAGGCAAGCACATTAACATTAAGCCATCTCTTCAGCCCCCCTCTTCCTTTTTTTTTTTTTTTTTTTTGAGGCATAGTCTCACTCTAGCCCAGGCTGATCTGGAATGCAGTCTATGGTCTCAGGCTGGCCTCGAACTCACAGAGATATTTCTACCTCTGCCTCCTGAGTGCTAGGATTAAACGGTGTGTGCCACCGGGCCCTGCTCCATTTATAAATCTCTTTTCCTCACGTGGTAGAGAGATGTGGACTCACCTCTGTAAGGAATAGTGTTATATAGGTATCTCTCTGCGGACCTCCCAGGCTGTCCTGTCATGCTCAGCCCTGTGACAGGTAGAGCCATCTATTTGTAAGCAATATGCTGGCCTTCCTCTCACTTGAGCCTGGGCTCTCCGGGGGCCCCCACCGTACCCCGCTGCCACACCTGCACTTCCCCTGGGAGGCGCCGAGCCCCAGGGTTGGTGTGCGTGGTGAGGGCCGGGTGGAAGGCCACCGAGGGCCAGCACGCGCTGACCGGTGCTCACTCCTGATCCACCACCTCAGGTTTCAAAAGCTTCTCCCTGACGTCCGTGGAGCTACAGATGCTGACCAACTCCTGTGTCAAACTCCAGACCGTCCACCACATCCCACTGACCATCAACAAAGAAGGTGAGGCCTGGGCCCAGAGCCCAGGGCCAGCGGTCCTCTTCCCGTGAGCACTGGCCTCTTGGCCGCAGGGGCGTCCTGCGGAAGGCATGCGTGCGTGTCTCTTCTCCCTGGAGGGCCCAGTCTGTGAGAAGCTGCCACTGCCAGGCAGTCGAAGACACTGACCAGACACTTTGGTCCCTAGTCACAAGGCTTGTGTCAGCCATTCCTCAGACTGTCGGCAGATCTAGTCCCTGGCCAACACGGGGGGAAGGGGGGGTGTCATGCTGGGTTCTGTGTCCACTGTTGCCCATGCACACTTGGACTCAGTCACGCACATACGTGAGTATGGGCACAGAGTCACAAGTGCACCCCTCCGCCCACGCTTCATGTCACCCCAAACCCCTGGACTTTGTCCAGGTCACTGGATCGAACCCAGCTAGATCCTAAGGTTCCCGACGCAGAAGCCCGAGTAGGCACGTGTTCCCCCGTGACACTGTCTTGCGCGGCGCTGATCCCGAGGCAGAGCCAGCTCGTCGCCCTGACCCCGTCTCGCCCCCTCTTTGGTCTCTTACACAGATGACGAGTCTCCTGGGCTCTACGGCTTCCTGAACGTCATCGTCCACTCGGCCACGGGGTTTAAGCAGAGTTCAAGTAAGTAGCTTACGGAGGAAGGTGGGCTAAAAAGAAGCTTTGTCTTGAAGCCAGGTGTGGTGGTGCACAGTCTTCAATCCCAGCACTCGCGAGGCAGAGGTAGGAGGATCGCTGTGAGTTCAAGACCAGCCTGGGATTACACAGTGAATTCCAGGTCAGCCTGGGCTAGAGCGAGACCTTACCTCAAAAAGCCAAAAATAATAATAATAATAATAGTAATTTCAAAGAAAGATGTGAGCCGGGCGTGGTGGTTCACGCCTTTAATCCCAGCACTCAGGAGGCAGAGGTAGGAGGAGCTCTGTGAGTTAAGGCCACCCTGAGATTACATAGTGAATTCCAGGTCAACCTGGACTAGCGTGAGACCCTACCTCGAAAACCCCCCAAAAAAAACAGTGTGTTGAGTGTGGTGGCGCACGCCTTTGATCCCAGTGCTCTGGGAGGCAGAGGTAGAGGATAGTTGTGAGTTCAAGGCCAGCCTAGAACTACAGAGTGAGTTCCAGATCACCCTGGGCTACAGTGACAGCTACCTCAACCCCTTATCCCCCCAAAAATAAGCTTTTACTTGAGAAGGACTGTCAGATGAGGTGTGGGCAACCAGGGAAGTTGGTCAAGTGGCTACCAGAGGCGCCTGTGGCTCCTGACCACTGGGGCTTGGAGGTGCTTTCACATGCCTACCTCAGATCCTGCAAGCAGGTGGGCTGCCCCCTGGCGGGCAGGTGTTTTAATTACAAGGGTTAGAGTTTGAGAAGGAAGGCATGACAGCTGGGGGGGGGGGATCCTGAGCGCTGAAGTGTCAGGCTGGGCACACGCAGCAGCCCTACAGCAAAGATTTGGCATCATACCCTGTTCTCCTCTCTCTGCACCTACAGCTCCCCCAACCCAAAGTGGCTTCCTGTGCCTCACACTGGCCTGGAACTCACTGTACCCCAGTTCTCTGTCGAGCTGTCGCACTTACCTTCTTGTTGCTGGATAAAGCACCTAACCAAAAACAGCTTACGGGAGGAAAGATGGGTTCCCCGCCACCATATTTTTATTTATTTACTTATTTGCAAGCAGAGAGAGAGAGAGAGAGAGAGAGAGAGGGAGAGAGAGAGAGAGAGAGAGAGAATGGGTATACCAGGGCCTCTAGCCACTGCAAACAAACTCCAGATGCATGTGCCACTTTGGGCATCTGGCCTTACATGGGTAGTGGGGGATTGAACTTGGTTCATTGGGTTTTTGCAGGCAAGCAAGTGCCTTAACCACTGAGCCATTTCTCCAGCCTGGGGAGGAAAGGTTTTTATTTCAGTTTAAAGTCTTGAGGAGAAGCTCCATGGTGGTAGGAAATGATGGTAGAGCAGAGGCCGGACGTCACCTCTGCCACAGCAGGTGGAAAACAGCAGCAGGAGAGCGAGCTGACCAGCTCGGGCAAACTGGGGACTAAAAAACCCCCAGGTCCACTCCCAGTGACACACCTTCTCCAGCAAGGCTCCACCTCCCAAATTGCCACCAGCTGGGAACTAAGCATGCAGGGCACCTGAGTTTATGGGGGACACCTAATTCACACCACCACACTGCTACAGGTCACTTCAGGGTCTGCTTGTGTCATAAGAGCCTTCCCCAGACTCCGCCTTTAGCACTCATCATTCTGAGGGTGGGGGACGTATCTGAGCACTCACCCCCCAAAAGCCAAATGTCATGTTCATCTCTCTCCCTGCGTGTCCAGCATAGGATCCTTGTTGTGGAAGAGACTGTATGGACTAGAGACATGGCTTAGTGGTTAAGGTGCTTGCCTGCAAAGCCAAAGGACCCAGGTTTGATTCCTCGGTAACTACGTAAGACAGATGCCCAAGGTGCTGCTTCCATCTGGAGTCTGTTTGCAGCGGCTGGAGGCCCTGGTGCACCCATTTCCCCGTCTATCTGCCCCCCTCCCTCAAAAGTGAATAAATAAACCAAGCTTTAGAGGAGCGTTGCTCAGTGGCCCAAAAGTGGATATTCTGAGAGGTTCGGTTCCCAGCTCGCCCGGCAGGGAGGGGGCATTCCACGAGGGGTCACTGCCAGTGCCAACCAGTACTCGGCATCTTGTGTTAAATCAGCATTAAGACCACTTTTTCCTGATTTTGAAAATAATGTCTGCTCTAAAGAAAATGTAGGTGATATGGGAAAATACAGTCATCCCGTCTTCTGCCACCCTTCCCCCAGATCTGTACTGCACCCTGGAGGTGGATTCCTTTGGGTATTTTGTGAATAAAGCGAAAACGCGAGTCTACAGGGACACGACTGAGCCAAACTGGAATGAGGTGAGGAGACTGCTTCTACCAGAATGTTGTCCACAGAATCTAAACCTGCAGGGGCTCCCTAAGGGCTTCCCCCAAAATCCAGGCCACCACTAGAGGATGGTTAAGGGGGGCGGATCAAGTGGCATTGCCCAGAAATCTCACTTCTGTGTTCCTGAGCATTTTGCCCACCTACGGCCCCCACCCCGGCCACAGAGAAACAATCTGTTTTGCCCAGAGGTGTTTAGAAAGAGTACTTAAGAGTGCTTTTAAAAAAAATAATTTTTATTTGTTTTGAGAGAAGGAGAGAGAAAGAGACAGAGAGAAAGAAAGAGAATGGGTGCACCAGAGCCTCCAGGCACTGCAAACGAGCTCCAGATGCATGTGTCACCTTGTGCATCTGGCTTATATGGGTCCTGGGTAATTGAACAGAGGTCCTTTGGCTTTGCAGGCAAATGCCTTAACCACTAAGCCATCTCTCCAGCCTGAAAAGTGCTTTTTTAAAAAATAAACTAGGTGTGGTGACACGTGCCTTTAATCCTAGCACTTGGGAGGTAGAAATAGGATCACCATGACTTTGAGACCACCCTGAGACTCCAATAGTGAATTCCAGATCAGTCTAGGCTAGAGTGAGACCCTATCTAAACAACAACAACAACAAAAAAAGTCCAGCTAGAGAGATGGCTTAGAGGTTAAGGCACTTGCCTGTGAAGCCTAAGGACCCAGGTGCGATTCTCCAGGTCCCACGTAAACCAGATGCATAAGGTGGTGCATGCATCTGGAATTCGTTTTGCATTGGCTGGAGGCCCTGGTGCACCCATTCTCTCTCCCTCCTCCAACCCAAAATAAATAAATAAAATTTAGGATACTGGGGAGAATGGTGTTGCAATCAGGATCACATTGCTGGCAGAAATCACCTGACCAATAGCAGCTATGGGGGGGAAAAATAAAGGTTTATTTTGGCTTAGAGACTCAAGGGGAAGCTCCATGATGGTGGGGAAAATGACGACATGAGCAGAGGGTGGACATCACCCTGGCCCACATAAGGTGGACAATAGCAATAGGAGAGTGTGCCAAACACTGGCAAGGGGACACAGGCTGTAACACCCATAAGCCTGCCCCCAGGAGGCCTCCAGGAGGTGCCAATTCTCGAAATCTCCATCAGCTGGGAACCTAGCACCCAGCACACCTGTTTATGGGGGACGCCTGAATCAAACCACCATAAATGGCTCAGGGGGTGAAGTGCTTACCGTGCAAGCATTGAGGACCTGAGTTCAAATCCCAGCACCCACATACAGGCTGTGCACAGCAGCACTGATGCTGACCTCCGGCTTCCACAGGTACACACACACACGGGCCTACACACCTGTGTGCCCACACACTAATGTGCACTCACACACATGCATGTGCAAAAAATAAAATTAAGCCGGGTGTGGTGGCGCACGCCTTTAATCCCAGCACTAGGGAGGCAGAGGTAGGAAGACGTTGTGAGTTCGAGGCCACTCTGAGACTCCATAGTGAATTCTAGGTCAGCCTGGACTAGAGTGAGACCCTACCTCAAAAAAACAAAAAAATAAATAAATAAAATAATAATGAAATAAAATTTTTAAAAAATACCGGGTGTGGTGGCGCCCGTCTTTAATCCCAGTACTCGGGAGGCAGAGGTAGGAGGATCACCATGAGTTCGAGGCTACCCTGAGACTCCATAGTGAATTCCAGGTCAGCCTGGGCTGGAGTGAGACCCTACCTCAAAAAACCAAAAAAAAAAAAAAAAAAAAAAAGACACTAAAGGCAGCTGTGTTTATAAAAAATTAAGACATAGAATTTGCTTTTAAAGTTTATTTTATGAAGCTAGGGATTGAAGCCAGGACCTTGTTCATACTGAGCATAGATGAGATACACCTCCAGCTTCAGTTTATTCTTTAGAGTTTTAGGGTCACATAAGAAGTAAAGGAGGGGCTGGAGAGATGGCTTAGCGATTAAGGTGTTTGCCCACAAAGCCAAAGGACCTCGGTTTAATTCCCCAGGACCCACGTTAGCCAGATGCACAAGGGGGTGCACGTGTCTGGAGTTCTTTTGCAGTGTCTAGAGGCCCTGGCTCGCCCATTCTCTCTCTCTCTTTGTCTGCCTATTTCTCTCTCTGTCACTCTCAAATAAATAAATACAAAGAATATCTGCCTTTTAAAAAAATATTTTTTATACTTTATTTTTATTTATTTATTTGAGAGAAAGAGGCACAGAGAGGGAGAGAGACAGAGGAAGAATGGGTGCACCAGAGCCTCCAGCCACTGCAGTTGAACTCCAGACATATGTGCCCCATTGTGCATCTGGCTTATGTGGGTCCTGGGGAATTGAACCTGGGTCCTTTGGCTTTGTGAGCAAATGTCTTAACCACTAAACCATCTGTCCAGCCCCTTAATTTTTTTTTTGTTTGTTTTTGTTTTCTGAGGTAGGGTTTCGTTCTAGCCTAGGCTGACCTGGAATTCACTATGTAGTCTCAGGGTGGCCTCATACTCATGGCGATCCTCCTACCTCTGCCTCCCGAGTGCTGGGATTAAAGGCGTGTGCCACCATGCCAGGCTTAAAAAAGAATTTTATTTGTGAGAGAGACAGTGTGAATATGGGCACTCTGGGGCCTCCTGCTGCGTCTGGCTTTACATGGGGACTAGGGAATCGAACCCCAGGCCCTCGGGCTTTGCAAGGAAGTGCCTTTAACCCCTGAGCCATCTCTCCGTCCTGAATATCTGCATTTTTTAATAAGCACCACTATTGGAGATGCCGGTGTACCTAGTCTGAGTCAGACTGACAAGGATTCAGACAAGGAATATCTCTGAGTGTCCCCAGGACGATGTGAGGAGAGTCACGCAGCACACGCCCTCTGGGACGACGGGGCCATCATTTGTGAACCATGGTTCAGACGTGGTGCCGGACTACACTTGGACCTGTTTGTTCACGGGTAACTTTGCTTCTTTCTTGGGGCCACAGGAGTTTGAGATAGAGCTGGAGGGCTCCCAGACCCTGCGGATACTGTGTTACGAAAAGTGTTACAACAAAACCAAGATCGCCAAGGAAGATGGAGAGAGCACAGACAGGCTCATGGGGCGAGGCCAGGTCCAGGTGAGCTTGCCCTCCGCTCCCTCCGCACGCCCGTGTGCCCTTTCCCGGACGCCTCGCAGAGACGCTGAGGTGGCCAGCAGCTTCCACAGCTCCTCCTCTGTCCTCTCTGTTGTGTCCCTTCTTGTCCCCCGAAGAATTTCTGTTTATATGTATTTTTTCCCAAGCCCAAAGCCTCAGCTTCTCTATGGCTACAGTAGCCCCAAGGCACTCTGGGTAGATGGTGGGTACCTCGGCTGAAATTGGTTGTTGTGGGGTCATGCTTTATTGGAAAAGGAGTGTCAGATGAGCCGGGCGTGGTGGCGCACGCCTTTAATCCCAGCACTCGGGAGGCAGAGGTAGGAGGATCGCCGTGAGTTCGAGGCCACCCTGAGACTCCATAGTGAATTTCAGGTCAGCCTGGGCTAGAGTGAAACCCTGCCTCGAAAAACAAAAAAGAAAAAAAAAAAGAAAAAAAAAGGAGTGCCAGAGCCTGTTCAGGTCCATTCCGGGGTTTCCAGATGCGTCCCTGAATAAAATGCGCGTGCGTCCCTTAGGCTTAGTATAAGCGCCTCCGGAAGGCCCAGGGAATGTCCTCAGAGAGGAGTCCATTGCCCTGGAGACACCCCAGTGTTTACCACTTCTTGGAGAACAGGAGCTGGTACCGCCCACCCGGAAGAAAGTCCTGGATTCCATCCAGGGACCGTGGCACACGCCTATGATCCCAGCACTCTGGAGGCACAGGTAGGAGGATCACTGTGAGTTCCAAGAGACCAGCCTGAGACGACATCGTGAAGAACAGGTCAGCCTGGGTTTCAGCAAAAACCAAAGAGAGATGCAGTGCAGGGATTAAAGGCATGCGCCACCACGCCTGGCTCAAAACATTTTTTTTTTTTCTTTTTTGAGGTAGGGTCTCACTGTAGCTCAGGTTAACCTGGAATTCACTATGCAGTCTCAGGGTGGCCTCGAACTCAAGGCAATCCTCCTACCTCTGCTGGGGTAAAAGGAGTACCCAGCTCAGAACCTCCCGAGGGCTGGGATTAAAGGCGTGCGCCACCACACGCGGCTTCCTTACAGTACGTCTCATTAACAATTCCATCTGGCCTCACCCTGGTGTGGAGATGGGTTAGGCTTGGGTTCTGCACTCATCTGTGTGTGAGGCCACTGGAGGATTTGGCACATCAGACATCACCCAGAGGCATTGCCTTTCTTCTTCTGGGGCAAGAAGTAAAAATAGCCTTGTGGCAAAACAATGCCAGGAATGACAGAGGTGACTCTCCCTGGGTGACTTAGAGCTGCGAAGGAAGAGCCAGGTCTCCCCACGCCTATCAGCAAGCTCCTGCCCCCTGCTGGCCGGCCAGGGCGATGCACGCTGCTCGCTGGTTTTCACTGTGGGAGCTTGTCAGGTGGAGAGAGCACAGTTTAGCCGCTTGAGAGCAGATCTGAAAGCAGAACTGCCCCTCCCACTGCCCTGCCCCTGCCCCCCATGCGTAGCTCGTGCACCTTTTGCTCCTTTGTGTAGAAAGTCATCCCCCTGAGCCAGCCACATGGAAGGGTCATGTTTCCCCTTGAACACCAAGGTGGTTCTTGCATTTTTCCTATATCCCTGCACCTAGTCTTCTGTCTCTTACTTTTATGTATATTTTACTTAGTTGAGAGAAATAGGCAGATAGAGAGAGAACAGGCGCACCAGGGCCTTCAGCCACTGTAAACGAACTCCAGACACATGTGCCACCGGGTTCTGGGGAATCCACCCGAGGTCCTTTGGCTTTGCAGGCAAGCGCCTTAATCACTAAGCCATCTCACCAGCCCCAGTCTTCTTGTAAAACCAAAGCGTGACAAAGTTTGAGTGATACTCATGGCTCGGGCCCTTTGTTGGGTGTCACATCAGTTCATTTTTTTTTTTCCTTGACTATAACAAAATACCTAAGGCGAGTTACTTAAGAGGAAAAACAAGTTTATTGCACTGTGCTTTGGAGGATGAAATTCCAGGACGGGGCAGCCCGTGGGCTCAGCCTGTGGCAAGATCTTCTAAAGGCTGCATCCCGTCATGGTGGTAGTAATGAAGGGAGTGGATCTCGCAACAGGAAACTGGAGAGCAGGCTGATCTCATAACAGCTTGTTCCCACTGGAACTCCAGAGTCCCGTGGGAACTACTGTCATCCACCTTCCCCTCCCCCTAGGGCAACTCAGTGGCCTCAGGTCCTTCACTAGAGTCCACTTCTGAAAGCTGCCACCATCTCAAGACTGGCACTGAGGATGGCATCCATCCAAACCGTTTCACGTGTGCTTTCTCACTTGGTGCTTGTGGCAGGGCACGCCCGTGTGTGTGTGTGTCTGAGAGAGAAAGAGAGAGAGAGAGAGAGAGACTAGGGTGTGAATGTAGGGTCTTGCATGTTACATACTAGGCAAGTGTTTCACTACTGAGCTACATTCCTAACCCCCCCCTTTTTTTTTTAAATTTTAATTTGAATCAAGATCCTGCTAAGTTGCCCAGGCAGGCTTTGAACTTGCATGTCCTACCATACCTGGATGAAGCAAATCTTTGAGAAAGCTCACCTGACCCTCCAGGGGTCACCTCCCTAACCTGCCTGAGGACCCCCGCTGATCAGCAGAGTGCGCAGCCCCTGCCCTGTAACTGTATAGCATCACTCCCCTTTCTTTCTGTTTTGCTGGGAGTACAGGCGTGTGCCCACCACACCCGGCTGTGTTCGTTTTTCATGTATTGATTTATTTTTATTTATTTATTTATTTGTTTTGAGGTAGGGTCTCACTCTAGCCCAGGCTGACCTGGAATTCACTATGTAGTCTCAGGGTGGCCTCGAACCCACGGAGATCCTCCTACCTCTGCCTCCCAGATGCTGGGATCAAAGGCTTGTGCCACCACGCCCATCTTAAAAATATTTTTTTTGGCCAGGTGTGGTGGCATGCGTCTTCACTCCCAGCACTCAGAAGGCAGAGGTAGGAGGATCACTGTGAGTTCAAGGCCACCCTGAGACTACATAGTGAATTCCAGGTCAGCCTGAGCTAGAGCAAGACCCTACTTTGAAAATAATAAGTAGGGCTGGAGAGATGGCTTAGTGGTTAAGCACTTGCCTGTGAAGCCTAAGAACCCCGGTTCAAGGCTCGATTCTCCAGGACCCACATTAGCCAGATGCACAAGGGGGCGCACGCATCTGGAGTTCCGTTTGCAGTGGCTGGAAGCCCTGGTGCGCCCATTCCCTCTCTCTCTCTATCGGCCTCTTTCTCTGTGTCTGTCGCTCTCAAATAAATAAAAAATGAAGAAAAAAAATTAAAAAAAAGAAAATAATAAATAAATAAAATAAATACTTTTTTCTATCTACTTGATTGAGAGACACAGAGAGATAGACAAAAAGAGAGAACGGGCACACCAGGGCCTCCTGCCACTGCAAACAAACTCCAGATCCGTGCCTAGACTTTGCGCGTCTGGCTTTATGCGGGCTCCAGGGCTCGGAGGGTTTGCAAGTGAGTGCTTTAGCTAATTTCTTGCTGTCTGTGCTTTTGCATCTGCCTGAACCCGGGCCATTCCTCACCCACACCCCAGGCCCTGGGCCCCTCTTTCGGCCTGCGTTACGCAGCCTTGCTCAAGGACAAACCCAAAGATGCACCAAACAGTTGCTCGGTTCCTCTGGCGGTTCATCAGTCACAGCCAAGGGAAATGCAGAACCTGCCAGTCTTTGAATCACCTGGAATCCTCAAGCCCTAGAGGCCTAGGAATGGCGAAATTCGACCCAGTGCCTCTGAGTACTGTCACTGGGGAAGCGGAGATCTGTCTCTGTAGAAAAAAAAGAGCGGAGCTCCTTTAATCAAACCAAACCCTGTTTGGAAACCGTGTGTCATGTTGCTGCCCTGTGAACAGAATACGTCTCTATGTCCTTGCTTTTTCCTCAGCCTGAGTGTCCTGCCCAGTACAGGGAAGAGTGAAAACTGGGAGCTGGGGGGCAGGGAAGGAAAAGGGGCTGAGTGGGGGAGGAGTAGGAGATAGTGACTCACTTGCGGGGGGCCACTGACAAAGATCCCTCTCTTAACCAAACTAGTCAGACTGTTTGGTTAATAACAGCAAGCACGTCTTATTCAGGGCAATGGCGATATGGAAGAGAGACCTTTGTATAGAACAAGGCTTGGGCTAGGGCTGCGGCTCAATGGGTAAAGTGCTGGCTATGCAATTCCCAGCATCCACGTAAAATGCCAGGCCTAGGCCTGTAATCCCAGGGCTCGCTAGCTAGCTGGGCAAGCCAAATTGGGGCAGACCCGGTCTCAAAGAATAAGGTGATGGGCTGGAGAGATGGCTTAGCGGTTAATGTGCTTGCCTGCAAAGCCAAAGTCCCCCAGGTTCAATTTCCCCGGGACCCACATAAGCCAGATGCACAATGTGGGGCATGTAGTCTGGAGTTCCTTTGCGGTGGCTGAAGGCCCTGGTGCACCCATTTTCTATTTGCGCCTCCCATAAATAAATAAATAATAAAATTAAAAAAAAAAAAAGAATAAAGTAGCTGGGTGTGGTGGTGCACACCTTTAATCCTGGCACTTGGGAGGCAGAGGTAGGAGGATCATGGTGAGTTTGAGGCCATCCTGAGACTACATAGTGAATTCCAGGTCAGCCTGGACTAGAGTGAGACCCTACCTTGAAAACCCAAAAAAAAAAGAAAAAGGAAAAAAGAACAACGTGAAAAGCAACTGAAGAACACAGTTGACATCTGCCCCTGGCTTCCATGTGTGCATACGTGCCCCTCACACACACATACACACACCACACCTCCATGTGTACACACATGCCCCTCACACACACATGCATGCACACACCACACACATAAACAAGAAAAGGAATAGAGCTCAACTCCAGATACTGTGTGGACACGTGGGGATTTACAGCCAAAGAGCAGAGTGAGAGAATTACTAAGAGGAAACATAATGACTAAGGGGGGGGGGTGGAATTCTGGCTGGACGAGCCTGACGGGATTCTTGCTGAATGCAGATAGCACCTGGGGGGGAGGGATGAGGAATCTAATATGCACCTGTAACCCAGCACTTGGGAGGTACAAACGGTGAGATTAGCAGTTCAAGGCTAGGCTCAGCTACAAAGTGAATCTGAGGTCAGCCTTGGCTGCAAGAGATGTTGTCCAACACACACACACACACACACACACACACACACACACACACACGGGGGAGGGGGATCAGATAATAGAGTAAAGGTCTCTAGCAAAACTGATTTGGCAGGATTCTTGTGTAATCTGCGTTCTTGGCATGTTCAAGGATGGGGCCAATTTGAAAAAGCATTCAGCCTGACTAGTTTGGCTAAGAGAAGAATCATTGTCTGTTCCTCCTAAGTGATTCATTGTCTCCTACTCACCCCCCCCCCCTCGGCTTGTTTCCTTACCTATAAACTAGAGTGGGGCACGTGGAGTGGTGACGGCTCACCGGTGGGTCACTCTCGGGCCTCGTCTGTGTTTGCTTTCTTTATTTGCCGTCACCATTGTTACTATAGAGATGGTGGAAAATGCCAGATCCTGCCCCGGCTCTGAGTCTGACAGAGAAATGGGAAACATGGCTCCTGGAGCCTCATTAAACAGGAAGGAACCCCAGTGTCCCCCCATAAAGGGCCTGTATGACTCACGCCGCCTACACAGTGGCCGGCTTGGCTTCTGGAGAATCCAGGCTCCCGTCCACGTCAGCCAAGGCTTGTTTGTGGCACCCCTGAAGAAAGGAAGCTGGGGAAGGGGCCGTGGTGGCTCCTGGGGGACGCGTGTCAGGGAGAGGCGTCAAGAACCGCGGGGTCCCAGACTTCACGGGCTGAGGCTTTCCCAGTGATCTCGGGGCACCCTCCACGCGGTGCCACGTTGTGCCTCGTTGCTGGAAGTGGGGACTGCCACTCCCTCAACGTCCCCCCCGTCAGCAGCCTTGGCTGGGTCGTTGAGTGGAGAGACTTCCCGTGAGATGCAGGCAGGCAGGGGACCGGGAGTGAGGACGGGAGGAAGTCCAGACTCTTCCTGGGGTGGAAACCCACCGAGGCCCTAGTGAAACTGCCCAAACCCGTCGTCGGGCAGCAGGTGGCAGGCTCTTCCGGGGCCGTTGTCCTGGCGCAGCTCGCTTTCTGCTCTCTGCATGGCACTGGTGGGCACTGGGTGCAGGGGCCTGCGGGCCGGAGTCTTGCATTGATGCCTCTGTGACCGCGCGCGCTTCCGCGAGTACTGCGGTTTCCCAGTGTGCCGTGGACACCTGATGGGACTGCTGAGTCCGGCAGCAAGTTGGCTTATTATTTATCTTTTTTTTCTTCTTTCCCTTTTGGTTTTTGAGGTAGGGTCTCACTCTAGCCCAGGCTGACCTGGAATTCACTATGGAGTCTCAGGGTGGCCTTGAACTCACAGCGATCCTCCTACCTCTGCCTCCCGAGTGCTGGGATTAAAGGCGTGCGCCACCATGCCCGGCTAAAACTAGATTTATTTATGTTTGCTTATTTATTTATTTATTTATGAGAGAGAGAAAGGGGCAGAGAGGGAATGGGCACAGCAAGGCCTCTAGCCACTGCAAAGAAACTCCAGGCACATGCACCACCTTGTGCATCTGGCTTACGTGGGTCCTGGGGAATCGAACCAGGTTCCTTAGGCTTCACAGGCAAGCACCTTAACCACTAAGCCATCTCTGTAGTCTGAAACTACTTTCTTTAGCAGTGCTGGAGATCAAACTCAGGGCCTTGCACATGTTCAGCAAGTACTGTACCATAGAGACTGATCTACATGCCTAAAACCCTCTCTTACCTTCTCTTTTTTTTTCTTTCTTTTTTTTTTTTTTTTTTTTGTTTGTTTGTTTGTTTTTGTTTTTTGAGGTAGGGTCTCGCTCTAGCCCAGGCTGACCTGGAGTTCACTATGTAGTCTCAGGGTGGCCCCGAACTCACAGCAATCCTCCTACCTCTGCCTCCCGGGTACTGGGATTAAAGGCGTGCACTACCACTCCTGGCTTTTCTTACCTTCTTAAACCTGACTGCAAAGTCTCTCTGGGATCAGAGTGGTCTCCGTGCCAGGGCTCAAGAACAGACTGTAGTCCCAGGGGTAAACTTGGAATCTAGAGTGGGAAATCTCTCCCAGTCTGCACACTGGGAGCTGGTTACAGTTCAAAAGCATTGGGCAGAGCTGGGGAGACGGCTCAGAGGAGAAAAGAACTCGGTGACTTATCTGGCCAGACCAGCAGTAGTAGCAAGCAGACCAGCCCTGGGTTGATCAGTAGCTCCAGGGCCTCATTTGATGCCTGCTCCAGTGGGCTTCATGTTTCCTCCGCCCAGACCCCTTCCCCTGACCTGTGTGAACCTGATGGCCCTAACCTGATAAGCAGGCCCCTGGGCAGCTAGCTCTCACCACGACATCCACTGACCACAGTTGTTCTTTCAACCTGGCCCAACCCCTGAAAGACAGTAGTGATGCCAACTGTCCTGAGACCACTGGGGGTGAGAAAACAGGTGCCACCTGCCCCCTGCCTGCGCAGAGCAGCCATGGTTCCCTCTGAGACCTTACAAACCAGAGGGGACCCCCAGTGGTACCCCGAGTACTTCCGCTTCTCCCTGCACTGCTATTTCCCAGCCCCGCCCCCCTCGGTAATCAGTTCTTTCAAGTCCCAGTTTCTTGCTTATTTATCTGGTTCGTTCGTTCGTTCGTTCTTTCTTTCTTTCTTTCTGTTTTGGTTTTTCGAGGTAGGGTCTCGCCCTAGCCCAGGCTGACCTGGAATTCGCTGTGCAGTCTCAGGCTGGCCTCTTACCTCTGCCTTCTCTGGGATTTATCTAGCGCCCTAAGAACGCTAATCCTGGGGGCGGAATCTGGCCCTTGCTGCTGGATCCACCTCTTGGGGGCTTGGTGCTGGGACGGAGACAGCCAACCAGCAGCGGCTCGTGGAAGGGAAGGGTTTATTTCAGCCTAGTGCCTCCAAGGAAATTAGGAAATTTTCATGGTGGGGGCGGGGGGGGGGTTGGCAGAGGTGGACAGCTGGATCACATTGTCACTCCTCAGCAGGGCTCAGAGCTCACAAAGAGTGAGTTAAGCCCCAAAACACCCAGTGGGACTAGACTAATAGCAGACCAGGTGATGGCTCCTCCAGCAAGGCTCCGACAGCTAGGGATTAAGGAGGAGGCTTAATCCCAAACCCGCTAGGTTACGGGGACTCAGAGCAGCACAGGACTACACTGAGGGTTATATGCCAGCAGTTTAAGCCACAAATAGGGGGGTTCTGGTGGAGAGCTGGCCTGGCAGCATCAGGACCAGTGGGGGTAACTGCTCGAGAATAGACAGTGGCTGGAGCCCTGCGCGGGACTGCTCAGCACTCCCACAGCTTGTCTGGGGTGAGCAGGGCCACGCGCAGGGTGCCCTCGGCCTCGAGCCCATTGAAGGCAGGGCATGTGATCTGAGGGCACTGACTAAAGGCACTGCAGGGCCTGGAGTCGTCTCCAGAGCTCGCTCTACCAGCTGAAGTGGACGGAGCAGTCACACGCGTGTTAATCAGTGTCTTGCCCCAGTCAGACCACAGGAAACCAGCCACTTCAGAAGGAAGCTCAGTTTTGAGAGGAGACTATGACATGTCGGAATTCCAGTAACCAATAGGCTTGGGGGCGAGGGGGGGTGTGATTTTCCCATACACTGACAAAAAAAGCAAAAATACAGAGGAATGTAGGGGTGATGGGAAATTACGGTCTTGGCTGGCCCAACTGCAGGGCGGAGCTTCCCGTGAAGCCTACTGCTCAAAAGGCCTCGGAGACCAGGAACTTGCTACTGTGCTGCCCTTGGAGCCTCCGGGCCCCTCGCGTCGCGTGTCCCCCAGCGCCATGCAGGGCTTCCTCCACCCCAGCTGGGCAGGCCGGAGCCGGGCAGCCTCCGCTGAAAAACACTTGTGCGCCCGAGGCACTGCCTTGTGGACCCACATCCGAGGCCTGGTGTGCAGGGGCAAGGTGGGCTAGTGAGTGGGTCTGGGGTCCCAGGTGGGCTTGGGAAGGGCGGGATCTCTGTCACCTGTGCGTCTCACATAGTTCCTCTCTCTTAGCCCTGGGCTGGCCCAGTCTCAGGACTGCTTCTCTGTGTCTTTCTCTGACCCCGGGGGTTTTTGTTGTTGTGGCTATGGTTTGTTTGATGTTTTGGTTTGCTTTTTCAAGGTAGGGTCTCACTCTAGCCCAGGCTGACCTGGAATTCACTCTGAAGTTTGAGGCTGGCCTTGAACTCACAGTGATCCTCCTACCTCTGCCTCCCAAGTGCCTGGGGTTAAAGGCACGCACCGCCACCTCGCCCTGCTGACCCTGGGGTTTTTGAAGCTCCTCCTCGGAGGGGAAAGGCAGGGATTTATCCGCTTGACTTGCTTCTGAGGAAGGAAAGGCACCATGGTCTCCTTCCTTGGGCATCCAAGACACAAATGGGCCTGTCACAGGATGCCTACAGGTAGAAACCTCCCCAGGCACCTGTGCTGTGGAGCCAGGTCAAAGAGCTGTCCCACACCACAAACCATCCCACCCCCAAAAGAGTCCAGTTCTTTGTGGAAGAGCCCAGGGAATAATCGCTGGTAGTTCTTTCTTGTTTTGGGGGTGCTGGAGATCCAAACCAGGGTCTTGTACATAGCAGGAAGAGCTCTACCTCTGAGCTAGACCCCCAAGTCCCAAAAGATACCTCTTCTCTTTCTTTCTTTTTCTCTTTCTTTCTTTCTTTCTTTCTTTCTTTCTTTTCTTTCTTTCCTTTTTAAACAAAAACCCTCATGTGTTTATTAACCTGGCCTGTTCGTAGTCTCCTTGGAGCCTGGCCAAAAAAGAGAGAGAAAACCTTCATAGACAGGCTTCACATGGCTTGTGGCAGTCATGAAAATTTTGTTTCAGGGACATTAAGTGGCAGTTTCCTGTAGACTAAAGTGCTGGGTAATGTTCTAGAAGGGTCCAAGTCAGAAGGGACTACAGGGGTACTTTCTTTCTTCCAAGCCTGATTCCACGCCATAGGACTGACCTGCCCTGGGTTTATCTCCTGCCACATGCCACACCACAGCACCAAGAGAAAATACAATTTGTTGCTCTTGGGTTTTTATGTCCCCATCCCCACCTCTGCCGAAAGTTGCTACAGAAATCCTGTCTTTATACCAACCTCTTACCTCCGCTGAGCATCTTTCAGCACTTCTGGTAACGGGACACAGATCCTTGGGTGGACAGGGAGGTTGGGGCGCATGGCTCTGAGCTGCCACACTTGAACCAGAGTGGGATGCAGAGGTCCTAAGGTTCCAGGGCTTCCTTTTTAAATTTTTTTTTTTGATATTTTATTTTTATTTATTTGAGAGAAAGAGTGGGCACACCAGGGCCTCTGGCCACTGCAAATGAACTCCAGACGCATGCACCATCATGTGCATATGGCTTACGTGGGTTCTGGGCAATTGAACCTGGGTCCCTTAGGCTTCGCAGGCAATCACCTGAACCACTAAGCCACCTCTCCAGCCCGGTTCCGGGGACTTCTAACAACAGCTCCTTTCCCCTCTCTGGCCGCGCTTGGCCTTTGGACAGAGGGTCTGGCTGCAGTGGCTTCCTGCTTGCTGTGCAGGGTCTAGAACAGCCCCAAATGCGACAACTGCCAGCCGGGCCTCTGAGCGGACCCACGGGCCTCTTCCTAACCACGCCTCTTTGCTTTCAGCTGGACCCCCAGGCCCTGCAGGACCGAGACTGGCAGCGGACGGTCATCGCCATGAACGGGGTATGTTTTTCCCACAGAAACTTAAGAGTGGTCCCAGTTCTGATTTTGGAGTATTTGTATATACAGGAGATGCCTTGGGTATGGAACCAAAATATAGACACGAAATTCACTTACACTTCATATATATACTTAATCTCTCGATATGCATAGCCTGAAGTTGACTCCATGCATTTTGACTCATTAACGGGAGGTCAGGTGTGAGATTTTGCACATATAGTGTCACGCTGGTGCTCAAAACGTTTCAAATTTTGAAGCCAGGCATGGCAGCTCATGCTTGTAATCCTAGCCCTAGGCAGGAAGATGGTTGTGTGTTCAGGGCCAGCTTGGACTAGAGTAAGACCCTACCTTAAAAAAAAAAAAAAAAAAAAAAAAAACAAAGATCCAATTTTTTTTTTTTTTTTTTTTTTTTTTTTTTTTTTGGTATGGTCTTACTTTAGCTCAGGCTGACCTGGAATTCACTGTATAGTCTCAGGGTGGTCTTGAATCACAGAGATCCTCCTACCTCTGCCTCCCGAGTGCTGGGATTCAAGGCGGGCGCCGCCACACCTGACTCCCATTATTTGTTTTTAAAAAATATTACTTAAAAAGAAAGTGGCCTGGCTCCCATTATTTGTTTTCAAAAATACTATTAAAAAAAAGAAGAAGAAGAAAAGAAAGAAAAGTAGCCAGGTGTGGTGGCGCACGCCTTTAGTCCCAGCACTCGGGAGGCAGAGGTAGGAGGATCACCGTGAGTTCGAGGCCACCCTGAGACTACAGAGTAGATTCCAGGTCGGCCTGGACCAGAATGAGACCCTACCTCGGAAAAAAAAAAAAAAAAAAAAACAGAGAGAGAGAGAGAGGGAAGAGGTGGGGCAGCAGGGTTTGAGTGGGCCTCTAGAGAAGCCAAGCTCTGTATGGTCCTCATGATGCTTGCCTCTTACTGACTCGGGCTTCCCCCACCTCACTCTGGGACCTTGACCTCTTTGTCCTGGGTTGTTTTTTTTCATGGTAGGGCCTCACTCTAGCCCAGGTTGACCTCGAACTTATGGCGATCCTCCTACCTCTGCCTTCCCAGAGTGCTGGGATTCAAGGCATTGTTGGAACTCTCAGGGGCCCCTAAGGTCTCAGGCTACGAGGAAGAGAAGGTGAGAGGCCTGTGCCCTTTCTTCCCACTGCAGATTGAAGTGAAACTTTCGGTCAAGTTCACGAGCAGGGAGTTCAGCTTAAAGAGAATGCCTTCCCGCAAACAGACGGGGGTCTTCGGAGTCAAGATCGCCGTGGTGACGAAGTGAGTACTGAAAAGCAATGGGCAGTGGGCTAGCCCACCAGGGACACTGTGCCCTGCGGGCGTGTCTTCAGGAAAGAGCAGTCCTGTTGCCTCCTCCCGGTGCTTGGCTGCATGGGAAGGCCTCTCTCTGAGCGCCAGGGAGCGAGTGCAGCCTCTCGCTTAGACCTCCTGTGTTTACTGCAAAACCAGCTCAGGAATGTCCTCGCCTCCTTCCTTTGGAAGCAGTGGGCTGATCCCGCCTGACTCCTCCGGGGACAGAGCCGCGCTGGCTTGAAATGTGTCCTGATGCCGAGTTCCTGTTGAATGCTTGTTGAGCCCCACCCTTCCGTCTGTCTCCAGGAGAAGCCCCTTTGTGGGCTTGAGGGTCATTCTTGGAATACAGGCTCTCCCCGCTCTCAGGTCGTTTCCCCAGGATGGACTCATACCAGACCCCCGGCCTCGCTGGTCTTCTGTGCCGAGGCCCGTGCCAGGCACTCGCATGCGTCCACACACCAGCACCCACAGTGAGGGCCCCTCCTCAGCTCTCCAGTATAAGCACGTGAGGGGGGCTTAGGAAAGAACCTGGATCTGAAGGAAACTGAATGGCAAGCCTCCGCATAACACTTGGCTTCTGAATTTTTTATTTTTTATTTTTATTTTTTTTTTTTTTCGAGGTAGGGTTTCACTGTAGTCCAGGCTGATCTGGAATTCACTATGGAGTCTCAGGGTGGCCTTCAACTCATGGTGATCCTCCTACCTCTGCCTCCTGAGTGCTGGGATTAAAGGCGTGCGCCACCATGCCCGGCTGGCATCTGTCTTAAAAGCATTCTGGTTCCCGGGTCCTGCCTGGAAGTATAGGATTTGTCTGTGGCTACAACCCAGAAGAGGGTTTAGGGTGCTTGGGCAACCCTGAGGGCGTGTGCGTTCAGCACACGTGCAACGCCTGTCACGCGCAGGGCTCACCTCTCAGGGTGATGCCAGGAGACTCACTTTGCACGGTAATCAGGTGGCAGGCCCAAGACCTAGTCCCATCTCCCCTTCTGGAGGCAAGACTGCATTGCAGGATGCTTTTCGGGCCTTCTGTTAATTCAAGACTTGGGATCTCTTTTTATTTTTTTTTTTAATCTTATTTATTTAGCAGAGAGAGAGAATTGTACTTCCTATGGTCAACTTCACATAGAAAAACCTTCTCAGCTGTGGGTGCAGCCCAGAGCACTTACCTAGAGTATGCAAGGTATGTCCTGGGTGTCCCCAACACAGGAGGAAAAAAGAAAGCCTGGGGACTTTTCCCACAGGGAAACTTTGTAACGTGCCAGGTGATTGGCTACTTCAAAAGGAAACTTTGTAACGTGCCAGGTGATGGGCTACTTCAAAAGGCAACTTTGTAACGTGCCAGGTGATGGGCTACTTCAAAAGGAAACTTTGTAACGTGCCAGGTGATGGGCTACTTCAAAAGGAAACTTTGTAACGTGCCAGGTGTCTGGCTTCCTCAGAAGGGAACTTTGTAGCTTGCCAGGTGATTAGCTACTTCAAAAGGAATTCTCTGGGGCTGGAGAGATGGCTTAGTGGTTAAAGCACTTGCCTATGAAGCCTAAGGACCTAGGTTCAGCTTCCCAGAGCCCACGTGAGCCAGATGCATATGGTAGCGCACTGCGTCTAGAGTTCGTTTGCAGTGGCTAGAGGCCCTGGTGTGCCCATTTGTGTGTGTGTGTGTGTGTCTCTCATAAATTAATAGTTTTTTTAAAAAGGAAACTTTGTAACTTGCCAGGTGATTGGCTACTTTAAGCCCTTAGAGCATCCTTGATAGGTAATTGCATTGACGCTTGTGAGCTCACAGCCCCAGACCTGTCACACCTGTCTCCAGGCATGCGGATGGCTAACAGGACACCGTCAACCTGTCCTTTCCCCCTGCAGGAGAGAAAGGTCCAAAGTGCCCTACATCGTGCGCCAGTGTGTGGAGGAGATCGAGCGCCGGGGCATGGAGGAGGTGGGCATCTACCGAGTGTCTGGAGTGGCCACAGACATACAGGCACTGAAGGCGGCCTTTGACGTTAGTGAGTATTATTGCCCAGGCAGCGCGGGCTGGACGTGGGCCTAGCAGTCTCCACACCAAGACTCCAGGGAGGGCTGCCATGTCATTCTTTGTACCTCTTCTGGTTTGCTGTTTTATTACTTCCCAGTGTGATGAAGGCTGGGCGTGGTAGTGTAAGCCTATAATTCATCACAAATTAGAGGCCAGCCTGGGCTACATGGTGAGACCCTGTCGCAGATAGATATATGATTGATTGACTGGTTGATGGGTTGACAGATATTAGACATTAGACAGCACACCTGTAATGCAAGAACTGGGGAGGCAAAGGCAGGAGGATTACTGCAAGTTCAAGGCGAGCCAGGGATACATAGAGAGACCTGCCTCAAAAAAAAAAAAAAAAAAAAAGGCGCGCTCAGCCGTTAAAGAAGCTTGTTTACCAAGCCTGCTAGCACAGGTATGGTTCCCCAGTACCCATGTAAAGCCAGATGCACAAAATAAGCACTTGTGTCTAGAGTTTATTGGCAGTGTCAAGAAGCTCTAGCACATTCATACACACACACTCTCTCTATATTTCTAATAAATAAAAGTATTTTTTAAAGAAAGAAAAAGGACTGGAAGTCAGGCATGGTAGTGTACACCTTTAATCCCAGCACTCGGGAGGCAGAGGGTAGGAGGATCGCCGTGAGTTCAAGGCCACCCTAGGACTACACGGTGAATTCCAGGTCAGCCTGGGCTAGAGCGAAACCTTACCTTGAAAAAAAAAATTTTTTTAAAAGAAGAAAAAGGACTGAAGAGATGGCTTAGCAGTTAAGGTGCTTGCCTGCAAAGCTTAAGGACCCATGTTTGACGCTCCAGGTCCCATGTAAGCCAGATGCACAAGGTGACACAAGCACACAGGCTGCACATGTACACAAGGTGGCGCATGCATCTGGAGCACAGCACAATTACAGTGGCTGGAAGCCCTGGCACACCAGTCCCGTCCCCCCCACACATGGACGCCCCAGTCTGTTGGGCTTGCCTCAAAATTAAAAAATAAAGCCAGGCATGATGGTGCACACCTTTAATCCCAGAATTTGAGAGGCAGAGGTAGGAGGATTGCTGTGAATTCAAGACTAGCCTGAGATTACATGGTGAATTCCAGGTCAGCCTGGACTAGAGTGAGACCCTACCTTAGAAAGAAAGAGGAAGGGAGGGAGGAAAGAGAGAGAAAGAAAAGAAAGTAAGTACGAAAGAAAGAAAGAAAGAAAGAAAGAAAGAAAGAAAGAAAGGAAGAAAGAAAGGAAGGAAAGAAAGAGGAAAGGAAGGAAGGAAGGAAAGAAAATATCAGCTGGGCATAGTAGTGTGCCCTGTCGTTCCAGCTTCTTGGGAGACTAGAAGATCACAAGCCCAGGAGGTCAAGTCCTGTGTCAGAAACCAACCAGTCCTTCGGCCATTCTAGTCACACCTGCCAAATTAGACCATGGCTTACATGGGATGTAACTTGCTGCCCTGGGATAGACAGGAGGTGCTAAGCCCAAGATCAGTGCAGTCTGACGGTGGCTCCCTTGAGGATGCTGTGGAGCAACAGGCCTAGTTTGTACTGACACTGTGGTGTCTCCACTTATCTCAGTAACCTGTGTGCCTTGCCAGAAAGGCAGAACTACCCCGACTGCCAAGCACAGACTTGTGAGCCTCCTTCTCCCCCAGAGGAGCCTTGCCCAGCGTGGTCAGAGAGCAAGGACTCTCAATCAGGGCTCAGCAGGACTTGGTGCCTGCAGAACCATCTCAGGACACATAGCACCCATCCTGACCTGAAGTCCTGAGGACCCAGGCGTCCTCCCAGCTTCTCGTCTGGGTACAGAGAGTCAGTGGCCACCGGAATCTGAAGGAAAGCATCAGTGTCGACCGTGAAGGAGCTCAGATAACCCCAGTGACGTTCTGTTAGTGGAAGGTCCCACCACTGGGGCAGCTGCTGCGTATAGGGCAGAGTAACTCAATTCCTAGGCTTCACCACCTCCTCCTGCCCAGGCCCATCTGGCTGTGCAGCTAAGCCGCACCTCGTGGGGCAAAGGAGAAGTGTGGAGAGAGGACTGGAGAGATGGCTCAGCAATTAAAGGTGCTTACTTGCAAAGCCTTACTGCCCGGGTTTGATTCCCTGTACCCACACAAAGCCAGATGCTCAAAGTGGCACATGCATCTGGAGTTCTGTTTGCAGTGTGGTAGGAGGCCATTTAAAAAAGAGAAAGAGAGAGAGAAAGAAGAGAGGGCTGGAGGGATGGCTTAGCGGTTAAGGCATTTGCCTGCAAAACCAAAGGGCCCTGGATCGATTCCCCAGAACCCACGTTAGCCAGATGCACAAGGGGGCACATGCATCTGGAGTTCATTTGCAGTGGCTGGAGGCCCTGGCATGTCCATTCCCTCCCTCCCTCCCTCCCTCTCTCTCTCTCCCTCCCTCCTTCTCTGTCAAATACATAAAAATAAAATATTTTTAAAATATGTTTTATAGAGAGAGAGAGAGCTGGAGAGATGACTTAGCAGTTAAGGCACTTGCCTGCGAAGCCTAAGAACCCATGCTCGACTCTCTGGTCCCATGTAAGCCAGACGCACATGGTGACGCAAGTGCACAGGGTCGCACATGCGCACAAGATGTTGCGTGCCTCTGGAGTTCGCTTGCAGTGACTGGAGGCCCTGGAGTGCCAGTCGTCCCCTCCCCCCCCCCCGCCGTCACTCACTTGCTCTCACTCTCTTACATTAAAGAGGAGAGGAGAGGAGAGGAAAGAAAAGAAAAGAAGAGAAAAGAAAAGGCCAGTCTTCTGGGCTTGCCTCAAAAAGGAAAAAGCAAAGACGCTAGTGTTTGGGCGGAAGACGACGGAGGCCGCGCGCAGAGCGGAGAGCTGCAGGCGTCGGGCGGCCCTGGTGGCCTGTGTCGGCCGAGGCCGAGCTGCGAGCCCAGCCCGGGGTCCTCACGGCGGCGCCGCTCTGTGCTCTTCCTAGATAACAAAGACGTGTCGGTGATGATGAGCGAGATGGACGTGAACGCCATCGCCGGCACCCTGAAGCTCTACTTCCGCGAGCTGCCGGAGCCCCTCTTCACGGACGAGTTCTACCCTAACTTCGCCGAAGGCATCGGTGAGCGCTCACCTCGGCCTTGGGGGAGGCATCCCCCCACCTCCCTGCCTGGCCGCTGGCGTCCTTGGGAGGGCGAACCCAAGCTGCTCCCCTGTGCCCTGGTCCACGTTCAACTCAGCCCAAGAAAGCTGGCTGTGCGCAGTTGGGAACAAGAGCCAAGCCTCTCTTCCCATCCCCAGGGGGCCACCTGCTAACCTCACCCTTCCGCGCCCAGAGGGTGGCCAGCTAGCGCTGTTTCTGCTGAGTCCAAGTGTGGGGTCCTCAGGCTGCAGCCCTCCTTCCTGTAGACCAGGCCAGGGGGGATCCCGGTCCCTCTTAACTCCAGATCCTATCCCAGTCAACCAGAGGTCCAAGCCCAGCCTTGACCCTCAGTGCACCCGGAGGGTGATGCCCAGAGTGGGTATTAGCCTATGAAGCAGTTGCAGCCTCCACCTCACCCTTAGGAGGACCCAGCTGGCGCGTCCGTTCCTGGAAGTGCCCCTAGGGGCACATGACAATCAGAGATGCTCCCAGCGCCCAGTGGGGCTGGGTCCCTCCAAGCTTCCTTCTCCCCACTCTGCCCTCCATCCCCGGGTTCTTCTTACATGCCTGTAGCAACAGAAGGTGGTCAGTCACACAGCCTTGAGATGTGGGCACGCATTCTGGACGGCTCATATGCCACAGAGATGCCCATCGCAAGGTCCTCGGTGTGTGTGGGGATGGGGGAGAAGGGGAGGAGGGGTCAGGCTGTATGAGCCAGGACAGTGATGGGCCTAGAGGGCCTGTCATTATCACGGTCCCTTGGGTGCTCCAGTCTTCCATCCTTGGGAGAGGTGTCCAGCTGGGACCGGGGCCCTAGGAACTAAGCCTTCCCCTTCCCGCAGCCCTCTCGGACCCCGTGGCGAAGGAGAGCTGCATGCTCAACCTGCTGCTGTCCCTCCCTGAGGCCAACCTGCTAACCTTCCTGTTCCTTCTGGACCACCTGAAAAGGTAGCCCCTGCTCTCCCTCCCGTGCAGCCCAGGGAGCCACGCAGGGGTGGCCCCTTTTCTCCTCACCCCGTTTGCAGTCACCCCTTGTGGAGAACAGAGTTGTTGCAGGCAGGTTCGCATTGCTGGTGGAAATCACCCAACCAAGAGCAGCTTGTGGGGAAAAAAAAAAAGGCTTGTTTTGGCTTACAGGCTCGATGGGGAAGCTCCACAATGCCAGGAGAAAACAATGGCATGAGCAGAGGGTGGACATCACCCCCTGGCCAACATAAGGTGGACAATAGCAACAGGAGAGTGTGCCATACACTGGCAAGGGGACACTGGCTATGACACCCATAAGCCTGTTAATTCCCAAATCTCCATCAGCTGGGAACCCAGCATTCAGAACACCTGAGTTTATGGGGGACCCCTGCATCAAACCACCACAAGAGCCATTGCCACGCTCCTCCCTCTGTACTTGGCCTTAAGTGAACTGAGCACTGGAATCGCCCTTTACCCCAGAGTTGGTCCAAGGGGCCCTTTGACCTTGAGTACTCTCCGTCCCGGGCTCCTCGGGCTCTAGGGCGACCTCTGCTTTCAGCACAACCAGAGTTGAGACTCCTCCCCCCCCCCCACCATTCCCGCTGTCTGTGATTTGGAATGGGCACAAGGCAAAAAGGGCTAATACCTGCCGTGACATTCCCTGGAGACTCCAGGGGACCCAACCCCTTCACCCCTCTCTTGAACGTAATATCCAAACACCACCCTCTGCTCTGACGCTTTATAGGGTGGCCGAAAAGGAGACGGTGAACAAGATGTCCCTACACAACCTCGCCACGGTCTTCGGCCCCACGCTGCTTCGGCCCTCGGAGAAGGAGAGCAAGCTGCCCGCCAACCCCAGCCAGCCTGTCACCATGACTGACAGCTGGTCCCTGGAAGTCATGTCCCAGGTACAGGAGACACACTGGAGCTCACGCCGCCCAGGCCCGACACAAGGGGGCCCCTCCCTGCCCCACCTTGAGTGTCCTGCTGGTCGTTCCCACTTCCAGGCCAAGAGTCAGAAAGGCCCTTTCCTGGGCTCACACCGCCCGCAGAGGGACAGGGAGGGCTCAATCGCTCTGCTACTCTCTGAACCTGGCTGGTTGCAGGGCCCGGCGCCCACCCGCCGGTGGTCCTTCACGTGCATCCATGCCAACTAGGGTTGGCTTAAAACAACCCTTAAGTCGTATGGAGTCGGGAACCCACCCCGGTTCCGTTACCAGCTGGATCAATCAGCACCCTGAGCTGGTCTTGAGGGTTAGGGTCCAGTTGACCCCCCCACCCAGCCATGGCGCCGAGCTCCCCTCTGAGCCACTCTCCTCTTCCTTCCTTGCCTGGGCAGGTGCAAGTGTTGCTCTACTTCCTCCAGCTGGAGGCCATCCCCGCCCCGGACAGCAAGAGGCAGAGCGTCCTGTTTTCCACTGAAGTCTAAAGGTCCACCCCAACAGCATCCTTCAAAGGCCAATGGAATGGCCTGGAAACCTGTGACGGAGGGGGCCGTCCACAGAGTGGGAATGGAACATTCTTGTGCTGTAATTGAGTCTCTCCCAAGCTCCAGGCCCAGCAGTCTGCAAAGAGAAAAGAACGCGGAGCACCAACGCCCCCCCCCCCAGGTGGCCTATTGTGTGTCTCTGCAAGCAAGCCCCAGGTTGGCCTCAGACTGTGCTTTTCCGCACTGCCACCAGAGGGCGCCCCAAGCCAGCAGGGCCTTGTTGAGCGGGCCCTGGGCTGCGTGAGAAGAGGCAAGAGAGTGGTTTTTATGAACTTAATTTATCAGAGAGTTAAAAAAGAAAAAAAAAAAATTCTACTGGATCACTTGTCATGACACTCTCTGGGGAGTAGGGGAGGCCACCAGAGTCCCTCACTGTCGAGTCTTGAATAAGTCATAGCTGCTGCTTCATACGGTGGGGGTCGCCACCATGTTCCTATATGGGGGGGGGGCATACTGAACTCCCTGACTTAGATATCCGACCCTGATTTGTAACGGGGTTTGAGACGCTAAGTTAATGCCATTGTAGCATCTTGACTCTGCTTGCTTTTCTGTTTGTTTTTTTTTTTGTTTGTTTGTTTGTTTTCTTTCTTTCTGGAAGGATTCCTGTGCAGAAAAGGCAATTAGCTTCATGCTCTTTTCTGTTGCTTTTATTATTATTATTTTTATTTTTCTGTTTGTGTGCTTCTCAGAGGCAGCTCCATGTACAGTCCAGAAGTGTCTAGGGACCAGACAACCGAGGGAAAGGATGCCGGGGTTCTGCACCATCCACTTAACTCCCCCAGAGAGACAGACTGTGTCCGTGGACTCGGACTCCCTGGCTGGCGTTGGTTCTCCTTATTGACTCATAAAGGCCTTGATTTCTGTGGCCTCCCTCCGCCCGCTCTCCCATGTCCCCGTTGTCCCCTACACAGAGGGCTTCCTTTGCCCCTGTGCTCAGCCGAGCAGACTCAGTTAACTTTTGTAGAAATTTCCTCCCAGCAGCATCAGCTGTGGCTGACTGATGGCTTGTTTTAAAACTTCGATCCGAAATAGCTTTTTGATACTTGACTATTTTTCAGTTTTATACATAGTTTCTAGTTTTGTTTTTTGTTTCGTTTTGTTTTTTCCTAACAGATTCAGATACTAATAAGATACTAGAATGTATTCCATGGGCATCTGTGCCCTGCATCATCTGGTCTTCTCCCAAGAGCCAGCTCTGTTCTCATCCGAAGCCACACGGCTCATGTCTCTGGGTCTCCAGACGCATGGGCAGGGGGTGTTGGGAAAGCCAGGCCTGGGGCTGGGAGCTCCCACAGCAGACAGAAAGACAGACCCATCTACCGCCCTCCCTCCCCTCCCACCCCATACTTTCTGTACCTGGGCGGGAGCCATACCATTTTCTGTACTCTGCCTGGCTACCTAGTGGGAAAAGCCATCAAGTATTTTAAAGAAACTAATCTATAAGGAGTTGCAGCACTCTTTAAAGCGGGGTTGGAATTCCCACACTTGGGAGGCTGAGGCAGGAAGTCTGCTGCAGACTCACCGGGCCTGGCTCAGCGGGAAACCGCGCAGGCTTGGTGCTAGGACTGCTCGTGCTGAGGAGGGAGACAGCGTGGCTTGGGGGAAACGTAGGCTGGCTGTCACACGAGAATACCAGCGCCCCATTCGCACACCCCGTCCGGCGTCAAGCCCACAGCGCGTTGCGCTCCATGACAGCCAGGGCCACTGTCCCCTTTGCCGTAGAACCTGCCCAAGGCATCGGGTGGAAAACAAAAGCCCTTCCTTATCTTCCTACTGTGTTTACTTCCCCAGCTTTTTTCTCTCTCTCTCTTGAGAGAGCGCTGCCCTGTGAGCGGTCAGGACGGAAGCAGCCGAGCTCTTGCATGATTTTTGGACCCAATGGGCCCCTCTGGCCTGGCTGCCCCCCCCCCCATCCATCTCTGCGCCCCTCCAGCCCTACAGCAGGATCACGCTTTGCTCCGAAAGGCCAAACCCAACCCGTATTTCTGCTCCCTCTGGTGTCTCTTAATTTGCATCTGTCGCCTTGAAACTGGAAAGCAATAGATTGATGTCTGTGCCAATTTGTGTCACTCGCCCACCTCTTTTCTTCCTTTGCTTTTTATTTATGTGGTGTGCGTTGTTGGATGGCGGGAAGGCCGCCCTTCCCTCCTGTAGTTGTGAAAGTACTCCTTCGCACCGAGCCGCGACAGCGGGCCCTGAAGCCGGGGGGACCCCCGTCCCACACTTTGCAGGCCGTGGGTCGACAAAGCCAGTGAGCGGTTGCAAAGAGTACAGTATTCTCCAGGAGTCGGGGACCGGGGGGAGGACCCTCAGCCTTCCCTATTCAAAGAGAGTCACGGTCCAGAGTCCAGTGTGACTGTCCACAGGGCGTGCTCGCCGGCTCTAAAGCAAGAAGCGTCGTTTTGTGGCCTCAGACCTTGGGTTCTGTCCACAGTGGGCTTGGCTTCCTGGTGGTCGTCCAGCCTCCCCGGTGGGGGGCCTGGTCTCCTAACTGCATCCTGCTGCCGAGCTCAGCCATCTGTACCCCTCTGATCAGGGAAGGACCATGGATACTTCCATTAAAGTCACATGAGACTACTTCTGTTTGTGGTGGTTTGTGGATTAAGGGAAAAAAAAAAAAAAGGTCTTTAATCCCAGCACTTGGGAAGCAGATGCAGGAGGATTGTCTTGAGTTCAAGGCCACCCTGAGATTACATAGTTTAATTCCAGGTCAGCGTGGGCAAGACTCTACCTCGAAAAACAAAAAACAAAAAAGAAAGAAAGAAAAGAAAAGGGCTAAAGAGATGGCTTAGCCATTAAGGCGCTTGCCTGCAAAGCCAAAGGACCCCGGTTCGACTCTCCAGGACCCACATAAGCCAGATGCACAAGGGGGCGCATGTGTCTGAAGTTCGTTTGCAGTGCCTGGGGGTCCTGGTACACCCATTCTCTCTTCCCCCCTCCCTTTCTCTCTCTCTCAAATAAATAAATAAAATATATTCAGGAAAAAAAAAAGGAAAAATCTGGGAGCTGATGTGGTGGCACACGCCTTTAAATCCAGCCCTCAGGAGGCACAGGTAAAAGGGTCACCATCACCGTGAGTTCAAGGCCACCCTGAGACTACAGAGTGAATTCCAGGTCAGGCTGGGCTAGAGCGAGACGCTACCTCGAAGAACAAAAACAAAACCAGTGGTCAGTTGCTGCCTCTGGGTGGACCCCATGTTCATCTGGGCTCAGCCAAGATTCAGGCAGCTAGTACACATGGGAACCAGGGCTACAGAAACTCCCTGAGCAGTCGGGCCACAGAGGGGAGGGGGGTCGGCATGCACCACAGCAGGAAAGCCTGGCTCTGGTGAGGGCCGGGTGCCCACGGGCAGGTGCCAGCCAAGAAGCTTGAAGACAGGAAGCAGCAGCTGAGTCCCCAGTTGTGGGGCATTCTGGTTTCGGGGTAGACTATGACCTTGACTGAGGGAAGAGAAGCCACTGAGGGAAATGCAGTTCTGACCCTACGAGAGGAGGGACCGGACAGCTGGTCAGTGTTCCTGGGGTGGGACAGGAAGCACACACCCCATTCCCCGTGATCCCCGGGACAAACCCCCTTAGCCTCCAGTGGTTTCTAGTGGCACTGCCGTGGCGAAGTGGCCAGATCCTGCCGTCTTAGAGTATGAAAAGGGACATTATGTTCTTAGCCTCCTCTATCTTTGCCCTCAAAAGTCTGTCCAGATTACCAGGAGGCAAACGGTCCGGAGGGTAGAGTCCATCGTGGTGGGCAAGGAAGGTGTGGCGGGAGCAGGGAGCTGGTCATCCTACGGGCAGGCATGAAGAACAGGAAGGGGGGCTGGGCTGTGGCACCTCAAGGCCCACTCTCGGTGACCCACTTCGCCCAGCAAAGCACCACCTCCAAAAGGCTCCACAGCCTTCCCAACCAGCACCTCTTTTCTGGAGACCAAGTACTTAAACACATGAGTTCAAGGCCACCCCGAGACTATGTACTTGCCAGGTCAGCCTGAGCTAGAGTGAGACCCTACCTTGAAAATTCAAAGAAAAAAAAAAAAAGAAAGGAAGGAAGAAAAAAGAAAGAAAGAATCAAGAAAGGGCTGGAGGGATGGCTTAGCAGTTAAGGTGCTTGCCTGCAAAGCCAAAGGACCTAGGTTCCATTCCCCAGGACCCATGTAAGCCAGATGCACAAGGTGGCCCAGGCATCGAGTTTGTTTGCTATGGCTGGAGGCCCTGGTGCTCTTATTCTTTCTCTCTCTCGCTCGCTCTCTTCCTTTTTCTCTTCCAAATAAATAAATATAGGCTGGAGAGATGGCTTAGTGGTTAAGGCACTTGCCTGTGAAGCCTAAGGACCAGGTTTGATTCCCCAGTACCCATATAAGCCAGACGCATAAGGTAGTGCTTGCGTCTGGAGTTCATTTGCATTGGCTAGAGACCCTGGTGTGCCTATTCTCTCTCTCTCATATATATAAGTAAATAAGATACTTAAAAAAATAAATATAAATAAATAAAATGTTTAAAAAGAATCAACAAAGCCGGATATGGTGGCACACACCTTTAATCCCAGCACTTGGGAGGCAGAGGCAAGAGGATTGCTGTGAGTTCGAGGCCACCCTACATAGTGAATTCCAGGTCCCAAGTCAGCCTGGGCTACAGTGAGCCCCTACCTCAAGAAAACAAAACCGGGGGTAGAAAGATGGCTTAGTGGTTAAGGCGCTTGCCTGCAAATCCTAAGAACCTATGCTCGGCTCCCCAGATCCCACATAAGCTAGACGCACAAAGGTGAGGCAGGTGCAAGGTCGCACATGCCCACTAGGTGGCGCAAGCATCTGGAGTTGAATTGCAGTGGCTGAGACCCTGGCGGGCCCATTCTCTCTTGCTCGCTAGCTTGTTCTTGTTCTTTCCCTAGGGGGAAAAAAATTTAACAAGGTTGCACCTTTATCCCTGGATTCTGCAAAACCTCAAAAGCTCCATCCCCACCGGACAGGCATGTTGACACTGGATCCTCCCCTTCCCAGAAAGTACGGTGGCCAGGAAGGGCTTCCCGGAACCAGCCAAAAAAATAATAGTGAGCGCCCTTTCCCGGCCTGCCTGGCTCTGTTTGGAAAATAAACACACACACGAACACACAGTTTCTCTCTCCCTCTCTCTCTCTCTCTCTCTCTCTCTCTCTTTCAGTATTTATTCAAAGGACAGAGAGAGAGAAAATGGGTGCACCGGGGCCTCCCGCCACTGCAAATGAACTCCAGACACATGTGCCACTCTGTGCATCTGGCTTTCCATGGCTACTGGGGAATTCAACCTGGGGCATCAGGCTTTGCAAGCAAGCCCCTTTAACCATTGAGCCATCTCTCCAGCCCCCTTCCCCCGCGGCTTCTTTTATATCTCTTACTAGGAGTTGATTCTTTAGGCAAGAGCTGACTCCCCACCAGGTCTCTTGAGTGTGAGGGCCAGGTCTGGCCACACCTGGGCCAGGGGCAGGACCATTCACTGTTGCCTCAAATCTGAGGTCATCAACTCTTCAAAGCCTCCTTCAAAGCCTTCAAAATTCAACGTCTTTACTTCTTTTTTTTTTTTTTTTTTTTGGTTTTTCGAGGTAGGGTCTCACTGTGGCCCAGGCTGACTTGGAATTCACTGTGTAGTTTCAGGGTGGCCTCGAACTCACAGTGCCACCACGCTCAGCTCAACAACCTCTTTACTTCTGAGGAAAACAACACCGTCACTGCATACATCCCAGAGTGAGCATGCGAGCAGAGGCTGGGGTCTGCGTCTTGATGCTCCCTGTTCCCACTACTGTTTTTTAAAATTTTATCTATATATATATATATATATGTATATATATATATATATATTATTTGGCAGAGAAAGAGGGAGAGAGGGAGGGGTGTGCCAGGGCTTCCAGCCACTGCAAATGAACTCCAGACGCATGCATTCCCTTGTGCATCTGGCTAACGTGGATCCTGGGGAATAGAACTTGGGTCCTTTGGCTTTGCAGGCAAACAGCTTAACTGCTGACCCATCCCTCCAGCCCCTAAAATTACTTTTTTTTTTTTTTTTTTTTTTTTTTGGTTTTCGAGGTAGGGTCTCACTCTAGCCCAGGCTGGCCTGGAATTCACTATGAAGTCTCAGGGTGGCCTCAAACTCACGGTGATCCTCCTAGCTCTGCCTCCCAAGTGTTGGGATTAAAGGTGTGCACCACCACCCCAGCTATTTATTTATTTGTTTGTGGGAGAAAGGGAGAAAGAGAAAGGCTGATAGAGAATGGGCACTTCAGGGCCTCGAGCCACTGCAAACGCATACCAGATGCATGTGCCACCTTGTGCATCTGGCTTATGTGGGTGCTGGGGAATCAAACCTGGGTCCTTGGACTTTGCAGGCAAGTGTCTTCACCACCAAGCCATCTCTCCAGCTCCCCCCCTCATCCCACTACCTTTTTGCTGGATGAGACTTCAGACAGCAGCCTTGGCCTGGATGCAACAGTACCTGTCTGTATGAACTCACAGGTTGAGAACTCCTGGCATCGTGCCTTATTTGAGTGAAGGGAGGGCTAGGGTTTCATGCAGAAATCTCAAAAAGGCTAGGTGTGGTGGTGCGCACCTTTAGATCCCAGCAGAGGCTGGATCGAGTAGGAGGATCAACATGAGTTTGAGGCCAGCCTGGAGCTACTGAGTGAGTTCCAGGTCAGCCTGGGCTGAAGTGAGACCCTGACTCAAAAACACCAAGACAAGACCTGCTGGTATCTGGCTAAAAGCATATAGTATGCTCACCAAACTGCCCTGTAAGCACTTCTCCTTATTTTCATACCCATCTATTAAGGCTACTCTCACTTTTGGTTAGAGAAGCTTCTCTTTGCAGATGGCAGTGACCCTGGGATGACTCAGAAGGCACCATGGTGTTGAGAAGAAGTGACAGAGGAGTGCTCAGCACTGAAATATCTCAATCACACCTTCCAAGGCTCAGGATCCATTGCAGAAGAGGTGGCAGAAAAAAATGTAAGAGCCAAAGGAAGGGTAGGACTCCTTACAACGTCCTCCTCCAGACACAAAATGGCCTGGATATCCATGACCTCGCAGTGCCTGGTACTACCTACACGTGGCCCTCATAATAGGAGGAAAAGATCATGACATCAAAATAAAAGAGCCGGGCGTGGTGGCGCACGCCTTTAATCCCAGCACTCAGGAGGCAGAGGTAGAAGGAGTGCCGTGAGTTTGAGGCCACCCTGCCACTACATAGTGAATTCCAGGTCAGCCTGGGCTAGAGTGAGACCCTACCTCAACAACCCCCCCCCAAAAAAAACCATAATAATGATAAATAATAAAAAAAGAGACTAATTCAAAGGCGGAGGGGATATGATAGAGGGTAGATATGGGGAGGAGAAACTGGGGGAAGGGAAGGAACAATCATGGTAAATTGTCTGTAATTATGGAAGTTGTCAAAAAAAGTTTATGGGCTAGAGAGATGGCTTCGCAGTGAAGGCGCTTGCCTGCAAAGCCTAAGGACCCAGGTTCAATTCCCCAATACCCATATAAGCCAGATGCACAAGGTGTAGCATGGAGCAGGAGTTCATTTGCAGTGGCTGGAGGTCCTGGCACACCCATTCTCTCCTCTCTTCTCTCTCTCTGCCTCTGCCTCTTTCTCTGTCTGTCTCTCTCAAATAAATAAATGAATTAAATATTTTTAAAGAAGTTTTTTTTAAAAAAAGCTGAAAGAAAGAAAAGAAAAGAAATCTCAAATAGACTTACATACCCACTTACCCTCCGTGGCTCCCAATTGCCTTAAAAGGCAGCTTTTACAGGATCTAATGATGGCTGTTGCAAATAGTTCTGGAAAGATAAACAGGAAAAGTGAGGGGGTGACAAACTGCTCTTGAAGAGGCCCAAGTGGCTTGATCTGGAGCCATGCCCACAGAGCAGCAGGCCACCCCAGGACTGGAGGAGGTTCGGTCCTGGCAGATGAATGGGAGTGGGGGACTGTGGACCTGGGTAGGGTGTTGGAGCCCATATGACCTAACTGGTGTGGGAGAGAGCTGCCAAAACCAAGCAGAGCCCTGCGTCACTCTGGTTCTCACAGAAAGAGCAGCCAGAGACGTGACCAAGACAGGCATATCCAGAAATGAGCTCTTGAAGACAGACATCTCTCACACATGACCAGGTTGGAAAAGGGACCAGCTGTTCAGGGTTAAAATTGTGCCAAAAACCCTGAACCAGGCAGCCTGGCCCAGTGTTACATCCAAGAATGGCCTCGGAGCGTCTCTGGCCATCTCTCCAACTAAAACAGTCCTGTATTTTTTAAAAATTATTTTGTTATTGAGAAGTTTAATATATGAGCATACAGTAATTTGATTGTGCTCCCAACCATTGTCCCCTTTCATCCCCTCTCCTCCGCACCTCATCCCTCGGAGGTCCTCCTCTTTCAAGGTAGTCCTCCTGTTCTATTGTCTCACTCCTTTTGAACTCCTCATCCTCCATGTCAAAATGTTGAAGGGAAGCCGGGTGTGGTGGCGCACGCCTTTAATCCCAGCACTTGGGAGGCAGAGGTAGGAGGATGGCTGTGAGTTCGAGGCCACCCTGAGACTACATAGCGAATTCCAGGTCAGTCTGGGCTAGAGTGAAACCCTACCTCGAAAAACCAAAAAAAAAAAAAGTTTGTCAATTAGATGGCCAAGGACCGTCTTGCTGGGGAGGCACTGACTAACCCATTGTCCACATTTGCAATCTTGACCCCACATTCCCGTTCCTGTTGCTGAGTTCCAGAGTAAAACAGGGCCAAATAGAGGATGACGGGGGAGCCAGTGAGGACAGGGGAATTTCTGTTATTTCTTCTATTTCCTGAAAAAAAAACTTTTTTAATGCTGGGATAGATTGGGCGGGGGAACCACAGGAGCTCCAGCAGTCTCTTTGAGATATTTGTTTGAGAGAGGGAGAGAGACTATAATGAAAAACATTTTGCTATTATAAAGTATTTAAAACAAAGTAGGGCTTCTTAGACCTTTATGCTCCCCACTGGACAAACACTCCTGGCCATGCACAGTGGCTCGTGCCCAGAATCCTAACGGTAAGGACTGGGAGCAAGGTAGTTTTCTCCTGGTAGGTCATTAGCTAGGGCCTGGCCCTCAGAAACATGGGTGCCGCCTTGCCTGCCCTGGCAAGACTAGAACTCCATCTGATTCCATCTTATTCAAGATGGCTTCTAGCAACAACTCTACTCCACATTTGTGACTGCTCCAGCAGTCTCTTGAGATATTTATTTGAGAGAGAGAGACAGAATGGGCACATTAGGGCCTCCAGCCACTGCAAATGAACTCCAGATGCATGCACCACCTTCTGCATCTGGCTTACCTGGGTACTGGGGAATTAAGCCTTGAACCCGGGTCCTTAGGCTTCACAGGCAAGCACTTAACCACTAAGCCATCTCTCCAGCTCCAAAATGAAATATATTTTTAATTTTATTATTATTTATTTATTTATTTGAGAGCGACAGAGAAAGAGGCAGTGAGAGAGAGAGAATGGGCGTGCCAGGGCCTCTGGCTACTGCAAACGAATTCCAGATGCGTACGCCCCCTTGTGCATCTGGCTAACGTGGGACCTAGGGAATCGAGCCTCGAACCAGGGTCCTTAGGCTTTACAGGCAAGTGTTTAACTGCTAAGCTATATCTCCAGCCCCCAAAATAATTTTTTTTTGTTTTTTGGGGGTAGGGTCTCACACTGGCTCAGGCTGACCTGGAAATCACTCTGTAGTCTCAGGGTGGCCTTGAACTCATGGTGGTCCTCCTACCTCTGCCTCGCGAGTGCTGGGATTAAAGACGTGTGCCACCATGCCCAGCTTTCAAAATAAAATGTTAAAAAAAATTAGAAAACACCTGATGTGCCATGTATGGTGGCACACGCCTTTAATCCCAGCACTCGGGAGGCAGAGGTAGGAGGATCCCCTTGAGTTTGAGGCCACCCTGAGGCTACCTAGTGAATTCCAGGTCAGCCTGGGCTAGAGTGAGACCCTACCTCAAAAATAAATAAATAAATAAAAATATAAAACACCTGATGAGCTGGGGAGATGGCTTAGTGGTTAAGGCGCTTACATGTAAAGCCTAAGGACTCATGTTCAACTCTCCAGGTCCCACATAAGCCATACACACAGTGGCACAAACACACAATGGTGCACGTGTGCACAAGGGGGTGCACGCATCTGGAGTACAATTGCAGTGCCTGGGGGTCTTGGTGCACCAATTCTCTCTCTCTAACCCCCCTTCTCTTTCTCTCTTGCATAAGAAAAGTCCAGTCTGTTAGGCTTGCCCCCACCCACAAAACCCCTGAGGGCTGGAGAGATAGCTCAGTGGGTAAGGTGCTTGCCTGCAAAACCTAATGGGCTGGATTTTATTCCCCAGTAGCCATGTAAAGCCAGATACACAAAGTGACACATGCATCTGGAGTCTGTTTGCAGTGGCAGGAGGCCCTGGCATTCCTATTCTCTTTCCCTCTCTTCCCATCTCTATCTCAAACAAATAGTTTAAGACTGCTGGGGCTCCCATGACCACACGCCCACCCCCATCTATCCCAAGCAGGCCTGCCTCTGTGCCTTTTAAAAAAATATTTTATTTTTATTTATTTATTTGACAGAGAGAAAGAGAATGGGAGTGCCAGGGCTCCAGCCACTGAAAATGAACTCCAGATGCCTGCGCCCCCTTGTGCATCTGGCTTATGTGGGTCCTGGGGAATCGAACCTGGGCCCTTTGGCTTTGCAGACAAACACCTTTACTCCTAAGCCATCCCTCCAGCCCCTCTGTGCCTTTTGTTCTGAGATAGGGCCTGGCTACATAGCACAGGATGCCTCGGTTCTCCTTCTTCCTGCCTCAGTCTCCCCAGAGGTAGGGTTATAGATGGGCATGTGAACAGCCAGCCTACCTGAAGATTTCTTGACTTGTGATAAAGCAACTTGTGACTTGGAAGAAGGCTGGCCATAAGGTGGGCGCGTTACAGTCACTGGAACTGCTGGCCATGTGGCTCTGATCCTTCCAGATTCCCAGACGTCTATCACATGTCTGCCCCATCTGGAACAAATTGTCATGGCCACCACCACTTCCTGTTTCACGTTCTGAGAGCATTCTTATTTTGGGCAAAATAAAGTCTTTAAAGGAAAGTGGGTTTTTGTTTTGTTTTGTTTTGTTTTGTTTTATTGAGGTAGGGTCTCACTCTAGCCCAGGCTGACCTGGAGTTCACTCTGTAGTACCAGACTGGTCTCAAACTCACAGAGATCCTCCTATCTCTGCTTCCCAAGTACTGGGACTAAAGATATGTGCCACCACGCCCAGCTAAGATAGCTTTTATCCTGGTAGGTAGTTAGCTAGGGACTGGCCCACGGAAACACGGATTCTATCTTGCCTGGTCTGGCAGGACTAGAACTCACATCAGCCACCCAGTCTCATCCAAGATGGCTGTAAGCAACCACCTCATAACCCTACGTCAGCAACAGCAACAGCATCCTCCTTCTTTCTCAAATATTCCAAGGGGCGGCCCTTCCTGAAGTCAGTGTCTTGAGCCCACCAACCAATCAGGTCCCTCCCTTCCACACTCCAGTTCGGTGAGGCAGCTCTCTCCAGTAGCGTGTCTGGTTCATATCATTGCACCTAAGCCACGTGTGCGCGCTCTTAGCCCCTTTCTCAGAGATTTCTTTCCCGGAGAAAGATGTGAGGGACACTTTCTTGGTGTCCCTTCTCCCTCCCCAGCCAGGCTGGGAAAGGGGAGAATTTCTTGGGTGTTTTCTTGCTTTGCTGTCCCCTCTGTACCCTCCCTAACATATAATTTACCCTCCTCTGAGTCTGTATTCTCCATTATTTGTTTACATGAATAAGAATCCAACACTCGATTTTAGCCGGCTGCGGCACGCCTTTAATTCCAGGACTCGGGAGACAGAGGTAGGAGGATCGCTGTGAGTTCGAGGCCAGCCTGAGACTACAGAGTGAATTCCAGGTCAGCCTGGGCTACAGTGAAACCCTACCTTGAAACTCCCCCCCCCAAAAAAAATAAAAATAAAAATAAAAATAAAAAAATCCTGAGCTGCCGGTGTGCGAATGCTAATCCCACAACGCTCTCTGCTGCATCATTTTCCTTACCCTTTCTGTGCAAGTTCCAATCTGCAGCTTCTAAGAAAGAATGTCCTCTTTCCTCACACACTTCAAAAGGGTTTCTTTCCTCCTCCGGGGCTTCCCTAGAGATTAAGGAGGGGCGCAAGGTACACTGTACTTTCTTTTATGTGCCTGCGCGGGGGGGGGGGGGGGGACTTCCTTCTCTTCCCTTCCCCCTCACCACCACCCCTTCAGAAGCAGCTCACACATGCCATTACTACGGCTGCACACGTGATGGACACATGATCCCAAAGCTCTTGTGCAGCCGCCTTCCAGGATTAACCATTTTCAGCAATCTGATTTCTTATGTATTTGAGAGAAATGGGTGGAGGGAAGAGAACGGGCACGCCAGGGCCTCTAGCAGAGGAACTCCAGACACATGTGTCACCACGTGCATCTGGCTGGTGTGGGTCCTGGGGAATCAAACCAGGGTCCTTAGGCTTCGTAGGCAAGCACCATAACCACTCATCCGTCTCTCCAGCCCAGCAGTCTGACTTCTGAGGAACTAATTAGCTGTCGTGCCAACATAAAGAGGAGCACAGACCTTCTCTCCTGCCTTACTGGAATTCAGGCTGAAACGAAAGTGTGCAGGATTGGGGTGGCTAGACAAAGGCCCCATTTACTGGTCATCATGGCCAGTGGCCATGTGGACAGCGGCAGATAAAGTTACTCCATAGTGCACCCTTCCCCCAGGACATACAGGCCCCTCCCACATTGGCTTATATATGAGTACTCATATACATTTTTTTAAATATGAAATTAGCTCCAGTCCCCTTCTGTTTACAATATAGCTAGAATTCTGAACAAAAGAGGCATTTTCCCCTTAAATTGCGTTACATGTTCTTTTCTCGTAAGCCTGAAGCTGGCTAGTGTTGATGTTTTTTTTGTGTACTCTGTCTTTATGTGCGTGAGCTCTTTTTTTTTTTTTTTTTTTTTGGTTTTTCAAGGTAGGATCTCAGTCTAGCTCAGACTGACCTGGAATTCACTATGTAGTCTCAGGGTGGCCTCGAACTCACGGTGATCCTCCTACCTCTGCCTCCTGAGTGCTGGGATTAAAGGTGTGCACCACCATGCCCGGCTTTTTTTTTTTTTTTTTTGAAGTAGGGTCTCACTCTAACCCAGGCTGACCTGGCATTTACTATGTCGTCTCAGGGCGGCCTCGAACTCACTGATTCTCCTACCTCTGCCTCCCAAGTGCTGGGATTATAGGCGTGCACCACCACGCCTGGCTTTATTTGGCTTTTCTGTTGGTAGCATGAAGATCTCTCTTTCAGCCATGGAAAGGGTTCCTGTATGCGCCTGAGTTGTTTTTCTTTCTGGGCTTCCTCCGGCCAGCCTGCGGCCAGCTGGGCATCCCAAGGAAACTCGTCAGCTTTGGGCCACGGTGGCCAGGTTCATAGGCCAAGTGGATTTGGAAACAAACAGTTCATCTCTGTGTGCAGACACCTCCACCCTTGGCTAACAACTGCACATTTCCAACAGCACTTTTTTTTCTGTTGTTTTTTTCGAGGTAGGGTCTCGCTCTAGCCCAGGCTGACCTGGAATTCACTATGTCGTCTCAGGATCCTCCCACCTCTGCCTCCCAAGTGCTGCGATGAAAGGCGGGCGCCACCACGCCTGGCACAAGTGCACGTTTCTCAAGCCCGACAGCTTCATGGCAAGAATCTGAAGCCCGGTGTCCCCAGTGCTCATCTGTTGCTAACGATTGGAAACAGTTGTTTTTCTGGCTAAGACGTGGCCCACAGCCCTCATTGGTTCCAATCCCTCCAGCCACCGTCACAGAGGCAGCTGGTCCTGAGGGGCTCATTCAGTGATGGGACGACCCCCGGATCGTGGTGTCCAGGGTGAGAAAACAGAGGATCTGAGCTCCAGGAGGTCTCAGCTGCAGACCATCTCAGGGACAAGGAGGTCGAGCCGGCTCAGCATGGCCTGATGGGAGGGGAAGTGTCAGCCCTGAAGCGGCAGTGCTTTCAGACCATTCGTGGAAATACAGCAGCACCCCGATCCTGGGTCTAGGGAGGGGTTTCTACAACAATAGATGGCCACGGCACAGGCAGTGGGCCACCTGCTTTTTCAGAGCTGGGTCCGTTATTAAAAAATATATATATATATAGGGCTGGAGAGATGGCATAGCGGTTAAGTACTTGCCTGTGAAGCCTAAGGACCCCGATTCGAGGCTCGATTCCCCAGGACCCACGTTAGCCAGGTGCACGAGTGGGCGTATGAGTCTGGAGTTCATTTGCAGTGGCTGGAGGCCCTGGAGTGCCCATTCTCTCTCTCTCTCTCTCTCTCTCTCTGCCTCTTTCTCTCTCTGTCACTCTCAAATAAATAAATTAAAATAAACAAAAAGTTAAAAATTATATATATATATGTATTTGTTGTTCTTGCTTGTTTATTTTTTAATTATTAATTTATTTATTTATTTGAGAGCGACAGACAGAGAGAGAAAGAGGCAGAGAGAGAGAGAGAGAGAGAGAGAGAGAGAGAGAGAGAGAATGGGTGCGCCAGGGTCTCCAGCCACTGCAAACGAAATCCAGATGCATGCGCCACCTTGTGCACCTGGCTTACGTGGGTCCTGGGGAATCAAGCCTCGAACTGGGGTCCTTAGGCTTCACAGGCAAGCGCTTAACCACTAAGCCATCTCTCCATCCCTGCTTGTTTATTTTTAAAAATATTTTATTTTTATTTGTTTGAGAGAGAGAAAGACACAGAGAGAGAGAACGGCACTCAGGGCCTCCAACCACTGCAAACGCACTCCAGACGCATGAACCACTTTGTGCATCTGGCTTACGTGGGTCCTGGGAAATCGAACCAACGTCCTTTGGCTTTGCAGGCAAGCACCTTAACCGCTTAGCCTACTCTCCAGCCCCCTGTTTTGGCTTTTTGAGGTAGGGTCTCACTCTAGCCCAGGCTGACCTGGAATTTACTATGTAGTCTCAGGGTGGCCTCAAATTCACGGTGATCCTCCTATATCAGGCTCCATGTGGTGGGATTAAAGACATGAGCCACCAGGCCTGACTAAAAAATATATATATTTACTTATTTGACAGAGACGCAAAGAGACACATAGAGAGCATGGGTGCTCCAGGGCCTCTAGCAACTGCAAACGAAGTCCAAATGTGTCACCTTGTGCATATGGCTTTATGTGGGTACTGAGGAATCGAATCTGGCTCCTTTGGCTTTGATGGCAAGTGCCCTAACCATTAAGCTATCTCTCTAGCCACCTGCCTTTTAAAAGATTTTTAAAGTATTTATTTTGCAAGGAGAGAGAGAGAGAGATTGAGAGAGGGAAAATTGGCACCACAGGGCCTGTAGCCTGTAGCTTGACTCCAGATGAATGCACTACTTTGTGCATCTGGCTTTATGTGGTTACTGGGGAATTGAACTCAGGTCATTAGGCTTTGCAGGCAAGTGCCTTCACCACTGAGCCATCTCGGCAGCCTTTTGCAGGCCCCTGTTCTCAACGGCCAGTTCGCCGTGCCCATTGCTTGCTGTTTTTGTCCCTCCGGTCCTGTGGAGCTGAGGAGGGTGAGCAAGGACAGGGGAGGGAGATCAATAGGAACCGCTCAGGTGCCAGCGCTGAGGCCCAGCTCAGGCTGCTGTGGGACGTGGCGGTCCTGTACCCCGCCCTAAGATCACAGCCCGCCCTTGACTCCTTCACTGCCCGGACGTCGCGGCCTCCCTGGTCTAGCCTTCAGTCCCTTGCTCCTTCTCTTGGCATCTATCATCGCGGTTGCGCCCTCCCTCATGGTGACTGTCCTCCTTGACATTCCCACTGGTAGGTGACTTAGCAGCAGTCTCACCTGGCTGAGACCAGGTTTTGCTGCTTGTCATAGTTCCCTTCTCATTGCTGGGACAAAGCACCTGACCAAAAGCAGCTGATGGGAGGGAAGTTTTTTTTATTTTGGCTTACAGACTCGAAGGGAAGCTTCATGATGGCAGGGGACAGCATGGCATGAGCAGAGACTGGGCATCACCTCTGTCACAGCAGGTGGAAAACAGCTGAGTGAGCCAAACTCTGGCAAGGGGGAGCTGGGCTATAACACCCCTAAGCCCACTCCCAACAACACAACCTCCTCCAGCAAGGCTCCACCTCCCAAATTACCATCAGCTAGGGACCAATCATTCAGAACACATGAGCTTATGGGGGACATTTATTTATTTTTAAAAATATTTTATTTATTTATTTGCAAGAATAGAGAGAGAGAGAGAGAATGGGTGTGCCAGGCCCTCTGGCCACTGCAAATGAACTCCAAACTGCATGCATCACATCTGACTTACATGGATACTGGGGAATCGAACCCAGGTTGTTAGGCTTTGCAGACACGTGCCTTAACTGCTGAGCCATCTCTCTAGCCCTATTGGGGACATTTAATTCAAGCCAGCACACTGCTGCAGGCACCGGAAGTCTTAGAGGCTAGGGGCCTGGTGAAAGGCATTACTACTGTTAACGCCAGTACTCGGGAGGCAGAGGTAGGAGGATTGCCATGACCCTGAGACTACATAGGGAATTCCAGGTCAGCCTGGGCTAGAGTGACACCCTACCTTGAAAAACCAAAAAAGAGAGAGAGAGAAAACAACCCTCACTGCAAAGATAAGTTTCTCTAACTAAAAGTGAGCCCAGCATTGATATATGGACATAAACGTACATGTTTGGAAGGGCATTTGGTGGGCATGATATATCAGTTTAACCAAACAATTTGTGTAGCTTCACCCCAGGGCTCATGACCTCACCAGCCATAGGCTTTTGACTAGGTTTTCAGTACCAGGCATGAATTCCCTCCCATGGTGCAGGCCTCAAATCCAATCAGAGAGCAATTGGTTTCCCCCATGACAGACATGCCACCATTGCACCATGTGGTGCATTTTGACTGGATGGACAGCTGTATACTGGTGCAATAGTGGCATGACTGTTACCAGAATAGCCAACTTGCTTTGGCCAGGAATGCATCACTTTGTAGAAGGTGGTAACTACGGGATGATTCGTCTTTTGTTTTTTTTTTTTTTGAGGTAGGGTCTCACTCTAACCCAGGCTGACCTGGAATTCACTATGTCTCAGGGTGTATGGGAAGATTCTATTTTTTCTTAATTTTTATTTATTTATGAGAATGAGAGAGAGAGGGAGGATCGGCATGCCAGGGTCTTTAGACACTGCAAACGAACTCTAGACACATGTGCTACCTTGTGCGTCTGGCTTATGTGGGTCTGGGGAGTTGAATCTGGGTCCTTAGGCTTTGCAGGCAAGCACCTTAACTGCTAAGCCATCTCCCCAGCCCAAGATTCTTCACTCATAAAATACTGAGAATAAGTGACTGCTGTATGCTCAGCACTAATGAGAAAGCCCTACCACACCCTCAAAGGCTCAGGGAGCACAATGGAAGAGGAGGAAGGGTAAAGAATGAATGTGGGGGCTGGAGAGATGGCTTAGTGGTTAAGGTGCTTGTCTGAGAAGCCTAAGGACTCCTGTTCAAATCCTCCAGATCCCACATATGGTCAGACGCACCAAGTGACGCAAGCATGCAGTGCCATGCGTGCCTACAAGGTGATGGACGTGTCTGGAGTTCGTTCACGGTGGCTAAAAGGCCGTTGCACCCATTCTTTCTCTCTGCCTCTTTCTCCCTCCCCCCCCTCTCTCTCTCTCAAAAAATTTTGTTTTTGTAAAAAAGAATGAATGTGGGGTGGGAACCGGAGGATGGGGAGGAGCTTTGAAAGGCTGTCTTCAGGCCATGAAGTGGCTCTTGTATTTGTACCTTCAGAGCAACTGTCGTTTCCCACATAAGACCTGGACAGTATTGGGCAATCAACATTCCGTCCTGGGTGGTGGAGGAGGGAAAAGGGCATTAGAGTAGAAAAGAGACTAGTTAGAAAGCAACATAGCTACTTTTTCACCAAGCAAAAGGCTGAGCAGATATTTCCTGTTACGAAAAAAAAAAGTGGAAAATGAAAGAAGCAGAAAGACTTGTCTCGACAGCTGAGCCTGGGTTTATTTTGAGAAAGCTTGAGAAGGGCTCGGGCCAGGCGGGTCAGAGCAACTTCCTTTACAGAACAGGGGGTTCTGATCAAGGGGGTCACCGGAACCCTTTGGTTGCAAGGCCTTCCGCCTCGCCGGCCTCAGGGAAATGATCATTGGACAGGTGATTTGGGCCTTTTCAGGGAAATAATAATTCATTTCCTTTTAGAAAACATTTTTTATGGGCTGGAGAGTTGGCTCAGCAGTTAAGGCACTTGACTGCGAAGCCTAAGGACCCACATTTGATTCCCCAGTACGCAGGTAAGCCAGATGCACAAGGTGGCGCATGCACCTGGAGTTCATTCACTGGCCCATTATCTCTCTCTTTCTCTCAAATAAATAAATAAGATATTTTTAAATGCTTAAATAATTTATTTATTTTTAAGCTGAGAGGTAGATAGATAGAGAGAGGGCACTAGGGAATTGAACCCCAGGTCATCAGTGCTGTGAGCAAGCACCTTCAACCACTGAGCCATCACTCCAGCCCTGTTAGTACCTGTTAAAAGGATTTACCAGATAATCACAAGGTTGTTAGGCCAAACACAGAGATGGTTTTTTTTTTGTTTTTTTTTTGTTTTTTTGTTTGTTTTGTTTTGTTTTCGTTTTTTCGAGGTAGGGTCTCATTTTAGCTCAGGCTGACCTGGAATTCACTATGTAGTCTCAGGGGTGACCTCGAACTCACAGCGATCCTTCTACCTCTGCCTCCCGAGTGCGGGGATTAAAGGCATGCGCCACCACGCCCGGCCACAGAGGTGGGCTTTTAAATGGACTAAAGACAGCCCCCAAGACACTTTGGCTCTGATCCATCTCCACACTCCATCTCTCCACAGTCCAGAAGTTCTAATCGTTAGCCTTGTTGGACGTAGACATAGCTGCTTTTCAGGAACTTTGGTCCACAGAAGCTAAGCAGATTGCGTCAAGGGTTAGGTCCCGCCTGCAGAAGTTTTCAGCCTCTCCTGCAGAGCCAGCTCTGTGCCACTCTCTTTCTGGGGGATAAGTTGCCTCTCTGGCTGGTTTCAGGCTTCAACTTTCCATTTTTCCCAGCAAGGGGATTCCTGGTTTGGGTTGGGTTGGGTTGGGTTGGGGGGGGGCTTCAATTCTTTGGGGTGCCTTGTTTCTCAATCGCCTGGTTAAGGAAAGGGCATGCACGTCCTTAGAATGTCTTCTGCCTTGAGCTGGGCATGGTGGCGCATGCCTTTGCTCCCAACACTCGGGAGGCAGACGTGAGAGGATCACCGGGAGTTCGAGGCCACCCTGAGACTACTAAATGAATTCCAGGTCAGCCTCGGCTAGGGCGAGACCCTACCTCAAAAAGCTAAAACCAAAACAAAACAAGAAAAGGCTCATCTTCTGCCTGTCAGGAAGGTCACACTCAAGAGCTGAGTGTGGTGGCATAAACAACACCCATGAAAGGGATCCTTACTTGTGCACACGTCACAGGGAAATTGGACTGAAGACATAGTTCATAGGCCATTTGATTTTTTAAAAAAAATTTTGCAGCTGGGCGTGGTGGCGCACATGCCCTTAATCCCAGCACTCGGGAGGCAGGTAGGAGGATCTCCATGAGTTCGAGGCCACCCTGAGAACACAGAGTAATTTCAGGTCAGGCCTGGGCTAGACTGAGACCCTACCTCGAAAAAAAAAACTTTTTTTTTTTGCATGTGTATGTGTGGGTGGGTGCATGTGAGACGGACAGCGTCTCTCACTGAACTGAGAGCTCACTAATTTGGCCAGAAAAACTAGCCAGCAAGCCCCAGGGACCCACCTGCCTCTGCCTCCCCGGTGCTGGGATTACAGGAGGGTAGCATGCCTGGCATTTGACGTGGGTGCTGGGGATCTGAACTCATGTCCTCACACCGTGCGTAGCAAGCCCTTTACCCACATAACCATCTCCCAAGTCCTCTCATGAGCTATTTCAGTCTTGTGGTGTTTTTCTCAGAAAGGATAGTTCCTTTATAGGTAGTCTGGTTAGTTACACAAAAAATCTGGGGTGTAAGCAAGTCTAAGACATAATCCAGAACTAGGACAGTGAAGGGGTCCTTTGCTTTCATATTCTTCATATATCCTTCATTTTCTTAAATTAAAAAAATTATTTATTTCTTTAAGAGTGAGAAGAAGTGGGAGAGAGAGAGAGGGTGGGTGGGTGGGGAGGGAGAGAATGGGCATGCCAGGACCTTCAGAACTCTAGAGGCATATACCACTTTGTGCATCTGGCTTACATGGGTCCTGGGGAATTGAACCTGGGTCTTTTTCTTTGCAGGCAAGTGCCTTAACCACTAAACCATCTCTCCAGCCCAGTTCCTTCATTTTTTTTTTTAAAGATCTCTTCTTATTTACTTATTTATTAGAGACAGAGAGAGGGACAGAGAGAATGGGCATGCCAGGACCTCTAGCCACTGCCAACTAACTCCAGATGAATGTGCCACCATGTGCATCTGGCTTACAAGGGACCTGGAGAATTGAACATGGGTCCTTAGGCTTCACAGGAATGTGTCTTAATCGCTAAGCCATCTCTTCAGCCCCCTTAATTTTTTAAATAGCTATCCTTCCTTATAGCCCTAGGAATTTTAGTAATAACACTAAAATGAATCATTTTTTAAAAGATTTTTATTTATTTATTTGAGAGTGACAGAGAGAGAAAGAGGCAGATAGAGAGCGAGAGAGAGAATGGGTGCGCCAGGGCTTCCAGCCACTGCAAACGAACTCCAGACGTGCACCCCCTTGTGTATCTGGCTAACGTGGGTCCTGGGGAATCGAGCCTCGAACCGGGTCCTTAGGCTTCACAGGCAAGCGCTTAACCGCTACGCCATCTCTCCAGCCCAATTTTTTAAAAATATTATTTGAGAGAGAGAGAGAGAGAGATAGAGGGAGAGAGACTGGGCATACCAGGGCCTCTGGCCACTGCAAACGAACTCCAGATGCATATGCCACCTTGTGCATCTGGCTTTACATGAGTACTGGGGAATCAAACCCAGGTCTTTTGGCTAGGCAAGTGCCTTAACCACTAAGCCATCTCTTCAGTCCCCATTTGTTTTTCAAGATAGGGCCTCAACTCTAGCCTAGCCTGGCCTGTAATTCAATAGGTAACCTCAGACTGGCCTCTAACTCATGCTGATCCTCCTACCTTTGCCTCCTAAGTGCCAGGATTAAAGGCATGCACCACCACGCTTGGCTCATTTTTTTTTTTCTGAGGTGGGGTCTCATTCTAGCCCAGGCTGACCTAGAATTCAGTCTGTAGTCTCAGGGTGGCCTCGAACTCATGGTGATCCTCCTACCTCTGCCTCCCGAGCGCTGGGATTAAAGGCGTGCGCCACCATGCCCAGCTGGCTCAGTTTTTATAATTATGTATTATTGTGATGTTTGGAATTAAACCCAGGGCCTTGGACATTCTAAGCATATTGTGGCATTCTACCATACAGCACACTTTGAGACTTAAGAGTAACTTTCATAAAGTTTCAGAAAGTAAAATCATGATATACAAATATAAAATAAATGTGTTAAAAGTTTCATTAATCTTACTAATTAAATGCTGTGTGAACTAAAGCTCCTGAAAAAAAAAAAAAAAAAAGCCCTGCATCTACTTGGAACAAAGCTGAACTGACAGAGCTCCTGTGATCACAGAGAGATACAATGTTGCAGGAGCACAGTCAAACTACCTTGAGCTACCTTTAGTTCCTAAATAACCATTTACTGCCCACCTCTGTGTGTGACCTAACATCCTTGTGACTATGGGGTGAAACCTTATTGCAGTGTACTAATAGACCACCAACTTCCACAAGCCTAGAGGCTGAGAATGTCATCAGATAACATCTGAGGCCTATAAGACACATTCCAGCCCTCCCTCCGCCACAGCTTTGGTATAGTTCACCTGAACTTTCCACCAATGTTTTTGAAAAGTCCCTTAGCCGGGCGTGGTGGTGTACACCTTTAATCCCAGCACTTGGGAGACTGAGGTAGAAGGATCTCTGTGAGTTTGAGGTCAGTCTGAGTCTATTTCCAGGTCAGCCTGGGCTAGAGGGAGATCCTACCTCCAAAAACAAAACCAACAAAAAGAAAAGAAAAAAATGCCCTGGGCTTATGACTTTTGTAGTTCTGAAACTATAAAACCATCAGGAAATTGTTAATATGTTGGAACATTGAACTTAAGACAAAATGATTCTTTGTTCCCAAGTCCATGGTCACTTATATTTGGCTCCAGAGTAAAGGATCTCTTATTGCCTTTGAGGTAACAGCTGTTTTTTTTTTTTTTTAACTTTCTTTAAACTTTTTATTTGAGAGAGAGAATTGGCACACCAGGGCCTCAGTCACTGCAATCGAACTCCACATGCTTGCGCCACCTAGTGGGCACGTGCAACCTTGCACTTGCCTCACCTCTGTGTGCCTGGCTTATGAGGATCTGGAAAGTGGAACATGGGTCCTTTGGCTTGGCAGGCAAGCGCCTTAACGACTCCGCCAGCTCTCCAGCCTGACAGCTGTGTGTTTTGTGTCAACAGATCCTACTGCCTCTTCAAAGGAGAATCCAAGGATGAGACAAATGTACAGTGTGAGAATGTTGAAATAAACTTGCAAATTGAAGCAACATTGGCCTTTCCCACTGTTTGGAGAGTGTTGTCCTTAGGTCAGACTCATTTGCACTGCTATCTGTTTTCCACAAGTCACTGGATTATGAACGAGTGCAAAGGTCACAAAAGGCCTCAGTCAACCTGGAAGGATCAGTTCTAGCGTAACTTGCCATCGGAGATACCAGGAAACTGCAATTTGTTTTCCTTCCTTATTTGTGTGTGAGAGTGATGTGTATGTGCACGTGTTTGTGTCGGTGCCACTGTGTGGTGGGCAGAGGGCAACTTTCAGGTGTCCTCACTTTTCTACCTTGTTTACAGTCAGTCCCCCAGCCCCGTCTTTCTCTGTGTTGTTTCCTTGCTGCATTCTCCAAGATCAGAGCTTCTGGGAATTTCTCCTTCTCCTACCTCTACCTCTCATCTGGCTGTCAGTGTGCTGGGATCACAGAAGCCCGCCAGCATGTGTGGCTATTTTATTTTTATTGTTTGGTTTTTCGAGGTAGGGTCTCACTCTAACCCAAGCTGACCTGGAATTCACTATGTAGTCTCAGGGCTCAGGGTGGCCTCGAACTCATGGTGATCCTCCTACCTCTGCCTCCAAGTGCTAGGATTGAAGGTGTGTGCCACCATGCCTGGTCACGTGTGGCTTTTATGTGGGATCTGGGAATTGAAGTCAGGTACTTGGGTTTGAGCGGCAAGCACTTGATCCACTGAGCCATGTCTGTAGCCCAGGAGTCTCTTTGCTTATTCTGATTTTCTTTCTTTCTCTCTTCTTTCTTTATTTTATTTTATTTTTAAATCAACCAGGCCAGACATGGTGGCACACAACTTTTTTTTTTTTTATGCAAGCCTAACAGACTGGCCTTTATTTTATTTATTAATTTATTTCAGAGCGACAGACAGAGAAAGAGGCAGAGAGAGAGAGAGAGAGAGAGAAGAGAATGGGCGCGCCAGGGGCTTCCAACCACTGCAAACAAACTCCAGACACGTGCACCCCCTTGTGCATCTGGCTAACATGGGTCCTGGGGAATCGAACCCGAGTCCTTAGGCTTCACAGGCAAGCGCTTAACCGCTAAACCATCTCTCCAGCCCATCTTTCTTTTATTTTTGAGGTAGAGCTCACTCTAGCTCAGGCTGACCTGGAATTCACTATGTAGTCTCAAGGTGGCTTCGAACTCATGTGATCCTCCTACTTCCTGCCTCCCAAGTCCTGGGTTTAAAGGTGTGTGCCACCATGCCCTGTTTCTAATTTTCTTTTTATCCATAGCTCATTAATGGAGACAACCTAATGTCCGCCAAGGAAAGGGGGATAAACCCTGGTATGACACATTCATATAAGGAAGGCTATATAGCAACTCAGATGATACTCATTTTGCATACTAGAGATAACATGCATCAAGGTGGACGCATTTTTCTTACCTAATGTTGACTGAGAGAATACATACTTGTACTAGTGTAATAGCCCCAGCAGTATCAGATCCTAATCCTGGCAACCTGTAAATAATATTTTTTGGGATAAAAGATCTTTGCAGATATAATAAACTAAGGATTTTGTGATAAAGATTATCCTAGGTTACCCAGGTAAGCCCTAAATGCCATTAAGTGTGCTTGTAAGAATTGGAGAGTGGGCTGGTGAGAGAGTTCAGCAGTTAAAGGCGCTTGCTTGCAAATCTGAATGAACCCAGTGTGTTTGATTCCCCAGAACCCACATGAAGCCAGAAGCACAAAGTGGTGCATGTGTTTGAAGTTTGTTTGCAGTGGCAAGAGGCCCTGGCACACCCATTCCCTCCCTGATTGCAATATATATTGGAACTGGGCTGGGCGGCACATGCCTTTAATCCCAGCATTTTGGAGGCAGGAGTGAGAGGGTCGCTGTGAGTTCGAGGTTGCCCTGAGACTACATAGTGAATTCCAAGTCAGCCTGGGCTAGAATGAGACCCTACCTTGAAAAAGAAAAAAAAAAAATTGGAGGTCTCATACACACACCTTATCTTGATGTGTTGATGCACTACAGGGAGGGTAGACACAGAAATGGCAAAGGATTTATATTAGAACTTCCTTAACTTTATAAAGATAGTCATAGCTGGGCGTGGTGCTGCAGGCCTTTATTCCCAGCACTGGGGAGGCAGAGGTAGGAGGGTGGCTCACTGTGAGTTCAAGGCCAGTCTGGGGGTACAGTACGAATTCCTGGTCAGCCTGTGCTGAAGTGGGACCTTACGTCCAAAAAAAAAAAAAAAGTCATTTGTTTTGGGAGACAGTGGAGTGTTGTTTATGGTGTGTGTGTGTGTGTCTTTCCCTTGTCATACTATACTGGGAGTGCCAGGAGGGCAGGGTTGGTACGTTTTTCTCACCATCTGCCTCATATGCCATCCAGCATCGTCCAGAGGAACCTCCAGGTACCTTTATCACCACAAGCTCTAGCACAAAGCCTAACACTGCAGGAAAAAAGAAAAGCTGCAAAAAGGGCCAATAAATAAATAGGCCTGGGCCTACCAATAAATAAATAAATAGGCCTGGGCCTACAGAGTGAGTTCCAGGTCAGTCTGGGCTACAGTTAGATCCTGCCTCGAAAAAACAAAACCAAAAGAAATAATACAGCCAGGGGTGGGTGGCTCATGCCTTTAATCCCAGCACTAGGGAGGATCGCCGTGACTTCGAGGCCATCCTGAGACTACATAGTGAATTTCAGGTCAGCCTGGGCTAGAGCGAGACCCTACGTCTAAAAACTAAACAAACAAACAAAAATAATAATATAAAAGGAGTCTTGCAGCCCGGCGTGGTGGCGCACGCCATTAATCCCAGCACTCGGGAGGGAGAGGTAGGAGGATCACCATGAGTTCGAGGCCACCCTGGGACTGCAGAGTGAATTCCAGGCGGGTAGAGCGAGACCCTGCCTCCAAAAACTAAACAAAAATAATAATATAAAAGGGGCACTGCCCTGTGGCACAGCGCCTGCGTACTCGGGGGCCGTGGTACCCAGCGGGCGCAGAGGGAGTGGGTGGGCGTGGGAGACTTGTGCGCGCCTGCGCAGTGGCGGGCGTCTGGCCGGGCCGGGCCGGCGGCGCGGCGCATGCGCGGGCGGCGGCGACGGGGCGGGGCGCAGGGTTCGGCGAGGGGCGGGAGCGGCGCGCGCGCAGGGGGCGGGCCTGTGCGCAGACGCCGCGGGGTTGGCTGGTGGCCTGAGGCCGGACTCCACGGATCCGGGGCGGGGGGTGGGGGGGTGGTTCCTCCGATCCCCGGGTGAACCCGTCACCCGGCCCGAGCCCCGGGAACCAGCGAGCAGCGAAGGCGACGTGGCGCGGTAAGAGCCCCCGTCGGGTCTTCTCCGCGGGCGGCCATCGGCCTCTCCTCCTCCCGCCGGAGCGCCGCCCGCGCGCGCGGGCCCGGGCGGCCCCGCAGACCCCGACGGGCCCCCTTGCGCCTGCGCCGTGCCCGGCCGCTCCTCGCCCTCCGCCAGAGCCGCCCCGCGCCTGCGCCGTCGGTGTCCCAGGCTCGGGTCGGGGCCGGCCGCCGCTCTGCTCGCCCCTGGCGCGGACCCCTTGGTGGTGGTGGTGGTGGTGGTGGTGGGTCCTAGCGGTTGCAGGGGGTGGTGGTGCTGGGCTCGAACCCAGGCCCAGACGGGAGTCCCAGCATCCCGATCTCCCCTCCCATCCGCACCCCTGCGCGGGGCTGGGACCGCATTGTCTGGCCAGTGGGAGGGAGCCGCGGACCCACTGCTGGCCGCTGCTCCTTGCTGGACTCGGGAGCAGCTCATCCTGGAGCAGGCACGGTGTCCTTTGATTCTTGAGAACCTGGCTCGTGACATCAGATTGCATGTGAATAACCCAGTGCTTGCATTTCCTAGCAGCCCGGGTTAGTTGCCTAAGTAGAATTGGGGAGACATCTGTAGTTGCTCTCCCTCCCATGGACAAGCCGCCTTAGGGGATGACTGGGAAAAGAAAACTCATTTCTACGTCGGTTTAGCCTATCGACAAGCCCGAACTGTCATCACTCAAATGCAGGAAACTTTGATTTGTTGGATCCCTTGATGATTTGTCCTGTAAAGTACAGGAAGGGCCAGTTAGAGGTGGAAAAATGATTTTGTCGTGAAGTGGACAGTGTCTCGTGCTATTGGCTCATGTGTGCAATCGTGATGCTCGGTAGACTTGAGGCAGGAAGATCGGAGGTCAGCTTGGGGTTAACAAAGTGAGAGACTGTATCAAATTTAGAAAAAAAAAAAGCGGGGGGGGGCACCCGGCTGGAGAGATGGCTTAGTGATTAAGGCACTTGCCTGCGAAGCCTAAGGACCCAAGTTCGATTCCCCAGGACCCACGTAAGCCAGAGGCACAAGGTGGTGCATGTGTCTGTAGTTTGTTTGCAGTGGCTGGAGGCCGTGCTGTGTCCATTCTCTCTATCTGCTTCTGTTTGTCTTGGCAATAAATAAATAAAATATTTTTTTTTCTAAAAGGAGGAGGGTCTGAGAGAGAGCTCAGTGGATAAAGGTGTTTGCTTGCAAAGCCTGATGGCCTGGATTCAGTACCCTGGTACCCACATAAAGCTAGATGCACAAAGTGGATCTGGAGTTGATTTGCTGTGATAGGAGGTCTTCATGTTTCCATTCTTTCTGTGCCTGCAAATAAATAAAAGTATTTTTTCAAAAAAAGCACACCATACCTGAGACTACATAGTGAATTCCGAGTAAGCCTGGGCTGAGTGAGACCCTACCTCGAAAAACTAAAACAAAAAAAGAAAAAAAAGCACATCATAGCCGGGTGTTGTGGTACCCTTGGGAGGCAGAGGTAGGAGGATGGCTGTGAGTTCAAAGCCCGGCTATTTCTTGAATTTTTAAAAAATAATGTTTAGGGCCAGGCGTGGTGGTGCACGCCTTTAATCCCAACACTCAGGAGGCAGAGGTAGGAGGATCACCATGAGTTCAAGGCCACCCTGAGACTACATAGTGAATTCCAGGTCAGCCTGGACTAGAGTGAGACCCTACCTCAAAAAACAAAAAACAAAACAAAAAAAAAAACCAAAAAAAATGTTTAGGAGGGAGGGCATTACCATGGGATGTTTTTTACAATCATGGAAGTTGTTAATAGATAAATTAATTAAAAAATGTTTAGCCTGCCTTGGTATCACATACCGTTAATTCCAGCACTCAGATGGCAGAGGTAGGAGGATTGACGTGAGTTCAAGGCCACCCTGAGACTACGTAGTGAATTTCAGGTCAGCCTGGGCCAGAGTGAGACCCTACCTCAAAAAAAAAAGTTTTATTTTTTAATTAGTATATAAATAGGTTTCATTATTGTGTTTTTTCAAGCACCTTTTAAAAATTTTATTTGAGACAGAGAGAGAAGGAAAGAGAGAGAGAATGGGCGTGCCAGGGCCTCTAGCCACTGCGAACAAACTCCAGAAGCATGCGCCACCTTGTGCATCTGGCTTACGTGGGTACTGGAGAATCAAACCTGGGTTCTTTGACTTGGCAGGCAAGCGCCTTAACCACTAAGCCATCTCTTCAGCTCCCATATTGTTTTTTTTCCTCCTGTCTTCCACTCTCCTTTTCCCCACAAAGCAGCCTTTTAAAACTCAGCAACTGTAGATTTCTTGACAATGCCTGTGATTATCGCAGGTGTGTAGGGATTTCCTTGGCATTTTCAGTAAGAAAGTGATTATCATCCTGCCGTAGTAAAAGTGCCTTGGGCAGTCTGAATAGCAGTGGCAAGCTTAGAACCATGGTGAATGGAGAGTAATTATGCTGGGTGTGGCTAAGGTGAAATTTGTTTGAGAAGTTCTGTTTGAAGCTTGAACTTGGAGGATGTGTGTCTGCATCCTGCTTGACAGGTGACTTTGTAGCAGAGGTTCTGTTGTAGAACTGACTGGACACAACACATCTTATCACATGAGTCAGTTGGTCCTGTCAGGTCACAAAGGTTGAAAATTCCTATCAGGGCTGGGTTTTCTTAATGCAAAGGTCTTGCCAAATACTCCTATGCATATTTAAATCACATAGCGACCTTGTACAAGGGTTACATAAGCCGCTCGCTGTACTAGAGGAATGGTGACAGTGTCAAGAGGTTGGCTAGATTCTCCTTGTGGGAGTTTTGGCTTTGGGCAAGTAAACTTCCTGTGTGGACCTTCACTTGCCATCCCCCTCCCCCCTGTAGGGTCTCACTCTAGCCCAGGCTGACCTGGAATTCACTATGGAGTCTCAGGGTGGCCTCGAACTCACGGCGATCCTCCTACCTCTGCCTCCCGAGTGCTGGGATTAAAGGTGTGCGCCACCACGCCCAGCCACCCCTTGCCATTCTTAAAGTTGGGGATGCAGAAAGGGTCCTTAGGTGCCAGTTTTAACATTAAAGGGTCCTTTTATGGGTTTTCTTACTAATCCCACTACAGTGTTTGTAGTTGCTTCTCAAAGAGGACAGGCTGTGTTATAAAGTAAGTGAGAATAAATCTTGCGTCACCCCAAATGGAGTGTTGAGTGGAGGAAAAACAAAACAAGCCAGGCGTGGTGGTGTACACTTTTAACCCAGCACGGGGGAGGCAGAGGTAGGAGAACAGCAGTGAATTCAAGGAGTTCCAGGCCAACCTGAGACTGGGTAGTCAATTCCAGGTTAGCCTGGGCTAGAGTAAGACCCTGCCTCAACAAAAGATAATGGGCTGGAGAGATGGCTTAGTGGTTAAGGTGCTTACCTGCAAAGCCTGAGGACTGAGGTTTGATTCCCCAGTATCCACATAAGCCAGATGCACAAGGTGGCACATGCATCTGGAGTAGCTTGCGGTGGGTAGAGGCCCTGGTGTGTCCATTCTCTCTTTCTCAAATAAATAACTATTTTTGGTTTTTCCAGGTAGGGTATGTAGCACAGGCTGACCTGGAATTCACCGTGTAGTCTCAGGGTGCCTGTGCTCCCAAGTGCTTGGGATTAAAGGTGTGTGCCTCCATACTGGCCAAATAAAATATTTTAATTTTTTTTTTAAAAAAGGACAATGCGGGAGTTTTTTTTTGGTTTTTCGAGGTAGGGTCTCACTCTAGCCCAGGCTGACCTGGAATTCAATATGGAGTCTCAGGGTGGCCTTGAACTCACCATGATCCTCCTACCTCTGCCTCCCGAGTGCTGGGATTAAAGGTGTGCGCCACCACGTCCGGCGTAATGCGGGAGTTTTTATGACACTAAGTTTACTGAAAGCACTGTCATTTCTTTTTCTTTTAAATGTTATTTATTATTTATTTGAGAGAGAGGAAGAGGCAGATAGAGAATGGGTGCCAAGACCTCCAGCCGCTGCGAACAAACCCCAGACACATGCTCCACCTTGTTAATCTGGTTTATGTGGGTTCTGGGGAATCAAACCTGGGCCCTAGGGTTCGCAGGCAAGCATCTTAACTACTAAGCCATCTCTCCAGCCTACCACTGTCATTTCTTAAAGCACCCTCCTGGTTTCTAGATATTAAAAATTAAGCATCTAATTGGGCGTGGTGTTGTGATCCTATAGTTCCAGCTCCGTGGGAGGCTGAGACTGGAGGATTGCTTGAGCCTGGGAGTTTGAGGCCAGTCTGAGTAAAATATCTAGACCCTATTAAAAAAATGAAAAATAAAAGAGAGACAGATTGAGAGGAGGAGGGGATATGATGGAGAATGGAGTTTCAAAGGGGAAAGTGGTGGGGGGGAGGGAGGGCATTACCATGGGATATTGTTTATAATCATGGAAGTTGTTAATAAAAAAAAATGAAGGGCTAGAGAGATGGCTTAGCAGTTAAGGCACTTGCCTACAAAGCCAAAGGACTCAGGTTTGAGTCCACAGGACCCATGTAAGGTGGCTCGCACGTCTGGAGTTCATTTGTAGTGGCTGGAGGCCTGGCACACTCATTCTACCTCTCTCTCAAATAAATAAATAAATAAATATTTAAAAATAATGAAGTAGAGCAGGAGAGATGGCTTGGCAGTTAAGGCACTTACCTGCGAAGTCTAAGGACCCATGTTCGACTCTCCAGATCCCATGTTAGCCAGATACACAAAGGTGAGACAAGCGCAAAGTTGCCCATGCACGCTAGGTGGCACACGCATCTGGATTTTGATTGTGTGGCTGAGGCCCTGGTACACCAATTCTCTTTCTCTAAAATAAAAAATAAAATTTTGAAAAATGAAGCATTATTTATGATGCCAAATGGTAGTTTTTTTGTTGTTGTTTTCGAGGAAGGGTCTCAGTCTGGCCCAGGCTGACCTGGAATTCACTATGGAGTCTCAGGGTGGCCTCGAACTCACAGAGATCCTCCTACCTCTGCCTCCCGAGTGCTGGGATTAAAGGCGTGTGCCACCACGCCTGGTCACATGCTAGTTTTTAAAAAAAAAATTGCTGAGTGTGTATGTATGGGTGGGGACATGGGTGTGAGTGCCGTGGCGTGTGTGGGGGTCAGTGGACAACTTCAAGTGTCTGCTCAACCTTCTTTGGGACGAGGAGTCTTCCTTGCTGCAAACAAAGCGCCCGACTGCCAAGGAATACCCGGCCGGCTCCTGAGGGCCTCCTGCTTCCTGCTGCGCCTTGCACTGCGGTCGTGCACTGGCTACAGGTGCTTGTGCGCCTTTGCATCCAGCTACTTTACGTGGGTGCCAGGCTAGCGGGCTTTGCAAGCAAGTGCCTTTAACTGCTGAGCCATCGCCCCAGCCCCCAAATGATAGTTTATGGTAAAAACATGATAGGTTATCTTAGGACTTTTACAATTAAAGAGAGCCTTGTTTTGCTGGTGCTTGTTTGGGAGTTTAAGAAAAAATTTCTATGGCTGTTGCTTCTAAGAAGACTGGTACACACACATATGCACACACACGTAAATACATGTTTGGAGACAGGGCCTCAGGTAGCTGGCCTCTAATTTACTGTGTCGCTAATGATGACCTTACATTTATGTCCTCCTGTCCCTACCTCCCAAGCGCCAGGATGACAAGGGCGTGCCTCCGTATCTGGTTTTATACTATCTCTACCATCTGAACTACATCCCCAGTCTTAAACTTTAAAAAAAATTATTTATTTGCACCTGTGTTTGTGTATGGGCACCTCAGGGTCTCTTGTCACTGCCAACAAATGCCCATCATGCTTTGCAGTGATGGCCGGGAAACGGAACCTGGCTGGCAGGCTTAGCAGGCAAGCACCTTTCACCACTGATCCATCCTCCACGCTAGCCCTCCCTTAAGCTGCTTTTGTAAGAATAAATAGGAATTTACTTTGTGCTAATTTATTTTAGCTCACAGGCAGTGGAGAAAGCCATTACATCGGCTTGGCATTAAACATATTCCTGTTCTACTATCATTCAGTACAGCTCTTTCTTACAGTTTAGAAAATGTCAGGAGATTGATTGATTTATTTCAAATTTTTCCTTCAAAATAATCCTAAACAGGAAAATCCTGGTGTCTAGAATAGATGAATAGATTGGCTACAAGGAAACAACTTCTATCGGCTCTGAAATCATATATGTATATACATGTATATATATATATATATTTTTTTTTTTTCCTTTGGTTTTTCAAGGTAGGTCTCGCTCTCTAACCCAGGCTGACCTGGAATTCACAGTGATCCACGTACCTCTGCCTCCTGGGTGCTGGGATTAAAGGCATGCGCCACCATGCCTGGCTGAAATCTGATATTTTGACCTCAGGCTTTTGATCTAAAGCAATATGACAATCAAGAATTTAGTCTTGGGCTGGAGAGGTGGCTTAGCAGTTATGTCACCTGCCTGCGAAGCCTAAGAACCCAGGTTCAATTGTCCAGGTCCCACGTAAGCCAGATGTACATGGTGGCGGATGCATCTTGAGTTTGTTTGCAGTGGTTAGAGGCCCTGGCAAGCCCATTCTTTCTCTCTCTTTTTCTCTCCCTCTCTCTGTCTCTCATAAAAAAAAAAAAAAGTTTTTAAAAAAAGAATTTTGTCTTGTTGGGCGTGGTGGCGCATCCCTTTAATTCTAGCACTCGGGAGGCAGAGGTAGTAGGATCACTATGAGCTTGAGGCCACCCTGAGACTCCATAGTGAATTCCAGGTCAGCTTAAGTTAGAGTGAGACCATACCTTGAAAATAAATAAAATAAAAATAAAAGTTTAAAAATTTAAAAAATGAATGCATAAAAGGGATACAAATCGGAAAGGAAGAGGTCAAGTTATCATTATTTGCAGATGACATGATTCTATATATAAAGGACCCTAAAGACTCTACTAGCAAACTGTTAGAGCTGATAAAAACCTACAGTCATGTAGCAGGATACAAAATAAATACACAGAAATCAGTAGCCTTCATATATGCTAACAACAAACACACAGAGGATGAGATCAGAGAATCACTCCCATTCACAATTGCATCAAAAAAAATAAAGTACCTTGGAATAAACCTTACTAAGGAAGTAAAGAATCTATACAATGAGAACTTTAAAACACTCAAGCGAGAAATTGCAGAAGACACTAGGAAGTGGAAAAACATCCCTTGTTCCTGGATTGGAAGAATCAATATTGTGAAAATGGCAATCTTACCAAAAGCAATCTACACATTTAACGCAATCCCCATCAAAATTCCAAAGGCATTCTTCACAGAAATAGAAAAAACAATCCAAAAATTCATTTGGAATCACAAAAAACCTCGAATATCTAAAATAATACTGAGCAACAAAAATAAGGCTGGTGGTATCACCATACCTGATTTTAACCTATACTACAGAGCCATAGTAACAAAAACAGCATGGTACTGGCACAAAAGCAGACTCGTAGATCAATGGAACAGAATAGAGGACCCAAATGTAACCCCATGTAGTTATAGCCACCTGATATTTGATAAAAATGCCAAAAATACTCATTGGAGAAAAGACAGCCTCTTCAGCAAATGGTGTTGGGAAAACTGGATATATATCTGTAGAAGGATGAAAATAGATTCTTCTCTTTCTCCGTGCACAAGAATTAAGTCCAAATGGATTAAGGACCTTAACATCAGACCTGAAACTCTGAAACTGCTAGAGGAAAAAGTAGGGGAAACCCTTCAACATATTGGTCTTGGCAAAGACTTTCTGAATACAACCCCAATTGCTCAGGCAATAAAACCACAGATTAACCACTGGGACCTCATGAAAATACAAAGATTCTGCACTGCAAAGGACACGGTGAAGAAAGCAAAGAGGCAACCTACAGAATGGGAAAAAATCTTCACCAGCTATACATCTGATAGAGGATTAATATCTAAGATACACAAAGAACTCAAGAAGTTAAATAATAAGGAATCAAACAAACCAATCAAAAAATGGGAAATGGAGCTAAATAGAGAATTCTCAAAGGACGAAATACGAATGTTATATACGCATCTAAAAAAATGTTCTACATCCCTAGTCATCAGGGAAATGCAGATTAAGACTACATTGAGATTCCATCTCACTCCTGTCAGATTGGCTACCATCATGAAAACAAATGATCATAAATGTTGGCGGGGATGTGGAAAAAGAGGAACCCTTCTACATTGTTGGTGGGAATGCAATCTGGTCCAGCCATTGTGGAAATCAGTGTGGAGGTTCCTAAAACAGCTAAAGATTGATCTACCATATGACCCAGCTATAGCTCTCCTAGGCATATATCCTAAGGACTCATCTCATTACCTTAGAGATACTTGCTCAACCATGTTTATTGCTGCTCAATTTATAATAGCTGGGAAATGGAAACAGCCTAGATGTCCCTCAACTGATGAGTGGATAATGAAGATGTGGCACATTTATACAATGGAGTTTTACTCAGCAGTAAAGAGGAATGAAGTTATGAAATTTGCAGAAAAGTGGATGGATCTGGAAAGAATTATACTAAGTGAGGTAACCCAGGCCCAGAAAGCCAAGCGCCACATGTTCTCCCTCATATGTGGATCTTAGCTAGAGATGATTGGGCTTCTGTGTGAGAAGGAAAAAACTCAGTAGCAGAGGCCAGTAAGTTAAAAAAGGAGATAGAAAGGGAAGAGAAAGAAAGGGAGGAGGGCTTTTATTAGGTTGGTATTGTATATATGTAAGTAGAAAGATTGAGATGGGGAGGGGATATGATGGAGAATGGAATTTCAAAGGGGAAAGGGGGGAGGGTAATACCATGGGATTTTTTTTGTTATCATGGAAAATATTAATAAAAATGGAGAAAAAAAAATTTAAAAAATGATTTTAGTCTTTTTTTTCGGGGGGGGGGAACAAAAACAAAAAACTTAGTCTTGGGGATGAGGCTTAGTGGTAGAGTACTTGCCTGGCATATACAAGGTCTTGGGTTCAATCTTCACCATGAAAATACACACACACACACATACACACACAGAGGCCTAAAGATTTGGGGTGGGTGCGCTGAGGGAGCAGGTAGCTTTGATCCAAAGCAAATGTAGTAGATGATGTCTGTTTATGAAGCCTTTAATATTCATAGTAGTTGGCTCTGCTCTTAGCCTCAATAACATAGTTGCAGAACCCTACTGTCAAAAAAAAAAAAAAAGAAAAAAAACCTGCAGTGGATGAAAATGTGTTAGAGGGTACGTTTAGAAATACCTTAAAATTAATGTAATCTCAAGTGGGTGTGGCAGCACACACCTATAGTCCTAGCGTTTGGGAGGGACCAAGAGTCAAGCAGTCTTTGCTAGCATTTTGAGGCCAGCCTGGGCTTTATGAGACCCTCCAAAGAAAAGGTTAGCCCTAGCTGTATAAACCTGGACTACATGAGTCCCTGTCTCAAAATAATTAACTAAAAAATAAATCTGTAATTCTTTTTAAAAAATACTTTATTTATTTTAAGAAAGTTTTTTTTTTAAATTTTATTCTTTTATTTATTTGCGAGAGAGGAAGAGGCAGAGGGAACAAGAATGGGTGTGCTAGGGTCTCCAGCCACTGCAAATGAACTTCAGACGCATGCTCCCCCTTGTGCATCTGGCTTACGTTGGTCCTGGGGAATCAAACTGGGGTCCTTAGGCTTTGCAGGCAAATGCATTAACCTCTAAGCCATCTCCCCAGCCCTATTTTTACTTATTTATTTGAGAGTGACAGACAGAGAGAGAGAAAGAGGCAGGGAGAGAGAGAGAATGGGTGTACCAGGGCATCCAGCCAATGCAAACAAATTCCAGACACATGTGCCATGGCTTACATGGGTCCTGGGGAATCGAGCCTAGATCCTTAGGCTTAGCAGGCAAGCGTCTTAATTGCTAAGCTATCTCTCCAGTGCACTGTTGTTAATTTTTAGACAGAGTCTGAAGTGTTTCAGGCTGGCCTTTAACTTGTTATGAGGCTAGGTATGATCTTGGGCTTCTGGTCTTCCTGCCTCTACTTCCCAAGTGCTGGGATGACAGAAGTGTGCTGTCACATCAGTTTATGCTGGGACCAGACCTAGCGCTTCGCTCATGTGAGCTCTGTCAGCTGGGCTACCCTCTTGAAATCGTCCTTCAGAGCAGAGTGAAGACCTCTTAATCATGGTCATTTTTTCCTATGCAAAGGGGTGGGGCCCAGGGTCACAGGGGCCCAGGCGCAGGGACCTACCCTGAGCTACATCTCCAGCCTCAGGGGAAGAGCTTTTCTCACATCTGTTGTAATTTCACCCCCCCCCCCCCACCCAGGGTAGGGTCTCTCTCTGGCCCAGGCTGACCTGGAATTCACTATGTAGTCTCAGGGTGGCCTCGAACTCCATGGCGATCCTCCTCTACCTCTGCCTCCTGAGTGTTGGGATTAAAGATGTGTGCCACCACGCCCGGCCTGTTGTAGTGTTTTCAGAATGCTTCACCCTGGTCCCACTGTTTTCATAACGAGGCCTCCTTAGCTTGGTAGTTAGGGCCTGGCACCATTGCCTCTGGCCTGTGCTCACTCTTCCCTCACCTCTGTTTAGGTTTCTCATTGAACTGTGAGCAGCCCGTTTCTCCAGTGTCTTTGTCTCCCTCTGCTGGCATGTTGTCTTACTTCATCCAGTCATTGCCTTAAAAATTCAGCTATTTATTTATTTTTATTTGTTTGTTTTTTTAAGGTAGGGTCTTGCTCTAGACTAGGCTGACCTGGAATTCACTATGTAGTCTCAGGGTGGCCTCGAACTCACCGTGATACTCTTACCTCTGCCTCCTGAGTGCTGGGATTAAAGGTATGAGCAACCACACCCGGAATATAAAAATAGCTGAATTTTTAGCACTAGGGAGGCAGAGGTAGGAGGATCATGGTGAGTTCGAGGCCACCCAGAGACTACATAGTGAACTCCAGGTCAATCAGGGCTAGAGTGAGACCCTACCTTCGAAAAACCGTAAAAAAAAATCAAAAGCTTTAATGTAGTGAAACATACCTGCCTGGTTTACAGGGAGCAGGTACAAGGCCAGACAACAGTGTAAAAGCAAACGCGGTGAGCAGAAGAGGAGAGCCCGGTGCAGTGAAACAGCACAGGACCAAGGGTAATCTGCCACCCACCCTGACGCACCCCACAGCTTGGCTCCCACCAGGTGCTCACTCAGAAGGGAAGCCCTCCAAAAATTCCAGTGCGATGTCAATGCAAAACCACCCGGCTCTCTCCAAGTAAAAGCCCTTCAAATATGTTAATTCACAAGACGCCCAACTCACCTGCTCTCAGGCGAAATAGCTCTGTGGTTCCTTCAGCCGTGTAATAACACATCCCAGTTGAAAGGCAGCATATGCTACAGTGAAAGGAACATAGCATTTTGGGTTAGAAACCTGGGCTCACATCCAAGCATGCTCACTGGTTAGCTCTGCATTCTTAGCCTTTTTGCCTGGCTTACAGAACAGGGAACGTGACAGCTGGGCTAGTAACTGTCTCAGGACTCAGGGAGAGAAGAGCACACGTCATGAAAGGAACGCACCGAAGCGCAGCCTTTAATCCCAGCACTCGGGAGGCAGAGGAGGTGGAGGGTCGCTGTGGGTTTGAGGCCACCCTGAGAACACATGGTTAATTACAGGTCAGCCTGAGCTAGATTGAGACCCTGCGGGGGGGGGGGGGGAGGGGGTCTCGCAAACACACAGCATACCTTCCCCATAGGAATGCTCACTAGATTTCATGGAACTATTAAAACAAACTTCATGAATTAAATTTATTTCATAAATGGGCTTGGGAACCCAACCCACCTTAGGTTTCGCAGGCAAGTGCTTTAAACACTAAGCCATCTCTCCACCCTTTGTTTTTTCTTTCTTTTTTTAACATTTTCTTTCTTTTTTTATAGTTTTTTTTTGTAATTTGTTTTCCAAATTTTTATTAACAACTTCCATGATTATAAAAAATATCCAATGGTAATACCCTCCCTCCCCCCCACTTTCCCCTTTGAAACTCCATTATCCATCATATCCCTTCCCCTTCTCAATCAGCCTCTCTTTTATTTTGATGTCATGATCTTTTCCTCTGGTTTTTTGAGGTAGGGTCTCACTGTAGCCCAGGCCCACCTGGAATGCACTATGTAGTCTCAGGTGGCCTTGAACTCACAGAGATCCTCCTCTGCCTCCCGAGTGCTGGGATTAAACGCGTGTGCCACCAAGCCTGGTGGTTGGTTTGTTTGTTTGTTTTTTCCAGGTAAGGTCTCTCTCTCTCTCTAGCCCAGGCTGACCTGGAATTCACTATGTAGTCTCAGAAGGCTGGAGTTGAGAGGGTTTAGATTTTTTTCTTTTGGATCTCAGTGCTTTGTGTACCACTGAACCACACCCCAGGGTAGATCCTCACCAGATGCTCAAGTCTGTGCTGTTCTGGGTCAGAGGTGAGGTCGGGAGATTTGAGGTGATGCGGAAATGCAGTGGGGAAGCAGGTTAGTGAGAAAGGGAGCAATGAGCATTCTCTCTGCCTAGGTGTGATAATTCTTGTTTCTTGTATTTTTTTTTTTTTTTTTTTTTGAGAGAGAGAGAGGGAGGGAGAGGGAGGGAGAGAGAGAATGGATGTGCCAGGACTTAAGCCACTGCTAACGAACTCCAGATGCGTGCGCCCCCTTGTGGCACATGTGCAACATTGCATGCTTGCGTCACCGTGCATTTGGGAACGTGGGACCTGGAGAGTAGAACATAAGTTCTTAGGCTTCACAGGCAAGTGCCTTAAACCACTAAGTCATCTCTCCAGCCCTGTTGTTCATTTTTTTAAATTTTTTTTTATTTTTATTTATTTCTTTGAGAGCGATAGAGAGAGAAAGAGGCAGATAGGTAGAGAATGGGCGTGCCAGGGCCTCCAGCCACTGCAAACAAACTCCAGATGCATGCACCACCTTGTCCGTCTGGCTAATGTGGGTCCTGGGGAATTGAGCCTCGAACTGGGGTCCTTAGGCTTCACAGACAAGCGCTTAACTGCTAAGCCATCTCTCCAGCCCCTGTTGTTGTTCTTTTAACTTTTATTTATTTTCCAGTGCTGGGCATCCAACTCAGGGCCTGGTACTATACCACTGAGCTACATCCCCAGCCTCTAATGTTATGCCTTTTAAGGTAAATGGAGTTTTACCTTTGCTATCTGAAGATGAATCATTGGTGTTATTCTCTGGCTTTCCTGTTAACTAAGGGTAGTGTTACTGGTTTTGCGAATAATGGAGCCCCTCTGGGCTCTGCATGGTAGTTTAGGGTTAGCTCACCAGATACTCAACAGTCATTCTGATTCTCCAAGCCAGTGGCTCTCCACCTTTTGTTTTAGGACTTGCAAGGAATTGGCAAGTATAGACACACAGAAGAGTAAGTTAAGAAAGATGTATTTTGGAAAAATAAAGCAGAAAGTCAAGCAGAAAAGTCACTCTTCCTTCTCTATTGTGACAATCAAAAATTTTCTACCACTGGTACCTGATGTCCCTGTGGTGCAAAATGCCCTTCTGCTCTGAGTACTGCTACTCATTAGACACCAGGAAACAGGGCTGTAACCTTTTTATTCAGTTTCTGTTTTTTTTTTTTTTTCTTTTTTGAGGTAGGGTCATATTGTGGCTCAAGCTGACCAGGAATTCACTCTGTGGTCTTAGGGTGGTCTTGAACTCATGGTGATCCTCCTACCTCTGCCTCCTGAGTGCTAGAATTAAAGGCATGTGCCACCATTCCTGATTTTTTCTAATCTATTTTAACTTGTTTAGAAAGAATTCCTTCATTTCATTGTCAAAACAAAGGCTGGAGAGATGGCTCAGCGGGTGAGTTGCTTGCTTACAAAGCCTAAGGACCTGGGTTTGATTCCCCAGTATCCACGTAAGCCAGATGCATAGGTGACATGTTTTTGGAGTTCATTTGCAATGCTAGAGGCTCTGGAATGTCCATTCTCTCTCTCTCCCTCATAAATAAATAAGATATTTTAAAAAATTCTCAAGACTGAAATTTTAGGCTATTTAAGAAGGATTTTTACATTGTTATATTTGAATCATTGGTGAAGTGTTTCTTATTTTTAGACAGGGTCTTATGTAGTCCAGGCTGCCTTCAAACTTCTGATTCTCCTCTGTCCATCTCCCCAGTGCTAGGATCATAGATGTGTACCACTATACTAGGGTTGAGTTTGTTACGAATGTACAAATACATAAGTTGATGCTTTTAATTAAAGAAGACTGGGAATTAATTTTTTAAATTATTTTATGTGTTTATTTATTTTTATTTGTTTATTAGAGAGAGGGAGAGAGAGTGTGAACGGGCATGCCAGGGCCTCTAGCCATTGCAAATGAACTCCACACACATGAGCCACCATGTGCATCTGGCTTACATGGGTTCTGGGGTGTTGACCTGGATCCTTAGACTTCACAGGCAAGCACCTTAATCACTAAGCCATCTCTCCAGCCCTATTTATTTATTTATTTATTTGGGAGAGAAAGGGCTGGGAGGAGAGAGAGAGATAGATAAAATGGGCACACCAGGGCCTCTAGTCATTGCAAATGAACTCCAGTTGCATGCCCGCCACCTTGTGCTTCTGGCTTTATATGGTACTGGGGAATTGAATCTAGGTCCTTAGGCTTTGCAGGCAAATGCCTTAAGTGCTGAACCCTCTCTCCAGCCCCCAGTTAATTTTTAAATTATTTTTGTCATTATGAACTTTGCATGATGAACATATGGTATAATGGTCATATTCCCATTGGGTTTCCTACCCGTATTTCACTGAGGACCCTCCTCTTGGGCTTATTGGTATTCACATATTGGGTCTTGGGGGGGTTCCAGTGCCTCTAGGTGCATCTTCCCCATGCTGTGGCTCCTATCTGCCCCCATTCCCTGAGCCTTGGTGGGTGTGTTATAAGTCTCCTTCAGTGTTGAGCTGTCTGTGTCCTCTGAATTTCTGCTTTGATGAGTTTTGAGTCTCCTTGGTGTCTTCCACCATCTCCCTGGAGGGGGTTGTCAGGCTAGTGGTGACAGCAGCGCTTCCACTAGAGTGTCTCCTGGGCCCTGGTAGATGGGATGGGGTGACTCATCTCTTGCTAGGAAATTGGCGATCGTTTCTTGTCTTATTGATGGGTCTCGATTCTCCCCAGTTTTTGCTGCCATCTGTTGTAAAAAGCAGATTCTCCAAGCAAGAGGATAGCATGAATCAAAGGGGATAAACATAGTCCTTGCAAAGACTTTTTTAGAGGTATACCCAAAGAACACTGGGAACTTCTCTCTCGAGTCTATGGCCTTCCTATCCATAGGATTCTGACCTCGGTTCTGTGTGCCCAGTATGAATTCCCTCCCACTGAGTGGGCCTCATAACCAATTGGAGAGTAGTTGGTTCCCCCCCTAACCTATATGCCACTATTGCACAGGTGTGTACATCTCACCTGGCTGGCTGCTTTTGTAACCTGCTTATCCACACTGTTGGTGACCTAGCAATTTGCATAGTACTTTCCTGCACTGTGAGGAGCTGGCTTCCTTCTCAGTTTGGCGTGATCTCTTGTTACCCTGTGCTCATACCCTGTGATGTTTTCAGCACTAGGGTCTAACTTACCATTTAGCTCTGATGGGTAACAGTACTTTGGTGATAGCCTGCATTATTTTGGGGACCTCATGGGCTTCCCTAACCAACCCGTTCTCTGTGGGTGGGGGGTAATACTGTTCTGAAACTGGGCTTTACCAGCCAGAGCCTATGGTTTTAGGGTTAAGTTTTCTCCACTTCTACAGGGCATTTTGACTGGTAATTTTATGAATACAATATTGTGCCAGTTTGTCACTACTTGTCAAAAATCAGAGCTTAAAGCCATGATTTGAAGAGGTCCTAGAGAAAGGTTTCCTTTTTGTAAATGTTAAGAACTCTTGGCAGAGGAGGGAATGGCCAGAAGAAACTGGAAATTTTTGCATTCTGGCAGGTTGAACTTGAGGAATCAACTTGTTTTGGACTAAATCTGGAAAAAATAATTTGTGCATTGTAGCCAGAAATTCTTTTAGGCTTTTTCTTTCCAGCCTTTCACTTGTCAGGAATGTTAAGTATTATCAATAGTTTAATGGCCCCTTCAGCAGAGTGCATTAAGATGAGATTCGTCTAAAATGGATCTGAGCAGTGGTGGTGTGAGGGGAGATTTTTAAATTCTGTAACTCTTTGAAAAGCAGTCAGGGGAAAAGAGAATGTTCCAAATATTCCAAGTCTGGAAGATTTAGGGAGCTTCTAGATAGTTCTAAATATTTCCTTGTTGAGTAATAGAAATTTATGAGTGGGTTTTTCTGTGACAAGACAGTGCAATAGAGTTGTGTAGTGGCTTTTTTGATAAGTCGTTTTTTTTTTTCCTACCATTCTATTAGTTGTGGCTTAGTAGACATTTTTGTTTTATCCTCCCTGCCTGCCTCTCTCTTTCTCTCTCTCTCTCTCTCTCTCTCTCTCTCTCTGTGTGTGTGTGTGTGTGTGGCGGCCAGAGTGTTACTATCTAGGGGCTGGGTTTGTTTTCTCTGCTGATTAAAGCATTGAAGAGCAGGAAAGTTTTTAAAAGAGGAAAGTTTATTTTGAAGTAAAGAGAACACAGATTTCTCAAGGAGGAGGGGACTCCAGAACTGGAAATCTGCTGTCCCAGTGGGAGCCAGCAGATTTGAGACTTTGAATGAGGGAAGTCTGCCCATCCACCACCCAGTGTGGGTGATTGGTCAGCTTAAACAGACAAAGACGCTGGTTGGTCCATGATGCATCTCCCTGTACTGTGCAGCCCTCAAAGCCTGCCAAGGGAGCCTTGGTGCGAAAATTCACTCAGGGGAGAAGTAGGAAGTGACTCACCCTCTTGGCCATCTTAAGTCGCCATCTTCGGGTACTCCACAGTATAGCCAGCTGCCAAGGGCCCTTTCCCCCCATCTGTCTGCCTAGCCAAGGAGATAGTTGTGCTGCCGTAGTGTCTCAAGGACAACTCGTGTTGGTCCTCTCCGCCTTCCTTGTTTGAGGCAGGGTCTTTTTCGTTGTTCATGGCTGCAAATGCTAGGCGAGCAGGTTGTCATGGGCGTTGGGAATTTTCCTGTCCCGGGCTCCCTACTCATCCAGGTATTACCTGGGCGCTAGGGTCCCCTGCTCAGGGACTCACGTGCATGGCATTCCTCTACTGCGCAGCCATCAGCCCAAGAACTGACCAGTCAGGCTAGTTGCTTCCAACTTTAACTACGGTTTCTTCTTTCCGGCTAGAGGGTGAGTACAGGACTCCAGCGTGCCCGTCCTTGTGCAGCATGGGCCTTTCTCATGGGCAGGCCGGCGCGCTCCTATTTCAGCAGTAGCGACAGTGTCTCTCTTAGGAAGCCACTGTTTTGAAAAATTCTTTACTTTTCCTTTCCTCCTCAGCTTTGGTCCAAGCCTGCTGAGGTCTGACTGGACCCTGTTCCTTATCGGAGCAGCTTTGGTTCTGCTCCCATCACCCTCATGGACTGCGTGAGCGAGTGGAGCCTTTCTCCTGTGACCGCGCTCCTGGCTGCCTCACCAGACTCTGTAGGCAGAAGGAAGGGAGTTTGAGGGGAGGCCATGCCCACCAGGGAGCTCTGTTCTCTCCTGCTGTGGCCAAGAAGGGAGGCCATGCCTACCAGGGAGCTCTGTTCTCTCCTCCTGTGGCGGAGAGGGGAGGCCATGGCCACCAGGGAGCGCTGTTCTCTCCTCCTGTGGCGGAGAGGGGAGGCCATGGCCACCACGGAGCGCTGTTCTCTCCTCCTGTGGCGGAGAGGGGAGGCCATGGCCACCAGGGAGCGCTGTTCTCTCCTCCTGTGGCGGAGAGGGGAGGCCATGGCCACCAGGGAGCGCTGTTCTCTCCTCCTGTGGCGGAGAGGGGAGGCCATGGCCACCACGGAGCGCTGTTCTCTCCTCCTGTGGCGGAGAGGGGAGGCCATGGCCACCACGGAGCGCTGTTCTCTCCTCCTGTGGCGGAGAGGGGAGGCCATGGCCACCAGGGAGCGCTGTTCTCTCCTCCTGTGGCGGAGAGGGGAGGCCATGGCCACCACGGAGCGCTGTTCTCTCCTCCTGTGGCGGAGAGGGGAGGCCATGGCCACCACGGAGCGCTGTTCTCTCCTCCTGTGGCGGAGAGGGGAGGCCATGGCCACCAGGGAGCGCTGTTCTCTCCTCCTGTGGCGGAGAGGGGAGGCCATGGCCACCAGGGAGCGCTGTTCTCTCCTCCTGTGGCGGAGAGGGGAGGCCATGGCCACCAGGGAGCGCTGTTCTCTCCTCCTGTGGCGGAGAGGGGAGGCCATGGCCACCAGGGAGCGCTGTTCTCTCCTCCTGTGGCGGAGAGGGGAGGCCATGGCCACCAGGGAGCGCTGTTCTCTCCTCCTGTGATGGAGAGGGGAGGCCATGTCCACCAGGGAGCGCTGTTCTCTCCTCCTGTGATGGAGAGGGGAGGCCACGCCCACAAGGGAGCGCTATTCTCTCCTGTTGTGGCCCAGAGGGGGCCATGCCCGCTAGGGAGTGCTGTTCCGTCCTGCTGTGGCTTTGACACAACCAAGGGGAGTGCGCTCCTAGGGTGGGGAGAGGAAGTGGGACACAGTCCTCCTTGCCTGGGTAGTGCAGGCAAGGAGAGGCACACTGCCTCACTAAATCATAGTTTGTATGTATTACAACTGCTACTAAATGTATTATGTATTAAATGTATAAATTGTCAGTAATCACCCCCACATTAGGTACAGCTTGTCTTAAAAATAGCAAAATACTGTTACAATCAAAATAAACATATTTATTATTTTTCAATTTTTAAAAAAATATATTTTATTTATTTATTTGAGAGAGAGAGAGAGAGAATGGGCTCACCAGGGCCTCCAGCCACTGCAGACAAACTCCAGATGCATGAGCCCCTCTTGTGCATCTGGCTTATGTGCATTCTGGAGAATTGAACTTGTATCCTTTTGCTTTGCAGGCAAATGCCTTAAACGCTAAGCCATCTCTCCAGACTCTATTGTTCTAAATAAGTATATTTAAGTTGGGCCGCCTTCTTAGTAAGCATGGGAGCTTTTTTTGTTTTTATTTTGAGGTAGGGTCTCACTCTAGTCCAGGCTGACCTGGAATGCACTAGGTAATCTCAGGGTGTTCTCAAACTCATGGCGATCCTCCTACCTCTGCCTCCCGAGTGCTGGGATTAAAGGCGTGCGCCACCACACCCGGCAGCGTGGGAGCTTTTTAAGCACTGTTGGGCTTTTGCCTGTGGATTTGGACTAAACAGAAAACCGCACACCTGAGGACATGTCACCCTCGCTTCTCTCTCCTGTTCCGGGCAGTTGTGACATGACAAGGCTTGTTACAAGTCCTTGACTTCTCCAGTGGAGCCAGTTCCAAGTCTGCTACCATGTGTCGTCAGAGCATTGTGTGAATGTGTGCTGTGCTTCCTAGGAAGCGAGGCGCCTGTCTCCTGACGCACTATCATAGCACCAGGCGCTGCATTATGCTTGCTGGGATGTTTGGTTTTCCTTAGGCACACGATCCTGTCAGATGGGCTGTTGGTTTTGATTCACCTGGTGCTTACTGACTTGTCACCCTGTGGCTCCTGCCCTGAGTTTTAAATTTCCTTTTGACTGATTCCTCAGTGTTTATTTTTAACTTACAGTTTTTGTTGTTTTGAGGAAGGGTCTCTGTGGTGGTTTGATTCAGGTGTCCCCCATAAACTTGAAGTGTTCTGAATGCCATGTGCCCAGCTGATGGCAATTTGGGAATTAAAGGCTTTTGGAGGCAGTGTATTGTTGGGGACGGGTTTTTGGGTGTTATTGCCAGCTTCCCCTTGCTAGTATTTGGCACACTCTCATGTTGCTGTTGTCCACCTGATGTTGCCCAGGAGGTGAGGTCCACCCTCTGCTCATGTTATCATTTTTACCTGCCATTATGGAGCTTCCCCTTGAGTCTGTAAGCCAAAATAGACCTCCCCCCCCACCCACAAGCTGCTCTTGTTTGGGGTTTTCTGCCAGCAATGTGAACCTGACTGCAGTAGTCTCATTTTATCCCAGGCTAACCTAGAACCCACTCTGTAGTCCAGGCCGGCCTTGAACTCATGGTGATCTTCCTGGGATTATAGGCATGAGCCATCATGTTCAGTTACATGAAATTCTTTCTTTATTTTTAAATATTTTATTATTTATTTATTTGAGAGAGCGAGAGCGAGATTGAGATTGAGAATGAGCACGCCAGGGCCTCCAGCCACTGCAAATGAACTTCAGATTCATGCGCCCCTTGTGCATCTGGCTAACATGGGTCCTGGGGAATTGAACCTGGGTCCTTGGGCTTTGCAGGCAAGTGCCTTAACTGCTAAGCCATCTCTCCAGCCCTTTATTTATTTATTTATTTATTTTTTCATTAAGTAGAAACTTGGTAAGGATACATCATGTGTTAGTACCATCATTTCCTTCCTCAGTGCCCCCATTCCACTGAGCGTCGTCCTCAATGGTTTTGCTGGTAGATTATGAGTTGTAGGAGCATCAGTCAGTCCTTGTGAGGGGGAGGGCAATGCCTGTGGAGGGTTCCTTCTCTGCTGTCTTTCAGTCTTTCTGCCCTCCCTCCACACGATTCCCTGAGCCGTGGTGGGTGGGTGTTAAGTCTACTTTAGTGTTGTGCTCTCAGCAGCTTCTGGATTTCTGCTGTGGTTGAAATTCTTAAAAAAAGATTAAGAGCTATCTTCCAGCTTTTTTCTCAGTGTGATGTCATTTCTTTCCCCAGATTTGATTGTAAATGTATCGCGAAGAGGCAGCCCAGAATGAAGAAAGCAAGCAGGAGTGTTGGCTCAGTGCCTAAGGTGTCTGGGACGAGTAAATCACAAACAGTAGAAAAAATTAAGCCTGAAAGCAGCTCTTCAGCGGCAGTAGGAGGCAGACTTGTAAAGCCCGGCCCAGCAGCATCTTTGTCAAAGGTACTAACACGCGATGATTGAATATGCAGTGAATGTTAAGAGCGCATTTTAATATGTCGAATTTATTAAATGACCATTATGTGGGGTTCATCCTTTGTACTGGGAGCACAAAGCCTTTGAAGAGAGCTCGTAGCAGGGGTGGCCTTAATTAGTGTTTTGGTGTATCTTTATGCCTGACGCTCATCATGGGCTTTGCAGGGCATTGTGCCTGTGAGCTGGAGGGAGTCTGCTCTCGGGAGGCTGTGGAGGAAGAGATGGAGTTGGTGAGGTGTCAGCAAGAATAAGAAACACACATGGAAAATGCCAGATGTCCTGGGGAAGTAGTAGAGCAGCGTGAGCAGCTTCAAGCTGGAGATCCTATTCCTAGCTCCGGGAGGCTTTGTGGAAAGGCTGTGAGCATGTCTTAGAGAACGGCCAGTCGTGTCCCTGTGAGCGCTGGACAGTGGCTTTCAGTTCCACCCCACACCCCTCACGTGGTCAGTTGCTCTTCTTCTGACGGCTGACCTAGCAGTAGTCCTAGTCAACATTGGGAGCTTTAATTTGGTAAGAAAGAGCATAATCAATTTTCTTTCTACTCCTTAGAGACTGGGTTAATTATTTTTTAGTACAGAATGATTAATTAGAGCAGGAGCTTTGGGGCAGCAGACTTGGGCTTACTTAATATGTGCTGCAGAGGGCTGGGGTCATAACTAAATGGGGGAATGTGTTAAAGTGGCCAGCACAGACCAGGTGCTTAGTAAATGGCAGCTATCTATAAATTTATTATTATTATTTGAGAGAGCCCCGAGAGTGAGATTGAGATTGAGAATGAGCACGCCAGGGCCTCCAGCCACTGCAAATGAACTTCAGATTCATGCGCCCCTGCTGCATCTGGCATAACATGGGTCCTGGGGAATTTGAACACTGGGTCCTTGGGGCTTTGCCAGGCACGGGCTGCCTTAACTGCAAGCCATCTCTCCACGCCCACTCTATTATTTATTTCTTTATTTTTTCATTAAGTAGAACTATGGTAAAGGCTACATCATGTTGTTAGTACCATCATTTCCATTCCTCAGTGACCCCAATCCGCTGAGCAGTCGCTCCTCAATGGTTTTGCAGGTAGATTATGATGTTGTAGAGCATCAGTCAGTCCTTGTGAGGGGGCGGGCAATCGCCTGTCGGAGGGTTCCTTCACTGCTGTCTTTCAGTCTTTCTTGCCCTCCTCCACACGATTCCCTGAGCCGTGGTGCGGTGGGTGTTAAGTCTACTTTAGTGTTGTGCTCTCAGCAGCTCTGGATTTCTGCTGTGGTTGAAATTCTAAAAAAAGATTTAAGAAGCTATCTTCCAGCTTTGTTTCTCAGTGTGATGTCATTTCTTTCCCCAGATTTGATTGTAAATGTATCGCGAAGAGGCAGCCCAGAATGAGAAAGCAAGCAGGAGTGTTGGCTCAGTGCCTAAGGTGTCTGGGACGAGTAAATCACAAACAGTAGAAAAAATTAAGCCTGAAAGCAGCTCTTCAGCGGCAGTAGGAGGCAGACTTGTAAAGCCCGGCCCAGCAGCATCTTTGTCAAAGGTACTAACACGCGATGATTGAATATGCAGTGAATGTTAAGAGCGCATTTTAATATGTCGAATTTATTAAATGACCATTATGTGGGGTTCATCCTTTGTACTGGGAGCACAAAGCCTTTGAAGAGAGCTCGTAGCAGGGGTGGCCTTAATTAGTGTTTTGGTGTATCTTTATGCCTGACGCTCATCATGGGCTTTGCAGGGCATTGTGCCTGTGAGCTGGAGGGAGTCTGCTCTCGGGAGGCTGTGGAGGAAGAGATGGAGTTGGTGAGGTGTCAGCAAGAATAAGAAACACACATGGAAAATGCCAGATGTCCTGGGGGAAGTAGTAGAGCAGCGTGAGCAGCTTCAAGCTGGAGATCCTATTCCTAGCTCCGGGAGGCTTTGTGGAAAGGCTGTGAGCATGTCTTAGAGAACGGCCAGTCGTGTCCCTGTGAGCGCTGGACAGTGGCTTTCAGTTCCACCCCACACCCCTCACGTGGTCAGTTGCTCTTCTTCTGACGGCTGACCTAGCAGTAGTCCTAGTCAACATTGGGAGCTTTAATTTGGTAAGAAAGAGCATAATCAATTTTCTTTCTACTCCTTAGAGACTGGGTTAATTATTTTTTAGTACAGAATGATTAATTAGAGCAGGAGCTTTGGGGCAGCAGACTTGGGCTTACTTAATATGTGCTGCAGAGGGCTGGGGTCATAACTAAATGGGGGAATGTGTTAAAGTGGCCAGCACAGACCAGGTGCTTAGTAAATGGCAGGTAGTAACAGTTTTTTGTTTGTTTGTTTTGTTTTGTTTTTGAAGTGTCTCTCTGGTCCAGGCTGACTTGGAATTCACTGTGTAGTCTCAGGGTGGCCTTGAACTCATAGTGATCCTCTTGCCTCTGCCTTCCAAGTGCTAGGATTAAAGGCGTGCACCACTGCGCCTGGCTATTATCAGTTTTTTTTGTTTTTAAATATTTATTTGAGAGCGAGAAAGAGGGAGGGAGGGAGGGAGGGAGAGAGAATGAATGGGCATGTCAGGGCCTCCAGCTGCAGCAAACAAACTCCAGACGTGCCACCTTGTGCGTCTGGCTTACATGGGTACTGGGGAATTGAGCCTGGGTCCTTAGGCTTTGCAGGCAAGTGCCTTAATGGTTAAGCCATCTTTCCAGCCCAGTAACAGTTTTATTATTGGATCTAGAATCCTGTGGCCCAGGAGTAGTCTGACATGTACTGTGTGCCCACATGGGTTCCTCACCATGGGCTGTTCTGTCTGTGCTGGTTTGGGCCATCCCAGGGACCAGGTTGCCCCATGCCATTTTTCTGCTATCCTGTCTTTGACATCATGCACATGGACTCACACAGGTTTCTTGCAATCTTTTTCAATTCAGAATTCATTTGTTTCATTGCCTGGGTTGGAGTGTTTGGGGTAGAAACATAGGCTTTGCACAGAAGCCAGGAGGGAGTCGCTGGCATGATGGGAGAAGCCTGATACAACTGAAACGCGAGCCGCAGCAAGGTTGCGGCTTCGCGGCTGTCGGAAGCACTTTGGAAGGACTGCTGGGGGCCTCCCTTGGGAGGGAGAGCGAGCGGAAGCGCTGGGCGCTCCTGCCTTCTTTCTGCCCTGTGCGTCCACGTGTGTCAGCGCAGGCGCCCGCACGGACGTCAGTCCTGGCCGTCCCTCTTGGGGCAGATGTCACGTTGTTCACTGTGCCCCTTTTCCCAGGCTAGTTGTCCTCCCCCACACCCCAGCTTCCTGCGAGTTCTCCCTGGTGGACATGTCTGGGATTTCAAATTCCTGCCGCAGCGTCCAGCTTTGTACTTGGGTTCTGGGGTCCAGAGCTGTGCTACTCACGCTTGTTCGACAAGCACTTACTCCTCTCCCCAGCTCCGGTGCTGGGTTTGCTGCTCTGAGGGTTTGAGCTGAAGCCAGGCTCGGAGCGCCCGCTGTTCTCTCTGCAGCCTTTGTGAGCATGTCTTAGAGAGCAGTTGCTGGGCATCGTCCTGTGACCTGGGGGCGCCAGCAGTGGGCCTTTGCCCCACGTCCTCGGGTCTGAGCCTTTCCTTGGCCTGTGGCCGCTCCTTCATGGAGCTCGGTGGTCTGTTCTGACCTAACTGGTTACTGTGTTGCTGGGCTGTCTTCTCGGGGAATGCCTGGGTGACTGGGAGAGCAGGTTGAAGCGCTGGCATCGGATGCGCACCACTGCCTGCTCTCGGTGGCCTCTGGTCAGTGGCAGGCTGCGTCTTTGAAGATTTCCTGTGGCGTGTGCACTGAGCCGGCGTGTCGGACCCAGTGCTTTTGCAGAGGCTGGGAGTTTGGTCTTGAACAAGAGTGAGTACTTTTCCATTGTGAGCTAAAGCAGATACTGCACTTACTGGTGCTTGCTAACTGCCTGTGCCTGTGCTGCATTGGCAGATGGCTTAAGTCCTGCTTGAGGGAGAGGGAGGGAGGGAGGAGTGTGTGTGTGCAGGCAGGCAGGTAGGTAATAGGGAGGGTCAGCTCTCAAGCTGTGTGGGAATACCTTTCTTGGACTGGAGTGATTACTTCACTTAAAATAGGGAAAGAAAGTCATTGATTAAACATTGAAGAAGCAGCAGAAAAAGGTAATGAAAATGAGCAGTAATACTGAGAACATTAAAGGGTTTTTGAAGGGCTGGAATACGGCTCGGTGGTAGAGTACTTGCCTGACATTCATTATGCCCCCGGTTCCATCCTTGGCACATGGGGGGGGGGTCGCGAGAGGGAGGGCGGGAGGGAGATACAGACTGAGAGACAGGCTTCTCTGATGGTTTGTCTGACCCAGCCCTCCGCTGCTTTCGTTCCCGTGACTGATGGAGCATCGATGAGTAACCAGAGAATGAAGTGTAAGGCTGTAATCATGTAGACACTATGTGTTCACAATCACCCATTCATGTGTATGTGTCATTGCATAGTGTTCCCATGACTCTCTTGTCATAGTGGCAGGAGATAGGGATAAGCACTTCATACCTGTCTCTCAGCTCTGGGCGCAGAGGGCGGGCCTTCTTGATATAAAGCCCCCATTGTTGATTGAACCCCTCTGCTCTTCCTGAGTTCCAGGGAGTCACTGCCCTTCTTGTCAGGAGCTGACACTTAACTGGGGCCTTTGTTCTTTAGTGGCTACAAGAGAAGATTCTTTTTTCTTTCTTTCTTTTTTTTAAGTATTTTATTTATTTGAAAACAGAGGGACAGAGAGAGAGAGAAGAGGGACAGAGAGAATGGGTACACCGCCAGGACCTGTAGCTGCTGCAATTGAATTTGAGATGCATGTGCCACGTTGTGCATCTAGCTTTATGTGGGTACTGGGGGAATTGAACCCAGGTCATTAGTTTTTGCAGGCAAGCAGCTTAACCACTGAGCCATCTCTCCAGCTCCCAAGAAGCTTCTTTTCTATGTTGAGGTGGTCTCCTCAGTGCCTTCATCTTCTAGGGCTTGCATAGTGCTCAGGTGTTTGTGGCCTTTATACTGGGAAAAAAACTTCTAAAAATTCGTAGATGGGAGCTACTAGACTTCAGTTAGAATCTGAATAACTGAGAACGCCCTGTGACTACTGGTGATCATAGTTTTGCATTACAGAAGCTCGGTGGATAAAGATCTTTCCACACAAGCGTGAGGATCTGACTTCAGACGCCATTCTTGTCAGTGCCAGGTGGGCATGGTGGCTGTCTGGGTTCCAGCACTGGGGAAGTGGAGGCAGGGATCCCTGGGGCAGTGGGGGGCTAGACTCTAGCCACGTCTGTGAGCTCTGCGCTCCGGCGAAAGACCCAGCATCAGTAATAAGGTGAGAGACTCAAGGAAGGCATGTTAGCCTCCACGTTCGCCACCCATGAGCCTGCACACCCGCACACGTGGACACGCACACCCATGAGCCTGCACACCCGCACACGTGGACGTGCACACCCATGAGCCTGCACACCCGCACACGTGGACACGCACACCCATGAGCCCGCACACGTGGACGTGCACACCCATGAGCCTGCACACCCGCACACGTGGACGTGCACACCCGTGAGCCTGCACACCCGCACACGTGGACGTGCACACCCATGAGCCTGCACACCCGCACACGTGGACATGCACACCCATGAGCCTGCACACCCGCACACGTGGACGTGCACACCCATGAGCCTGCACACCCGCACACGTGGACATGCACACCCGTGAGCCTGCACACCCGCACACGTGGACACGCACACCCATGAGCCTGCACACCCGCACACGTGGACATGCACACCCGTGAGCCTGCACACCCACACGTGGACATGCACACCCGTGAGCCTGCACACCCGCACACGTGGACATGCACACCCGTGAGCCTGCACACCCCCACACGTGGACATGCACACCCATGAGCCTGCACACGTGGACATGCACACCCGTGAGCCTGCACACCCCCACACGAGGACATGCACACCCGTGAGCCTGCACACCCCCACACGTGGACATGCACACCCGTGAGCCTGCACACCCGCACACGTGGACGTGCACACCCGTGAGCCTGCACACCCGCACACGTGGACGTGCACACCCGTGAGCCTGCACACCCCCACACGTGGACGTGCACACCCGTGAGCCTGCACACCCCCACACGTGGACACGCACACCCGTGAGCCTGCACACCCCCACACGTGGACACGCACACCCGTGAGCCTGCACACCCGCACACGTGGACACGCACACCCGTGAGCCTGCACACCCCCACACGTGGACACGCACACCCGTGAGCCTGCACACCCCCACACGTGGACACGCACACCCGTGAGCCTGCACACCCCCACACGTGGACGTGCACACCCGTGAGCCTGCACACCCGCACACGTGGACGTGCACACCCGTGAGCCTGCACACCCCCACACGTGGACGTGCACACCCGTGAGCCTGCACACCCCCACACGTGGACGTGCACACCCGTGAGCCTGCACACCCCCACACGTGGACGTGCACACCCATGAGCCTGCACACCCCCACACGTGGACATGCACACCCGTGAGCCTGCACACCCCCACACGTGGACGTGCACACCCGTGAGCCTGCACACCCCCACACGTGGACGTGCACACCCATGAGCCTGCACACCCGCACACGTGGACGTGCACACCCGTGAGCCTGCACACCCGCACACGTGGACATGCACACCCATGAGCCTGCACACCCGCACACGTGGACGTGCACACCCATGCAACATGCAGGGGAAACGTTCACAGGACGGGGTGGCAGCTCAGTGGCAGAATGCTTACCTAGGGGAAAAGATCAGAAAAAGCCGACACTGTGGCACACCTCATTTCTGAAACTTGAAATGTAAAATGTGGGGTAATGTGCAGACTAGGAAACTTACACCTGACCTTGAGAAGAATGTAGCACTTTGGTTGTGGTATTTAATTCATTGTATCTGTAATATTTTTATCAAATGAGTTGCATTTTGCATCTGTTATAAAATGTAGGCTAATGTGTTCCTTTATCAATGTCCTTTTTTGGTTGTTGATGGGAAATGTTTTTGGGATTGCATATCTATTTATAGAATCTTGCAAAATGAAAAGAAAGAGAAAACAGCAGAGACTGAAGCAGCAGCTTAGCGTGAGATGGAAACCGGACGTGCAGGGCTGTTTCTGCTCAGTCTTCCCAGCGTCGAGTCGAGCAGCTGCCGACGGAGCTGTGCCCGGCGTAGTCTGAGCTTAGCGAATCATTGTCAGGCGAGCCTGCGGCCCCTGTCCAGGCCAGCTGCCTTGTTGTCCTCACCAACACCCAGCACCTGAAGTTAACTGCCAAATTTGGATCTTTTTAAAAAAATTTTATTTGAGAGAGAGAGAAGAGGCACATGGAGAGAGAATGGGCGCAGAAGGGCCTTCATTCGCTGTAAACAGCTCCAGACTCATGCGCCACCTGGGCATCTGGCGTATGTGGGCAATGGGGATCAAACCTTGGTCCTTCGGCTTTGCAGGCAAATGCTTTAACTGCTAAGCCATCTCTCCAGCCCCCATTTGGATCTTCAGATAAATAAATGCAACCATAAACTGTTATCGAGCTCAGGCTGACCCAAAATTCACTATATCGTCTCAGGGTGGCCCCGAACTCACAGCGATCCTTCTACCTCTGACTCCTGAGTGCTGAGATTAAAGGCATGCGCCACCATGCCGTGTCTGGGTTCTTACCCTTATTGTTGAGTATGAGCAGCTCCTCTGTTGCTGGGAGGAGTATGCCTTCATCTCTTCGTGTGGTGTTGAGGGGCTTTTGGACTCTCCACTCTGCGGCTGTTAAGTCCAGTGTTGTTAGGAACATTCTCACTCACACCTCGTAGTTTCCGTCTGCGCCTTTCTGCTTGTCCTGCATCTAACCAGAGTGAAACGACCGGGTGCTAGGGCCCTGCTGCCGTTACCTTTGTGCTGCTGGACAAAACACCTGAGCGAAAGCAGCTGACAGGAGGGAAGGGCTTGGATTGGCTTTCAGACTCCATGGTGGCAGGGAAAGCATGGCACGAAC